>JAYESD010000005.1:159774708-160250652 GCA_036927565.1 Tuctoria greenei
TAACACTTCAGTACTAGTCGTATATGGCCACCTTTCACAAGAAACCCGAATGCCGAACCCGTCTCACCTCCGTGAATAGAAGGTCTCCGCACGGAACACCTCTTGTGTCCGCCGACCGGTTTACATCTTACTGTCCTCAACCCACCCCTATCGATGGTGAGTTAATGGGCCTCGACATCCCAGTTATCGAGTTACGTCAGTTTATTGGAGTCCATATATCCAGTATGTTGCCGGTACAAGTCAAGCTTGTTCCAAGGGGCCGCATACAGACGGGCCTTAGCTGACCACTCAGAGCTATGCGACCAAGACCACGCCTTGCTGCTTCCTATCCATCTCTGACCGGTCTCAAGTTTAGATTTAACAGTCATTCTCAATAAATGTTAATCCAGTGTAGATGAGTGTAAATTTTCTATCTCGTGAGTAGATTCCAACTATTCGACTTCTACCGGTTCACCTACAACATTAGCATAGCAGTTCTACACGTCGAGCTATCAACCTACCCATTTAACCAATGGGATTGTGGGTCATGCATCTGGAGCATTCAAGGATCCTAAACGTAATGCACAATTCATATGCTAGTCAACATAGTGATAAAGCAAAACTTTATAAAAGACTAAAATGCAAATCGGGGCTTACCTTAGTTTGCGACTCTATATCAATGTCAGTTGTTTGGGCTTGGTCTTCCTTCGAAGAGTCCACCATGGAACTTCAAGCTGGACACTCTGGCCTTCTCCTCCAAGCGAAGCTCCTCATCGATCACCTACCATCACGTTCCTACCGACATGATATGCATATAAGTATGTAATGTAATATACTTTAGATTAAACAAGTTAAACAACTCTAAGACTGGTGAGACTAACTAGAAGGAAGAGGTATGCCTCTGTTGTGTGGATAAACAAAGGATGGAGTCAAGTGGTCATAGTAGTATCGAGATGTGAATTAAAAGGTGCAATGTAAGAACACATTGCAACTTGGCACTCAACACTCGACGCTATGCCACTCAAGGATGATAAAGCTGAATAGTGTGGACGTGCTGGATTGGTAGTGTAAGGATGACCCAAGAGTCAAGGTGGCATCGAAAGCTTGCGTACGAGTGGAGTGTACAAGACGAAGGTCGTGACTTAGCAGTCGTCCAATGAAGTTGTTCCAACTCGTAAAGGAGTAAAGCTAGTTATAGCTGAGAAGTGTTGCCGCGGGGTTCAAAAATAGGATGAATCAAGGTGGAGCATTGAAAGCTTAAGGCATGAGTGAACTGTGCAACAAGAGGTCATGACTCAAAAAGCGACCAATGAAGTTACACAAACTCATTAAAGAGTAAACCTAATTAAGTGACTAGTGTGGTCGCAGGGTTCTCAATTAGGATGAATCGATGTGAAACCCTAGCAACACTTGGAAAAGAAGTGAGATCGGCATTGCTTGGACTCAAAGAGTTATAACAAACCCTGTTAACCTGATGTGAGTACCAAAACAACATTCAAAGGACCTTTAGGTAAATCAGTCGCTACGACTATCTTCACAAGCATCGCCCAAGTTCTTACATGACACTATTGCAGTGTCCTTTGCAAGATTGTCTAGTTGAGCTCGATGAACTACTGGGACATGAACATGATGCGAGACCTTGCCGTGACGGCATGCTTTGCCATCTCAAGAAGATCGGATTAGCGATGTCCACATCGACTCGGACTCGTCAACGGTGGTGAACAGACTACCGAACACCACCTCTTGATTCTCAAGGTTAGTGATGTTGACTCGGTCGTCGGCAAGCGACTCGACGAACCTGTCGTCGATGAAATGGCACCCCTAGTTAAGCAATTCTGCGGACGGTTAGGAAACATCTTCGACACGAACAAGAAACTCTTATCCAAGGTTCACCTTGGTCTAGTTTTCCTTGTCGGTCGCAACGTTCTTGCATTACTCAACCATAGGTGATCGGTGATCACCAACATTCGTGGTTTGACCTAGAAGGCATGTTCTCAAGGACCTTGTCTACACCTAGGACTCGATCACCCTCACATCGACTAAAACCAAATTTGGCTTGACAACCATTGTCCGATGAGTCGTGCTTGTGTTCCAGCACCATACTCATCACAGGCACCCTTCATCTCGATGCCAGGGCACGATGACGGCTCGGAGCGTCACGACTACGTCAAGTGGTCAACGGCGTCGACGCGGCTCATGGTGGAGCATCACGAGCACGCACGGACAATCCAACGTGATACAAACGATGCAGTAGGTCAACTTGGGGATTCCTATAGGAATGATATCAATGCGGAAAATGGACGTACGACTTGACGAGACATGAGTACCATTAGCGGTCACTACGAACGGACTTCTGTGACGTCAAGCAAGGCATTTTAAGGCAAGGCTCACCTTATAGGCATTTCACCAAATATCTTGGGGGTGTACTTGATTCCGTCGCCTCATCACCATTCAAAGGGTATCTTGGCACATATCTTGGTCGATTGCCACACCATTCTACCCCTGCATCACAGACCAGTTCTAAACATCAACAAAGTTGGTTCTTTCCTCGTGAACATTACATCGAACACCTTGGCTGCAGCACTGTTCAACTAATCTTCGCACAAATCAGAGCTAACCTTGGACCAGTTGTCGATACCATTGTGTCAAAGGCGTGTTCCTGAATTTCATCCATCACCCCAAACTATCGCCTGGCTTCCAGGACATAGCCACGGCTCGGAACATCGCGACGAGCCGCCGAGGGCAATGAGCGCGAGCAGGGACGGCACGGTGGGCAGCAAGGAGTCTCGCCGGCGGACGCGCGGACATGGCTTCATGGAGCTTGCGGTCGACGCGGCACAGGGGGGTGTGGCGGTGGCATGGGCACATGTGAAGCGCAGCCAAGGCGCGGACAGCGGCCGGCGTGCGGCAGAGCTAGGTGCGGCGCTCACTGTGGAGAGCAGGAGCAGGCACGCGGCGGTCGTGGACAGAGGGCCTGGGCGGCGAGGCGGCGCTGTGCGCGAGGCGCACGCGACGTTGGCGGTGCAGGGGGACGGCGCTGCAGGCGGGGCGCGACCGGAGGGAAGCAAGCGGCGCTTGTCGGGAGCAGAGGCGCGTGGTAGCGCGTCAGGGGAGCGGGGCAGAGGCAAGCGCGTCGGGGCGAGCTGGGATGCGGAGTGGCATGGGCCGACGGCCGTGTGGGGTGCTGAAGACGCGACCAGCCCAGGAGAAGGAGCGCACCGCGGCAGTGAGCAGGGAGACAAACTGGCAGTTGGGGTGGTGCGGCTCCGGCATTGGGCACATCCACGAGGGAGGCTGGGCACGACGAGGTGCAGACGGCGGTCGGCGATGCAGCAGGGAAGGCACACGCGAGGTGAAGCGGCGTGTTGGGGCGCAGGAGCAGAGGAGGGGCGCCCGCGTGCAGCATGTCGTGGCTTCGGCCAGGGCTGGGACACGGCCCAAACGCGGACGGCGCGGCGCTTGCAGAGTCGCGGACAAGGAGACACGCGCGGCATCGGCGGCACGTGGGGGCGGTGCCGGTGAGGAGCACGGCCGGGAAGGTGGAGCGTGCACGGCCAGGGACGTGGCAAGCCGGCGCGGTGGAGTGCCGTGGTGCAGGAGGGAGTCAGGGGCTATTGGAGCAGAGCAAGGATGAAGCAAACGCCACGGGATTGAAGAAGAAGAGATCTCGGTTTCTACCTCTAGATGCAATCACTGGCAACATGCATGATGCCGTGTTGCTCCGTAACAACAAGGCAGAGGCGGCTCAACCTTGGAGAGGCTTACAGGTTGGGCCCACATAACTCTCCTCCCTCATTCTTCTTTCCAATTTCAAATAGGGCTAGCAAACATGCTTCAAAAATATTCAACTTTGGCCCAATGACTAAATAAAATGTGAAGAATTTTATGGTGCAATCAGATTTCAGAACTGAGAAAACTGAATTTTTAACTCAGGATTGAATTTGAATTCAAGTGGTGATACTTGACTCAATGAAATAATTAGTAGATTAGGTTCAAATATCCCAAAACATTGAAGTTAACCTTTTTGAACCATAAAGAACCTTGGGAAAAATTTGGAGTTGATTTGGACAAGGTTAAGTGCAAAGTTTAAATTTGAAGTCGACTTTGATTAAATTCTCAGTACGTGTCCAATAAATGGAAAACGTGCTTCAAAAGTTTTGAAACTTTACCCAGAGTCTATTTGGAATATTAGAAGGTCATGGAAAAATTTACAGCCTTAGATTTGAATTTTTTTGAATGTCCCATTTTAGGGTTGGAATAATTCCTTTTTCTTTCTCTCTATTTTGTTTTCTTTTCTCCTTTAATTTTTCATTGAAAATGTGGATACTTGGAAATTAAGGATTTTACCCCTTAAGTTCCAAATACATTAGCAACCATGTTCTATATGTAAAATTTTAACAAGTTCCTATTTTGAGTGAACATGGGTTAACTCATATGGTTCATGTGAGTTTGGATTTCCAAGTCCACTTTCAAAATTTTTAAGTTCGCATTTTTGCGTTTTTGTTCTTCCGAAAAGCGGGCTTTTACACGACGGCCTTACTAGAGCCGTCGATTTCTGACGAGGGACATACCACTTAGTCTTGAGACCGCCAAACAAAATACTCCAGCCGACATATTTAATTAAGGATGTCGGCTGGCTGACGCTCATAAAGTTATGAATGTCGGTTGTAAAAACCGACGCTTTTATGTTTTTGACTCCGACCGCCCCGACGGTCTTATTTCAATCCAACGCCTGTTTGCCCGTTTCCTGTAGTGAAATGAATGGATGTGGAGGCCGTAGTGTGACGTGCCCTTGATTTAGCGGAATATCCTTTTGACAAGACACCAGTGAACATCTCGTGCCACGTGCATATGAAGTCAAGCTTGGTTGACGGCGTACGAGATATCCTGTTGAGTGAGCATGAGATACTGGAGAGCACAAACAATGCTCCTGTAGAAGGAAGCATCGGTGACCAGTGTGCCCTGCTCGGTCGTGACTTTAGGCTTCATGTCAACTGGCATTGTGGCCGGTCTACACTTCACCATGCCGACACACTGGAGTATGTCTGCAACGTATAGGACGCTTGGTTCAAGAAGAACCCAGACCTATTTTTTGCTCATTGATGCCGAGGAAGTAGTGCACGGGGCCGAGGTCTTTCATGGTGAATGTCCCACCTTGGCGCTGTATGATCTGGTTCAACAGTGATGTAGAGGATGCAGTGAGGATGTCATTGACGTAGAGGAGCAGGAACGCCATCACGTCTCCATTCCAGTATGTGAACATAGAGGAGTCGGACATCACTGACTTGAAGCCGATGGCATGGAGCCCCTTCGCGAACGCGGTGAACCATGCCCGCTGTGCCTGTTTGAGTCCATACAAGGACTACGATAGAAGGTGGACATGATCGGGATGGGTTGCATCGACGAAGCCTGTCGGTTGGCAGCAATAAATGCTTTCTTGAAGGTCATGGTGCAAGAACGCATTTTGACATCCATCTGGTGTACCGGCAAATTGCGAGAGGAGGAAAGATGAAGAACCGTGCGAATTGTAGCTGGCTCAACGACCGGCGAGAAGGTTTGATCGAAATCAACTCCAGAATGCTTCTTGAAGCCCCGCACCACGCAGCGTGCCTTTCGTTGTGCCAACATGCCATCAGCGTTTTATTTGTTCTTGAACACGACACTTCCCTGGAATGACATACAGGTGGAGACCCTCACCCATTGCATTTTTTGTTTAAAATAAATAAATAAAATCCTTATTTGCGATGACTTATATACAGTACCGTCGCAAATAATACATCTATTATTTGTGATGGCTACTGTGGCCATCGCAAATTAACCGTATGAATTTGTGATGGCCAAGGAAGACTGTCGTGAATAAGGCCCTAAATTGCGACGGCCTTCGCAAATAAATGGGCCCATCCCATGCACTAAGACTAGGTGAGCATGTCAATCCCGCTCGGTGCCCCCTCTTTTTCCTCGATCTGCTGCTGGAAATTCGTGAGCCTCCGACATCGTCTATAAGTGATGCCTCCACTCCCATGGGACCTGTTCTGTGCTTGATCTTATTCCAGTCATGTTGGTGCTTGTCGTTTCTATCGAGCGTGGTGATTCTGGGATGTTGTACAGATCGTGGCGGTTTGAAACATTCAAAACATGTAAACTTCAAAAGTATTTGCTGGACACCGAATTCAACTGCAACCAAAATAACTATAAAGTAAGTTTATATAATGACCAAAACAATATTTCTGTCTCGATGTTTCCGGTGATTAGTTTCTAGATTAATTGCAACCGGTGAAAAGTGGTGCATTAAACATACCCAAATTTCACGTGCCCGAGAAGCTTCTCAAGGAATAGTCCACAAATAAAGATAAAGTAGCATCGTAGAGTTACGGATGGAAAATCCACACGTGAGTCGATGTCTCCATCTATCGGATTTTACACAACGGGTGCGGATGTTATTTCCACTCATGTGCCTGACCCACAACCGTGTAGTTGGTATTTCCACTCATGGATCTGCCCCGAGCATATTCATAGCAGGTCACTCTGTAAGAGCAATAGATGGGCTTGGTTTGTGCTCAGTACAACACGGATTTAACATTTGATTGTTGTCTTGTTCAATGCAGTGCAGTCAATATCGGACCGAATTAGTGTGACCATGCAACGGTCTAAGGAAGAACAAGCCCTGTGGAATTCGATATTGTAGCAGGTGTTTCATTAGCAGGTAAGAATATTATGTCCGGTTGTCTTCTGACATGGTATATGTTTTACACCTTGAGAATGCTATTTTTTCTTACTACCAACCTGGGTGTCGTGATCTTCATAGATATGGCTAGAGTGAGACGGAGGCAGCAGAAGAACATGATGGTTGGATCTGCCCCAAATGCACAGGCATATGCAACTGTAGCTGTTGCAGATAATGTTCTACACATATATTAGTTAATGTTGATATTTCTCAGTCATTAAGGTTGATTTGTAATTTGTATTTACAATAATAAAGACATGTATCTTGCTTTGTATCACCAGAAAGAAAAATGGAGAGCTGCGAAACCGAAAATTGGCGCATGTGGCCAAGGGTCGAGGGTGTACCTCTGCACGTGAGCTACTTGAAACTGCCCCAAATATTACGGATGCAGTGCTAGAGATTAGGGAGCTGAGTGGCAGCAAGATAATAGCGTTCCATTTTGTATTTTCTTTTGTACCATATGCTGCTCTGTTATGTTTTTTGGCATAACTGACCCATTTGTATGGACAAGCTGCAGGGTAGAAAGAGAACCCAGGGAAACAGTTCTGCTACGAATGCTGCAGTCTGTTATACGGTTGAAGAGGTAGTTCTAGAAAATAGTAAACTCCTCTTACATTGTTATAATTAATTTGTAACTTTTTTGGTATAACCACACATACTTGTTCGCATATTACAGATGGAACAAGTAGGGTCCAACTTAGATGCCCCGGTGTGTATAGAGATTGAGCCAACAAATCTTGTATTACCAGAGTGTAGCATACATATAATCGGCAAGAGGAAACATCCGATCCTAAGGAAGCGGGCGTGCGCAGGACGTGCTGCATGCACGCAACAAACGGGCACAGCCGATATACACACACAGAAAAGAGCTGAGGCCCACTGCGTATTTCTACACCCCCTCCAGCCGGAGTGTCGTCGCTGGTAACGCACAGGCTGTTGTGGAATCCCTGAAATACTGAAGCGGGCAGCCCCATGGTCATCACGTCGGTTAGTTGCAGATGTTTTTTAGATAAAGGGAAATAAGTATCTCCAGCCTTCACCTCCAACTGGAACCTACAACCAGTTTGTTTATAAACAATAGATATACCGCTCACACCACCACACCTAAAGTTCAAAACAAAAGGAAATTTGGAAGCGTACAATTATTGAACCCATTCAACTAATCAATCGATTACTGAATCTCCATCCAAAATGGGCAAAAACAGTAATGGCCACTGTCTCCAACATCTTGCATGCTTTCTTGATCTTCCCTGCCAAGTCTTTAGTCCTTTGTAGTTGCGTCCAGAATCTCCACCAATAAGTTCCTCTAAACAGTACCTGCAAATAAGATTTTATCGGATTTTTGTTAAACGCCACTTCATATCAGCGAGCTGCAGTTGTGTGAGAACATGCATGTAGAACCCGCAGCTCACCAAGTGAAACTTTCTCGCATACGAAGTGGATGTCCAATTCAATGTGCTTTGTGTGTCGGTGATGGACTGGGTTCTGCATCAAGTACACCGCAGAGACATTTTCCTAGTACTTCACGGTGGGCTTGTTCACGTTATTGTACAGCTCCTGGAGTAGTTGGCGCATCCAGCAACAATTGGCCGCGGCATTAGCCACCGCGCGGTACTCCGCCTCCGCACTGGACTGCGAGACCGTAGTCTGGCGTTAGGAGGACCACGACCCGAGCGAGTCGCCGAGGAAGACACAGTACCCCAAAGTTGACCAGCCCGTGTCTGGGCATCCGGCCCAGTTCGTGTTGGGGAATGCAGTGAGGTCGACACTCGCAGATGAATGGATGTGGAGGCCATAGTGCGAAGTGCCCTTGATGTAGCGGAGGATCCTTTTCACAAGACACCAGTGAACATCCTGTGGCACGTGCATATGAAGTCAAGCCTGGTTGACGGTGTACGAGATATCCGGTCGAGTGAGCGTTAGATACTAGAGAGCACCAGCAATGCTCCAGTAGAAGGAAGCATCGTTGACCAGTGTGTCCTGCTTGGCTGTGACTTTAGGCTTCGTGTCAACTGGCATGGTGGCCGGTCTATAATTCACCATGCCGGCACGCTCAAGTATGTCTGCAGCGCATAAGACGCTTGGTTGAGGAAGAACCCGGATCTGCTACGCTGCACATTTATGCCGAGGAAGTAGGGCAGGGGGCCGAGGTCTTTGATGGTGAATGTCCCACCGAGGTTCTGTATGATCTGGTTTGGCAGTCATGTAGAGGGTGCAGTGAGGAGGATGTCGTCGACGTAGAGGAGCAGGAACACCATCGCGTCTCCATCCCAGTATGTGAACATAGATGAGTCCGACAGCTCGGACTTGATGCCGATGGCATGGAGCTCCTTTTCGAACGTGGTGAACCATGCCTGCTGTGTCTGTTTGAGTCCATACAAGTACTTCGGACATGATCTGGATGGTTAGCATCAATGAAGCCTGTTGGTTGGCAGCAGTAGAAGCGTTCTTGAAGGTCCCCATGCAACGCATTTTCGACATCCAACTGTTGTACCGGCCAATTGCGAGAGGACGCAAGATGAAGCACCTTGCGAATGGTAGCTGGCTCTATGAACGGCGAGAAGGTTTGATCGAAATCAACTCCCGGTCGCTGCTTGAAGCCGCGCACCACCCAACGTGCCTTCCGTTGTGCCAACATGCCATCAGTGTTTAATTTGTTGTTGAACTGCCACTTCCTTGAAATGACATACATGTGGAGACCCTCACCCATCATTTTGAAGAGCGGTGTGAGGAACATGAGGCACAATGGGTGGCGATGGAGGCCACCATCTCGTACTATCAAGCTTGCATGTCGTAGATGTGGTAGGCAATGGAGGCGCAAAGGCAGGCGATGGAGGTAAGATAAATTAATTTAAATTCATTGCATGCTTAATAACGTGTAACTTGTAATGTTTGCAATGACTGGCACTAGTTCGAGCCCAGGGGTGCACATCGGGCTACCGCAACTGTCACCACCACTAGTGTCTTACATCATCAAACACAAGTAAATTTATAACTCAACATAGCTATTCCAGTTGTACCTCATCTAACATAGACAAATCTAACACAACTTAGCTAAAGTAAGCTAAATACGATCAATTCTAGCTTGGTTAATCAATTATAGTAAAATACAAAGTTTCAAACTAATAAATATGTCAAACTACTTTCATGTATTGCAGGAATTGGCGATAGAGGCTCAAACTCCGTTGCCGTTGATACCGGCACCTGGAGTGATGTGCGGTGACGATGTTTGTGGCTCCTGAGATAGTCGATGGGCTAACCCCTCTTGTTTGTTTTGTGACTTTGTGATGTGACGCAAGCATGTTGTGCTATGTATATGTTGTGTGGATGTTGTGGTGTTGCAAACTTTCTGTTATTATTGCTCTTATTGTTGCTATCGTTGTTGTTTTTCTGGCCACCGAGTCGGGCACCATTTTCTATTTAAAATAAATAATTAAAAAACCTTATTTGTGACGACTACTGTGGCTGTTGCAAATTAACCGTATTAATTCGCGACGGCCAGAGAAGATCGTCGCAAAGAAGGCCTTTAATTGCCACGGACTTCGCAAATAAACAGGCCCAGCCAATGCACTGACACTAGGTGAGCATGTCAATCCCGCCCCATGCCCTCTCTTTTTCCTTGATCTGCTGCTGGGAATTCGTGAGCCTTCGACATCGTCTATAAGTGATGCCCCCGCTCCCATGGGACCTGTTCTATGCTTGATCTGATTCCAGTCATGGTGGTGCTTGTCGTTTCTATCGAGCGTGGTGATTCTGGGACGTTGTACACATCATGGTGATTTATAGCATTAAAAACACATAAACTTCAAAAGTATTTGCTGGACACAAAATTCAACCACAACCAAAACAACTGTAAAGTAAGTTTATATGATGACTAAAACAATATTTCCGTCTTGATTTTTCTGGTGATTAGTTTATTGATTAATTGCAACCGGTGAAAAGCGGTGCATTAAACATACAAAAATTTCACGTGCCTGAGAAGTCGCTCATGGATAGTCCACAAATTCAGGAAAAGTAGTATTGTAGAGTTATGGATGATAAACCCACACGTGGGTCGAAGTCTCCATCTACCGGATTTTACACAACGGGTGCGAATGTTATTTCCAGTCATGTGCCTGACCCACAACCGCCTCAATGGTATTTCCACTCATGGATCTGCCCCTAACATATTCATAGCGCGTCACTCTGCAAGAGCAATAGATGGGCTTGGTTTGTGCTCAATACAACACGAAATTAACTTTTGATTTCTTGTCTTGTTCCATGCAGTGCCGTCAATATCGGACCGAATTAGCGCCACCATGCAACTGCCTAAGGAAGAACAAGCCCTGCAGAATTCGATATTGTAGCATGTGCTTCATTAGCAGGTAAGAATATTATGTCCGTTTCTCTTCTCACTTGATATATGTTTTACACCTTGAGAATGCTTTTTTTGTCTCACTACCAACCTGGGTCTGGTGATCTGCTTAGATATGGCAAGAGTGAGCTGGGGGCAGCGGAAGAACAGGATGTTTGGATCTGCCCCAAATCCACAGGCAACTGCGACTGTACCTGTTGCAGATAATGTTTTACACATATATTAGTTAATGTTGATATTTCTGCCTTATCAAGGTTGATTCGTAATTTATGTTCACACTAATAAAGACATGTATATTGCTTTGTATCACCAGAGAGAAAATGGAGAGCTGCGAACCGGAAAATTAGCGCGTGTGGCCAAAGGTCGAGGGTGCACCTCTGCACGTGAGCTACTTGAAACTGCCCCAAACATTATGGATGCAATGCAAGAGATTAGGGAGCTGTGAGGCAGCAAGGTAATAGAGTTTCATTTTTGTCTCTTTTGTGTACCATATGCTGGTCTATTCTGTTTTTTGGTATAACTGACCAATTTATATGGACGAGCTGCAAGGTAGAAAAGAGAACCCGGGGAAACAAGACTACTACCAATGCTGCATATCCCAACATACGGTTGAAAAGGTAGTTCTAGAAAACAGTAAACTTATTATACATCTTTATAATTAATTTGTAACTTTTTTGGTATAACCACACATATATATGTACGTATATTCCAGTTGGAACAAGTAGGCTCCAACTTACATGCTCCGGTGTGTATAGAGATTGAGCCAACGAATCTCGTATTACTTGAGTGTAGCGTACATATAGTCGGCGAGAGGAAATGTCAGATCCTAAGGAAGCGGCAGGCCCACGGCGTGCTGCATGCATGTAACATACGAGCGCAGCCGATACACACACACACATACAGGAGAGAAAAGGGCCGAGGCCCACTAGTATTTCTTCAACCTCCTCCAGCTGGAGCGTCGTCTCAGGTAACGCACAGGCTGTTGCGAAATCCCTGAAATACTGAAGCGGGCAGCCCCAAATCATCACGTCGGTTAGTTGCAGTTGTTTTTTAGATAAAGGGAAATAAGTACCTCCCAGCATTCACCTCCAACGTTCAGGAACCTACAACCAGTTTATTACAAACAACGGATATACCACTCACACCACCACACTTAGTTTGAAACAAAAAGGAAATCCGGAAGCGTACAATTATTGACCCCATTCAACAAATCAATCGATTACTAAATCTTCATTCAAAATGGGCAAAAAAACAGTCATGTCCACTGTCTCCAACACCTTACATGCTTCCTCGATCTTTCCTGCCATGTCTTCAGTCATTTGTCGTTGCGTCCAGAATCTCCACAAATAAGTTCCTCTGAACAGTACCTGCAAATAAGATTTTATCGGATTTTTGTTAAACGCCACTTCATTTTGGCAAGTTGCAGATGTGTGAGAACATGTACAACCCGCAGCTCACCAAGTGAAACTTTCTCGCATACGAAGTGGATGTCCAATTCAATGTGCTTTGTGCATCGGTGATGGACCGGCTTCTGCGTCAAGTACACCACAGAGACATTGTCGCACTACATCATGGTGGCATTCTTCACGTTGTTGTACATCTCCTGGAGTAGTTGGTGCATCCAGCAACAATCGGCCGTGGCATTAGCCACCTTGCTGTACTCCGCCTCCGCGCTGGACTGCGAGACGGTAGTCTGGCGTTTGGAGGACCATTACACGAGCGAGTTGCCGAGGAAGACACAGTACCCCAAAGTTGACCGGTCCATGTCTGGGCATCCGGCCCAGTTCGCGTCGAGAATGCAGTGAGGTCTAAGCTCGCAGATGAATGTATGTGGAGGCCCTAGCGCGATGTGACCTTGATGTTGTGGAGGATCCTTTTCACAAGACACCAGTGAACATCCTGTGGCGCGTGCATATGATGTCAAGCTTGGTTGACGACGTACGAGATATTCGTTCAAGTGAGTGTGAGATACTGGAGAACACCTGCAATGCTCCTGTAGAAGGAAGCATCGGTGACCATTGTGCCCTTCTCTGCTGTGACTTTAGGCTTCGTGTCAACTGGGGTGGTGGCCGGTCTACAAGTAACCATGCCGGCATGCTTGAGTATGTATGCAGCGTATAGGACGCTTCGTTCAAGAAGAACCCGGACCAGATACACTGCACATTGATGCCTAAGAGATAATGAAGGGGGCCGATGTCTTTCATGGCGAATGTCCCACCTAGGCACTGTATGATCTGGTTCAGCAGTGATGTAGAGGATGCAGTGAGGAGGATGCCGTAGCCGTAAAGGAGCAGGAACACCATCACATCTCCATTCCTTTATGTGAAAATGGAGGAGTCGACCAGCGCTTACTTGAAGCCGATAGCATGGAGCTCCTTCACGAACGTGGTGAACCATGCCCGATGTTCCTGTTTGAGTGTCCATACAAGGACTACAATAGGAGGCGGACAAGATCTGGATGGGATGCATCAACGAAGCCTTTCGGTTGGCAGCAGTAGACGCGTTCTTGAAGGTCATCGTGCAAGAATGTATTTTTGACATCCATCTGGTGTGCCGGCCAATTCCGAGAGGAGGCAAGATGAAGCACCGTGCGAATTGTAGCTAGCTCGACGACCGGCGAGAAGGTTTGATCAGAATCAACTTCCGGTCACTGCTTGAAGCCGCGCACCACGCAGCGTGCCTTCCGTTGTGCCAACCTTCCATCAGTGTTTAATTTGTTCTTGAACAGCCACTTCCCTGAAAGGACATACAGGTGGAGACCCTCACACATCAGTTTGAAGAGCGGTGTGAGGAACACGAGGCGCAAAGGGTGGCAATAGAGGCCAACATCTCATTTCAGCAAGCTTGCATGGCGCAAAGGCATGCGATGGAGGTAAGCTAAAGTAATTTAAATTCATCGCATGCTTAATAATAGGTACCTGTAATGTTTTCAATGACAGGCACTAGTTCGAGCCCAAGGCGTGCTGGGGGTGCAGATCGAGCTACCGCCACTGCCACTGTTGCAGAGCCCGCAGAACACTCCTTCTCTGACTATTCATGTAATCAAAAATGTACTTACTTAGTCTTACACTGCTACAATAAGCCTCATCTCATACGGCTCCAAACGTATTATCACACGTAGTTTCTAAAACCATCTGAAACGAAGAGCCTGTGATAATCTGCAATATCACAGGCGGAAAGTGAAACCGCCTATGATAATGGTGTTATCACAGGTGGTTGTTTACATACAACTAGCCACCTGTGAAGAAACATTATCATAGGCAGTTCTTTACTTACGTCTAGCCGCTTGTGAAGAAACATTATCACGGACAGGTCGTACAGTATAGGTAACCGCCTATGATAATCGTTTTATAAGGGGCGGATTTTACCTATGACAAGCTGCTTGTAGAGACAATTTATCGCTGCCCGTTTGTACCGTAATAGAAATCGCCTGCGATAACTTAGTTATCACAGGTTGTTTTTACCTATTTCTAGCCGCCTAGGATAATATAATTTCATAGGCGGGTCTAGCCATAGGTAAAGAACCGTCTGTGATAAAGTATAACCTATACAGTACTACTTGCTGTTATTTCTAATTTCCAGGTCAATTCAATATAATCATAGAACTCAACAATATAATCACATAAGTTATCACACAGACGTCAATTTCACTGAAATGATATACATATGTACAAGATACACATACAAGTCATCTCATAATTTACGAGTTTCACTAAAAACTGTTTCTTTTGTCATAGTCGCAAAGTTCTGGCACATCAGCTGTTACACCATCCTCATCAAAAAACGCCCCTCTTTTGTGCAAAATTTCGCGATACATGAATTTACAAAGTTCACCGGCAATCTTGTCGGCTCCTCCACCAGGCATACTTCTACAAATTGGCCATTCTTGGTTCACATTCTTCGTGTGCTGCAATGAAACACATAACATGGTTTAGAATGTGTTGGTTTGAACAATCTCAAAGTATAGATCAAAGTGAGTATGCAAGAATTTATTTGGTATTTTTGTGTACTATGAGCAACTGAATTTTGAAGTTGGAATCAAAATCTGAAAATAATGTTTCTGGTAATATCGAACAACAGAGAATATAAGTATTAAAATACTCTAGTTACAATGACAATAAAACTCGAAAGTAAGAAAATAAGATATCGACATTAAGGATAACTTACATCCTCACGATTCACTCTATATTCGCTGGCATTCTGAAGATGCTCGCATACATAATACCCGCATAAGACACTCCCAACAGGCTGCTTCAGATAAGGATAATATGTTTTAATGTCAAATGCATTCGTGTTAGGAGGTCTCTGACGGCCAAGCCATTCTGCATAAAACTACCAAGCGCTGTAATACAAGAAATGTCATATAAAACTTGTCAACACATTCTAAATGTGTGTAAATTAAAAGTATCGAATAAACATACAGTTTCAAAATGGAAAGGAAATCTTTGTAACGATCTGGTCGGTAATCGGCTGAGTCCAAGACTGTTGCAAAACTCTGCGTTGGCTTGATGAAGATCATTATGTAGTGTTTACTGCACGCATACAAACACACATGTTAAGTTAACAATTAGCAATAATTGCTATTTCAATGTCATGTGTCTAACTTACTCGAAGTGGTATGTAGCCTTTACGAGGTCATTGCCATCTCTGACAAAGTTAAAGATGGCATGTACAATGTAAGCTGCAACATCAGTTCTTTTATCCTTATTTTATTTTGTGATTGATTTATCAAATCTTTCTTTTCACGTGCTTGTACTGTTCTAAGTCTCGATCCACCTTAACGTAAAATAGTGTCTTTGCAATCTGTGTAGGGTCAAGGATAATTGTCTTGTGTTTCATATTTTTTTATCCATGTATTGCATCCTATTGAAGAAGTACAGAATTGTTATATTCTCATAAAATGTATATGCGTGTAGTAAGAAATGCAAATGCAAAATATTAGAGTCACTTACAAGCACTAGACGAGTAGCAGGTTGATTTCGATCATGCCCCGATGGAAAAGGACATGTAGATCTTCAAAGAAAAGGGCTCGTTTCTCTACTCTAGTGTTTCAGAATGCTTCTTTTGGCACAAGAATTGTGACGTAAGAAAGTTCATATTTTGTGCTGGCAGTAATGTACCACACGTGCATTATTTTGAGCGGGACAGGTTGTTTGCTAAGTTGTACCGATGTCATGAACGGATTCCCATTCCCATATTTAGGAGGAACATCCTCAAGCTTGTATATTGGAACTCCTGGTTTAAACAATGTCGTTCGCTGATTATATATGGCATCGTCTTCTTCCCACTCCTCAATATCTTCTAATGCTGGCTCATGTGAAGAATGAGATGCACTCAATTTTCTAATATTTTCCAAATATTTTGACACTTCTTTAGAAGGTTTCTTATTTTTGTATGAGCCAACTTTCATAGGCACTGATGATCGAGGAGTAGCCGTCGGAAGTTGGACACTGGCTTGTTGTTGAACCTGTTGTTCAACTGATTGCTCTTTACTACCAGCAGCTTGCTCTAGTACTACTTCAAGCTCTGTCTCAACTGGTTGCTCTTTACTAACAACAGCTTGCTCTGGTACTGCTTCAAGCTGTTATTCAACAGGTTGCTCTTGGTTATCTTTACTAGCAAAGTTACTATCATCCTTGCTGAGACATAGCGGGAGTGGATCTTCCTGGACTGGGAGTGGATCTTCCTAGACTTTCGCCTTCGAAGATAGGGTTGGATTATTTCAAGATGCGACGAGACTAGAAATCGGCTCATCATCCAACACGATATTGCGTTGGTGCCAAAGGATTAATTGGTTGACATCTTGCCCCACTGTCGTGATCCCCTCATGTGTGATGTGGTATATTTTATAATCTTCATAATCATTATCAATGATCCGAAGAACTTGCACCACATCATAATACAATGGAACTAAATTGCCGTTTAAGTCACGATCAGACTTTGCCATAGCAGTGGCAACCTGTTTGGTTTTGTTCCTTGCTCTGCCGATCAGGACAAGAAGACGACAAGATCTATCCTTAACAATATCATTGACAACAAACTAATGGGTTGACCCTGAGCCTGGCACAAAACCTAAGCTGTTGGGGTAGGCAGTTGGAGATACCAAATGATCCTTTGGCATGGGAACCATCACTGTACTCGGTGCCACTAATTTTCCCGATTGTCTAAGTGCTTCCATTATTGTTTGCACATCTTCCTCGACCTTTTGAGCAATCATTTATTCAAGTGTTTTCTTGAACTTCTCACATATCTTTCGGGAATCCATCTAGCCAAGACATCTGAGGACAAATTGCTCGAACCCGTCCACTGTGTTTAGGGTTTACTAGGATAGCAGTAAGTTGGTCCTTCTCCCTCTTCGGCTTGAAGAGACCCTTCTGTTGCTTTTCAATTACTTCTTTCATTTTTGCTCCACTTCGTTCACAGAGTCAGGATTTTCAAGTTTGCCCTCGCTGTTCAATCCTGACTGAGCAAAGACCCATCGCCGAGTTCTCTCATCGCAACCTTCTAATGGGTGAGGATTGCTCTTACTGGTAATTTCCTCTAATATCTTATTCCATTTCTGAACTTTGGGAGCATATCCGGCAGACCCCAAGCGATGATGGTATTTGTTCTTTTTGGCAAGCTCTGACCTAGTTTTACTTAGGGCTTTAGCATCAGGTGTGGTCTTTTGATGAACAAATTCATTTCACTCAGCTTGTGTGATTTTTCCCATCTTCCTCAGACTACAGACCTTATCGGCCTTAACATAAGCATCCATTTCGCTCTTCTAGCCACAAAACTTCTTGTCGCAAGAGACCAATTTTGCTTTCTTTACAGCTTCTTCTGTGTCCAATGTAAGCTGCAACATCGGTTCTTTATCCTTCTTTTATTTTGTGATTGATTTATCAAATTCTTTCTTTTCATGTGCATGTACTGTTCTGAGTCTCAATCCACCTTAATGTCAAATAGTGTCTTTGCAATCCGTGTAGGGTCAAGGATAGCTGTCTTGCGTTTCATCTTTATATTATCCATGTATTGTATCCTATTGAAGAAGCCCAAAATTGTTATATTCTCATGAAATGTGTATGCGTGTAGTAAGAAACACAAATACAAAATATTAGAGTCGCCTACAAGCATCAGACGAGTAGCAGGTTGATTTCGAGCATGCCCCGCTGAAAAAGGACATGTAGATCTTCAAAGAAAAAGGCTCATTGTCTACTCTAGTGCTCCAGAATGCTTCTTTTGGCACAAGAATTGTGACTTAAGAAAGTTCATATTTTGTGTTGGCAGTAGTGTACCACTCGTGCATTATTTTGAGCGAGACAGGTTGTTTGCTAAGTTGTACCGATGTCATGAATGGATTCCCGTTCCCATATTTAGGAGGGAACATCCTAAAGCTTGTATATTGGAACTCCTAGTTTAACTAAATCCATTCGCCAATTATATATGACACCGTCTTCTTCCCACTCCTCAATAACTTCTAATGTTGGCTCATGTGAAGAACAAGATGCACTCAATTTTCTAATATTTTCCTTCAGATTTTCCAAATATTTTGACACTTCTTTAGAAGGTTTCTTATTTTTGTATGAGCTAACTTTCATAGGCACTGATGACCGAGGAGTAGTCGTCGGAAGTTGGACACTGGCTTGTTGTTGAACCTGTTGTTCAACTGATTGCTCTTTACTACCAGCAGCTTCCTCTAGTACTACTTGAAGCGCTTGCTCAACTGGTTACTCTTTACTAACAACAGCTTGCTCTGGTACTACTTCAAGTTGCTGTTCAACAGGTTGCTCTTGGTTATCTTTACTAGCAAAGTTACTATCATCTTTGCTGAGATATAGCAGGATGGATCTTCCTGGACTGGGAGTGGATCTTCCTAGACTTTCGCCTTAGAAGACGGGGTTGCATTATTTTGAGATGTGATGGGGCTAGAAATTGGATCATCGTCCAACACAATATTGCGGCGGTGCCAAAGGATTAATTGGTTGATAGCCTGCCCCAGTGTCGTGATCCCCTCATGTGATATGTGGTCTATTTTATAAACTTCATAATCATTATCAATGAAATGGAGAACTTGCACCACAGCATAATAAAATAGAACTAAATTGCCGTCGAAGTCACGATCAGGCTTTGCCATAGCAGTGGCAACCTGTTTGGTTTTGTTCCCTGCTCTGCTGATCCGGACAAGAAGATGACAAGATCTATCCTTAACAATATCATCGACAAGAAACTAATGGGTTGAACCTGAGCCTGGCACAGAACCTACGCTGCTGGGGTAGGCAGTTGGAGATACCAAGTGCTCCTTTGGCACGGGAACCATCACTGTACTCGGTGCCACTAATTGTCCCGATTGTATATGTTCTTCCATTATTGTTTGCACATTTTCCTTGACCTTTTGAGCAATCATTTGTTCAAGTGTTTTATTGAACTTCTCACGTATCTTTCGGGAAACCATCTAGCCAAGACATCTGAGGACAAATTTCTCGAACCTATCCAATGTGTTCAGGGTTTCCTAGGATAGCAGTAAGTTGGTCATTCTCCCTCTTCGGCTTGAAGAGACCCTTCTGTTTCTTTTCAATTACTTCTTTCATTTTTTGCTCCACTTCATTCACAGAGTCAGGCTTTTCAAGTTTGCCCTCGCTGTTCAAACCTGACTGAGCAAAGACCCACCACTGAGTTCTCTCATCGCAACCTTCTATCGGGTGAGGATTGCCCATACTGGTAATTTCCTCTAATATCATTCCATTTCTGAACATTGGGAGCATATCTAGCAGACCCCAATCGATGATGGTATTTGTTCTTTTTAGCAAGTTCTGACCTAGTTGCACTTAGGGCTTTAGCATCAGGTGTGGTCTTTTGACGAACGAATTCTTGTCACTGAGCTTGTGTGATTTTTCCCATCTACCTAAGGCTACTTACCTTATCGGCCTTAACATAAGCATTCATTTCACTCTTCTAGCCACAAAACTTCTTGTCGCAAGAGACCAATGTTGCTTTCTTTACAGCTTCTTCTGTGCCTTTCGGGAACTTGAATTGTTTCTTTATCCTCTCCCACAACTCATTCTTGTTCTCCTCAAGTAATTTTCTCCAATTCTCGGTTCTAATCGGCACGAGCTATCTAACAAGACAACTGCATGCATTTCGGTACTTTGTAACTGAATCCAGTGGTTCTTGGGGAAGCCCACCTGGACCGACCCTTGTTATGTACATGATGTGGTTCAACAAACACTTATTAGGACCTCATGTCCTCGTTTTTGCTTCAGTGAACCTAAGGATTCATCCATTGGAGAACCTTCTGCGGTTTTAGGAGCCGAAGTCACGTCATTGTCTTTGCAATTAATCTAGGTGGAAAAGAATTATAAGACATCGTATATTTGACAACCAACATTAACTTGAACTGCTGAAGTTAAGATTCGTGATCTATACCTCGTCGGCAGGATCATGTTCCAGGTCGAGATCCTCTAAAGTCTTTTTAACTTTTATATTCAGAAACGGACCTGATGGACTCTGAAAGGAGCCTGAACTACTGGAGACACTAAACTCCATATTGCCTGCTTCATTGCTGCTACTATCAACAATCTTCTTAGGGCTTTCCATGCTAGAACTAATAAGACAAAAAATATGTCTCACTTCAATGAAAGGTTGAAAAGATCTGGTCTGAGCCAACCAGAGATAGAGAGGCTTTGAGTAGATTCATGTTCTCATTATGAAAAATTAAAAAATTCTTAAACAGGTGAGGATATAATAAAGCAGGTCATAAAGGGAAGCTGGATATCAAAAGGTTGCAATATATATAGACCAATATGCCTCCTAAACTGTATTTCTAAATGGTTTACAAAGATATTAACACCACAAATGGAGAAAGTGGCATATAAAACAATTCACAAGGTTCAATTTGCATTCTAGGGTTGCATGAATGGCGTATTTACAAGGTTCAATCTACAGATACCCAATAGAAATATAATGAATGGAATATTAACTCTACATGAAGTGTTGCGTGAAAGAAAAAGATGGAAGCATTTTAGTGTCTAGATTACATTTTATTGATTATATCAGTATGCTTTTATATTGGCATATATCATATGGAGCATTATAACACCGGAATTGAACTGTGTATAGCTAGTTCTTAGTTGTGAAGTATACATTTTCATCCATTTACAATACTTTAATATAACCAAGAGAACTAATAACTGCAAGCATATAAATTAAAATAGATGCACTATTGTACTAATAATTGAATTGTTGGGACTTTACTTATAAGTGGACCTTCTTTTGTACTTCCTTATATAATCACATGTATTTACATACCTTGACATGCATCTAACATGTAATGTCGCGGATATATGAGTAACAGTATAACACTCTGGAAATCATGATATATGCTCAACGTTATGATTATCAATATTTGTAAATTGCAATCATCTTCGCAAAAACTATACTCCATCAATCTTTAAATTACCATCCTTAGCAAAAAATTATGCTCAATGTTATGTACAACAATTCACAATGCACAATTCAATCAACAATAAAACTACATTGCATAGCATAATCGGGTCACTGATGAGGAGGGAAATGTTGGTGGGGGAGGAGAACGGGCGTTGACGTATTGGTGGTCGCCACAGCCGCTGGTGGGTAGGGAGGGGGCCCTAAGGAGGTCGGGTGGGAGGGTGGCTCGGTGGGGCGGCGGGAGAGGGTGCTCGATTGGAGGCTGGCATGGAGGGGAGCTCGGCCGGCGTCCATGGAGGGGGCTCGGGTGAGGCTGGGTGGGGGGGGGGCTCAAGTGAGGTCGAATGGAGGCCGCTGCCGAGGAGGGTGAGAGGGAGATGAGTTTACTTGCCGTGGAGATGGGAGAGAGGGCAACGGCGAGCGCGGGCACGGCGACGGGCGAGGGGCAAAGCTTGGCGTACATGGACGAAAAGCGAAGAGGGTGAAGCTCGGCAGCGAGATCAAAGCTCAGCAGCGAGGGCGACAAAGCTCGACAAAAATGGAAACGAAGCTTGTCGGCGAGGGTGGCGAAGCTCAGTGGCGAGGGCGACAAAGACTTGGTGGCAAAAACAATTTTGGCAGCCTGACAGCGTCTAAGTGATTTCGCCCAGGTTAGGTTTTTCCAACGAAGTCGAGCACTATGTATAAATGCCTATCTTCGCAGGCAGTTCTTAAGGAACAACCGCCTAAGAAGAGGACTTCTCTCAGGTGGTTATTAATTACCAATCGCATGTGAAGATGTACTATTATCTCAGGCAGTTGGTAAGTAAGATCTGCCAGAGATAAATACCTCTCTCAAGCGGTTTTTCAGAACCAACCGACAGAGAATATCTTTATATAGGCTTAATTAATATTCTTGATTAAAATGAGGGGCCTCTTGAAAGCCCAAATTCCACTTTCTTTTAATATGCTTGAGTATTAAAGGTTACCATTAAATTTCACTTGGGAAAAACTTTGAAATTGGTCATAACATAAAAAATGAATAACACTGGTTATTTGTCGTTTTTCTATCTTGATGAATATAATGATTTTTCATTTAGTTTTTCAATGGAACTTTGTAGTCATCATACCAAACTCTATGAATTTTTCAGATTTTTTAAATTTTTTTAAATCAACGTGTGTTCGAAATTTGATGAATGCCTTATATGTATATGAGCATTTGATTAGAATGATGGATTATTTGAATTTTGACATGTTGGAATGCTTTAAAATAATTAACAAAATTCATACATGTATAAATAAGACAAATATGTTCATACAAACCAATTTGAGTGAAGGATCCCTTTTTTTAGGAGATAAATAAACGTGAATAATATGTGAGTATAAATTAATTTGATATTTACCAAAACATTACAATGTTAGCTGTACAGGTTCTAAAATATTTGGTCTAGGTGGTAGATATTAATTTTTGAAAAATATAGAAGAAAGAATCATCAAATTTGGACTAAATTTGCAGAATGTATACATGTTTCAGTATTTATATTGGAATCTAAATAATAAAGAAGCAAGGGAAAGGAAACTGAAGAACAGGCTCAGGCCATTATCACAGGTGGTTGTTTAGGCACAGCCGCCTGTGCAGCAGTTAAAAACCGTCTGAAAAAAATTTACTAAGTCTCGGCTTAATTAATATTCCTGTTTAAAATGAGGGGTCTTTAAAAGCCCAAATTCTGCTTTCTTGTAATATGATTTAGTATTATAGGTTTCCATTAAATTTTACTTTAGAAAGCATTTGAAATTGGTCAGAACATAAAGAACAAATAACACTGATTATTTGTCATTTTTCTATCTTGATGAATATAATGATTTTTTTCATTTAGTTTTTTAATAGAACTTATTAGTCATCATCCCAACCTCTATGAATTTTTTCATATTTTTTAAAGAAAATTTAATCAATGTGTGGTCAAAATTTGATGAATGCCTCATATGTATATGAGCATTTGATTAGAATGATGGATAATTTGAATTTTGACATGTTGGAATGCTTTAAAAAAAATTAACAAATTTCATACATGTATAAATAAGACAAATATGTTCATACAAACCAATTTTAGTGAAGGATCCCTTTTTTTAGGAGATAAAGAAATGTGATAATGTGTGAGTATAAATTAATTTGATATTTACCAAAACATTATAATGTTAGCTATACAAGTTTTAAAATATCTGGTCCAGGTGGTAGATATTAATTTTTGAAAAATATAGAAGAAGGAATCATCGAATTTGGACTCAATTTACAGAATCTATACATGTTTGAGTATTTATATTGGAATCTCAATAAAAAAGAAGCAAGAGAAAAGAAAACTGAAGAACGGGCTCGGGCCATTATCGCAGGCGGTTGTTTAGGAACAACCGCCTGTGCAGTAGTTAAAAATCACCTGAATAAATCGCCCGAATTTAATTAATTTTTTCACTGACGATTTTTTCTATAAAACCCGCCTATGAAAACGGACGCCTATATAAAGGTCCCCTCGGGCACCACAGAAAACCTAACCCGGGAGATTTTCCATCGGCGCCGCTAGGCTGCCAAAATTTTCAACCGTGCGCGGGCCGATCCTGTATTCACCAGTTGATCAAGCTTCGAATGGGGAAAAGGTTAGAAGAGAATTCTTCTTCACTGTCATGTTTTCAATTTTTTGTCCTCTTTTCAGTTTCGTTTTGTTGAGTTTGCATGCCTCCAGCCCCCCCTCCACTTGAAATTTGTAGTAGATTTGGAGGATTAAAGGTTAAAAGATGTAGTTGAGTATCCCCTTGAGCTCACCCATGAATTTTGTAGAAAAAGAAGTAGACTTGAAGGATTAAAGGTTGAAGATGAATACAAGCACATAACGTGTTCGATGAAATGTTTCAATGAATAAGTCTAACTTCAAAAATACATAATGGCCACTAGGAAGCTGAAAAAATTATGAAACAAATTTTCTTGGAACCTTTATGTACAGACCAACATGATACCAATATTCACTCATGTGATACAGGCTGGTTATGTGTCTATATATTCATTTGAAAGAAGACCTTTCAGAAATATTTATGGCCAAATTTTGTAAATCTTACAAAAATTCTGTTATTGAAGCATGGACCGTCGAGCGTGGATGTATAGCATGACAAGACCCAATCCTATGTAAATTCATAACGTTGCAAATTTTATTGAAGCATCCAAGAGATATGTGAAGTTGCAAAAGATAGATAACATATTATGTCCATGTATCGACTGCGAAAATAAGATTGCTTGGATAGATACTATAGTAATTCAATCTCATTTGGTTAAAAGAGGTTTCAAAAAAAAACTACACAACATGACAGAGCATGGTGATTTAGATACACATGAAGTGGATAAAGATGACGAGAGAGGTTCTGATGACGATAATGTTCATATCGATGATGCTAGTGACAATCAAGATGGTGATGATGATGATGAGTTCGATTGTGAGATGTTGTGTCACATTGAACCATATGTATTGACTTCTATGGGAGCAAGTAATGGTTGTTTAAGTAAAATGGAGACATTGCAGAATGCGGTGACGGAGCTTTTATATGATGAATCAAACGATTGTGATAAAGAGTTTACTACATTGTGTGCAGTCCTAGAACTACTAAAGTTGAAAGACACACACAGATGGTCCGATTGTAGTTTCTCTGATCTTTTGAATCTTTTGACAGAAATTCTTCCAAATCCAAATAAACTGCCCAGAAGCACCTATAAAGCGAAGAACTTCTTTGCCCGATAACACTAGGTGTGACTAAAATACATGCTTGTGTGAACCATTGTATTCTGTATAGCAAAGAGCATGAGCTCGCAACTAGATGCCCCTTCTGTGGTGTGAGTAGATACAAGAAGGACTACAATCACCAGTATGTTACAAACATGAAAAAGTCTCAGAAGAATAAGAAGTTTATTATTGGCCCTAAAGTTGACGATGACGATACTTCTGACGATGCAGACAAGAAGCATAAGAGAAAGATTCCTTCCCTTGTTATGTGGTACCTTCTAGAATTGATCGCTTGAAGCGTTTGTTCTCAAACCCTAGTGATGAAAACCATATTCGACACCCTAGTGATGCAACTCAGTGGAAACATTTTGATATTCAGTATCCATAATTCGGAAAGGAAATTAGAAATGTAAGATTTTCCTCGAAATGAATCCGTTTGGTGAAAAAAGGAGCATACACAGCACATGGCCCGTGGTCTTAATGATGTTCAACCTACCGACGTGGTTGTGTCACAAAAGGAAATATATCTTGTTATTTGTTCTTATCCAATGTCTGAAACAACCCATCATCGAAATTGATGTGTTCTTGGAACCTTTAATGGAAGATATGGCAAAATTGTGGAATGAAGGGGTACGTACATGGGATGAGTACAATAGGGAGTATTGCACGCTAAGAGCAATGATATTCATTACCGTGCATGATTATCCTGGACTATTTACATTAATGGGACAAATGAAAGGGAAGAATAGTTGTGTAAGGTGCGTCGATAGAACTGGATTTCTATACCTCACTTGATCTAGAAATAAGGTGTACATGAGACACCAGCGGTTCTTGGCAGATACACACAAGTATAGGAAGATGAAAGAACAATTTGATAACAAAATCGAAAAACATACTGCACCAAAACCTTACTGTGAAAAACTCGTGTTCTAAATGGTCAAGAACATTCATATTTCTTTCGGTAAGGGAAAAAAATGTAATGGAACAAAGAGAAAGAAAAGTACATCTTCGGATGATACAACTAACATGGCTTTCCAGAAACAATCAATTTTTTTCAAGTATCTTCCGTATTGGAAGAATTTGGAATTTTGCCATAGTATTGATTTGATGCATGATACAAAGAATGTATTTGACAGCATCACTGGGACCTTGCGGGACATGCCGAGGAAAACAAAGGACATATTAAATTCACGTATGGACCTAGTAAATCTTGATATGAGACCAGAGCTTCACCTAGTAGAAAAAGGCAAACGAGGAGCATTACCTTCCCCCAGCCAGCTACAACTTGACACTACAAGAGAAAAAGGCAATTTGTGAATGCTTGTGTGGGATCAATGTTGATGAGGAAAGGTGAGTCCCGATCTTCCGATAGGTAATGGGTAAGTCGATTGATGGAGATCTCGATGTTGATGATCCGAGGCTCTCGAGTAGAACACGAACAGCCCCTGCAATCACTACACCACCGCTCCGTTGGTTATCAACCGTGCTTCACACGATTGACCTCGCCAAGAAGGCTAATCCATGCAAGTGCAACCGAGAACACAAGCAAGAACGTAGAAGACACGATCTGAAATCGCGAAGTTGGGGTCTCACAAACCGAAGAACGGCGATATTATTGATCTAAGCAAAACCCAATTGTTCATGGCGGCTACTATGGAGTATATATAGGTGGGAGGACGTCCAAGGGGGTGTTGGGGTCGTGACCTAACCCTAACACACGAAAATAATGGACTTAGACTTGATACAAGGCCCAATGGCCCAATATGGTGGCGCAGCATCCTGACAGATTCTGTATTTGATTTTGTTTCGACGATTCCCGACGACTCCGAAGGAATTTTGACATGGGACCGGTGCCATTGGAAAGGTTATCCTCTCCCCTTTCCGTGCATATTTAGAACGTCCAAAACGGAGTCTGTATGCGTCCTGGGCGTCCGTTTTAGTGCGTACTGCTCCTGGACTCCGAGTTGAATACGATTTGGAGTTTGGTTCGGTTTCCATCTTCTTCGAACGAATTCTCTGGTCTTCGACGTCCCTAATACTCCCTCCAAGTACTCCATGAACCTCTCCATGGATCCTAATCACAAATAAATCATTAAGTAGCAATTTATGTTCAAAAACATATAAGGAAATATATAAGAACGAGTTCACCTCTGAAATTAATTGTTGTGTATGAACTCTATTGATTGCATCTTGTATGTTCAATGGAGTGTTGTTTGTATCCATAGAAGTTATGTCCTCATCATCCTCCCCTTCTTGAATTGGAGTCGTCCTCGACTCAAGTTCATCTTCTATCATGTGTGGGTCCATATGTGCAACGCCATCAAATCTTCTTGTAAGCATGAAAGGAGGAGGCCAAGGTGGTGGACGGCATAGTGCGCCATCTTGATCTTGTCCAAACAAGAGCGCACATTCACTTGAGCCAGGATCCCAAACAAATAAACTTTGTACCATATTTGTAGGTGCAATGATAATGTGCATGATCTCATCATTCTCCCCTTCTTTATGACAAGCCGTCCTCGGCTTGCTCGTATGTCCAGCAAAAAGTCTTGCTTTGGTGGTAGAGTTTAGGCCCGAGTGAGCACTGTCCATATTGCACAACCGCAGTGAAAAATGTTTTTGTTGTCCCTGCTGCAAGGAAAAAATACTAGAAAAACTTGACAAGATATTATTAGCCTTAGTACATTCATTTACTTGACCATGTTGTTGCAGCACAAAAGGAGCTTCCTCATTTGAACATATGTAAACTTTATGCACCATAAACATACCACTATTTTCATATTTGCCTATAGCATAAAAAATATTTCTACTTAACAAAGGCAATTGAGACTGAGAAAATATTATCTTCTCTACGATATCTAGATCACAAAGAGTGTCAAATTCAATATAGCCCAAAGTATTTAGAGAAGATAACAATTTCAGCTCATCCCTTTCACATGTAGTTGGGATCAAATGCTTAATTTCAGCACAAGTGAGTAATAAAGTATCAATTCATTTGGTTGTTCTAGCATAGGTACAATATAATTATCAGCACACAACTCATTTTTGTTGTAAGAATCAGTAGGAAAATCAACTAATGGTAAATGTGTATTATGAAAAGGTTCATCTTGTTGCTGCTCATCGATAGTATGATTGGTAGCAAAATTCAGCACATCTGAAAATGTCATACCTTGGTTAACTGTATAGCATTGTCCATTAACACTACTCTCATTTTCAGCAAGAAATTCAAATGCATTATGAGTTGATTCATCAAAAATTTCAGAAGAGTTGTTCAACACCTCACTCTCATTTGCATCTACATTTATTTGTTCATGTTCCTGCAAAAGGTTAGGCAAAGGAGGAGGTACAACAAGAAAATTCTTCTCAAGTTCATGTTATTTCATCTTTGCAATTACATACATTAGCAAAAGTTTCTCGCATAAGAATTTTCATATCTTTCCATGTTCGAGGTTTTTCTATATCGGTTAAGTTGTCCCACCAAGTTAATGCACAATCAACTAACGCACTAGAAATATTTTTAATCTTTCTCCTCTCACACATATGCAATTTTTGAAAAAATTTTATCCAACTCTATTTCCCAAGCAATATATTCATCGTAACCAAAACCATCATAAGAAGGAAGAGATGGGAGAATGTAATTACTTCTTGTGGAAGGTGTTCTAAAGGTGGTCTGAATGCCATGTGAATCCTTGGTTGATGTTTGATTTTTACTGAGCAACTTCATCGTCATCTTCATCATGTCCATCATCTCAGCATATAATGCATGATTCTTGCTTTTACCTGACATTGTTAGTAGCAAACAGAAGACAACACAAAAAATATGTTATCCCTATCAACTACAAAGGATAATGGCAAAGTGTAAGTGGAATCACACACTCTCAAGCGTCTTACCACGCTCTTACAAGTGTTCTTACCGACACTGCAGGTGGCAAACGGTGGACGGTATGAAGAAACCAATGAAGCGTGGGATGATTGCAAAGGTGTATCGATTCTGCTCAATAGTAAGGTGTGGCTTGGATGGCACTTTCTATGTAGAAAGGATTAGCAACAATGAAATCAGATAGTAAAGTTGAATAAGTGTCCAAAGTCTTTGTCAAAGTTGCTGGCCTAAATGTGTACCTAGTAGTTCAAGCTAGCAAGAAATGAGACAAAACTAGATGACACAAAGAATGCAAGCACTTCTGTTTTTTATTATTTTTTTTATTTTTTTGTGCGGCTTTTGTTTCTTGTTTTGCACTTGCCTTTTTCTTTTTATTTCTATTTTTTTTAGAATGTGCTGCAAGGGAAGAACACAATGAAAATCAATTCAAGATATCTCGTGTGTCTGTTGCAGATTTTCTGCTCAATCTTCCAAGGACAAATAGGCACACTTATAGGCTCTACATTGGAAAACTCAGAACAGCAAGATTGTAGATATATCTCTCCTCTTTAATTTAAATATATGGAAGACCTATTTTGGAAAAGAACAATAGGAGATACTGCCCCCGAAATACAGACTGTTCAGAATTTTTAGGTCAATAACAGATTCGGATCTAATGCAATTTCGACATCTATAACTATATTTTCTGGGAAAATGATGAATAAGAAAGTTATAGAGAACTTCTTAAGCTTTCTATAAAGTATAAGAACACGAAAATCCGAGTTCGTATGAGCTAGTATGATGAAAATACTGAACTGAACAGAGATGAATCTAATCTGGACGTGATGACGTGATTCAAAAGGATGAATCACACAATGCAAGACTCAAACTAAGACCAAAAACACTTCTAAACCAGCAATATGACTCAACCACGGACACAAACTCAAAAAAACCAAACTGAATAACAAAGTTGCAAAGGCTCAATGTGGTTTGGAAAAAGTAATGAACAGATCTACTAAACTGCAAGTTTTTTTGTGGCTTTTTTGTGGACTCTAGGTATGAAAAACAAAACTAATGTAATGGATAGATGAATTACCTAACGGGCAACCTGGAAATCTGATACCAATTGATGAGGAAAGGTGAGTCCCGATCTTCCGATAGGTAATGGGTAAGTCGATTGATGGAGATCTCGATGTTGATGATCCGAGGCTCTCGAGTAGAACACGAACAGCCCCTGCAATCACTACACCACCGCTCCGTTGGTTATCAACCGTGTTTCACACGATTGACCTCGCCAAGAAGGCTAATCCCTGCAAGTGCAACCGAGAACACAAGCAAGAACGTAGAAGACACGATCTGAAATCGCGAAGTTGGGGTCTCACAAACCGAAGAACGGCGATATTATTGATCTAAGCAAAACCCAATTGTTCATGGCGGCTACTATGGAGTATATATAGGTGGGAGGACGTCCAAGGGGGTGTTGGGGTCGTGACCTAACCCTAACACACGAAAATAATGGACTTAGACTTGATACAAGGCCCAATGGCCCAATATGGTGGCGCAGCACCCTGACAGATTCTGTATTTGATTTTGTTTCGACGATTCCCGACGACTACGAAGGAATTTTGACATGGGACCGGTGCCATTGGAAAGTTTATCCTCTCCCCTTTCCGTGCATATTTAGGACGTCCAAAACGGAGTCCGTATGCATCCTGGGCGTCCGTTTTAGTGCGTACTGCTCCTGGACTCCGAGTTGAATACGATTTGGGGTTTGGTTCGGTTTCCATCTTCTTCGAACGAATTCTCTGGTCTTCGACGTCCCTAATACTCCCTCCAAGTACTCCATGAACCTCTCCATGGATCCTAATCACAAATAAATCATTAAGTAGCAATTTATGTTCAAAAACATATAAGGAAATATATAAGAACGAGTTCACCTCTGAAATTAATTGTTGTGTATGAACTCTATTGATTGCATCTTGTATGTTCAATGGAGTGTTGTTTGTATCCATAGAAGTTATGTCCTCATCAAATGTACCCACGAGTTTCTCATCCAATATTCGCAAACTAGTCTCGATGAAAGACTTGTCTTTATTCGTCTATAATTCTCACGATTGTCACATGATGATGATAGTGTTCCTTCCCATTGCAATAAAGGTCATCAAACCTGAGCATATAAAAGTTTTCATCACACGTTTGTGTTACTTCTTCAATGCAGTATCGCAAAAGGTGATATCACGTGAAGATTTAGACTTTTTGAAAATGTACATCGTCGAGACTATGTGCAAGCTTGAGATGTGTTTCCCAACATTCTTTTTTGATTTGCAAGTACACCTAATCATACATCTTGTTGATCAGATAAAAGCAATAGGGCCACTATATTTACATCATATGTTTTCGTTGGAGAGATATTTTGTAGTATTAAATGGTCATGTGCAGAACCGTGCTCACCCAGAGGGTTCAATTATGTAAGGATACACCATTGAATATGTGAATTGAGGGTTGAGCTGATTACATCAAAGATAGAAAACCAATAGGTGTGCATATACCAGTACATGAGGGTAGACTAGTCGGAGAGGCAAAGTGGGTAAGAAAACTTTTATCGTTCAAGGTTACAAGAATGAACACCGTGCACATTTTGGTGTACCACAACAGTTCGCAATAGCCAAGTCGTACATCGAGTAATACCAAATTGAGCTTCGCAAAAAAAAAAAACAGAGGACTGGATCATGAAATAACACATAGGATGATTCACTGAATGGTTAATGGACAAAAATATACCATACGGAAACTCTATAGAAGAGGCAACAACGAAGAAGTTACCTTCTAGCCCATCTCCTTTGGTGACATCGTGGCAAGCATATGACATCAATGGTTACACATTTTACACTAAGGAAAAATACAGTAAGAGTGCTACACAAAATAGTGGTGTTCATATAGAGGCTTATGATCCAAAAGGGTAGAAGACCACATACTTCCGGTTTATAGAGGAAATATTAGAACTCTATTATGGCGAAAGAATGGTAATGCACGTATTTAAGTGTCAATGGGTCAAACATCCAGATGGTGTGAAAGTGGACAACTACGGGCTGACACTAGTAGACTTGAACAAAGTGGGTTATAAAGATGACCCGTGGGTTCTCGTCGATCGTCTTGCACGAGTTTTTTATGTACAAGATCCAGAAACTGAGAAGATGCACGTAGTTGTTTCTAGAAAGCAAAATATCGTTGGGGTTGAGAATGTGGAAGATAATGAAGAGGAATATAATATGTATGAAGAGATGTACATTTTCACCGAACCAGAAAACATCAAGCGCGTAGAGAGAAGCATTAAAAAGGATTTGAAACCCTATATGCGAGACGATGTAAATGCTGAAAAAAATGTATGATATATACTGTATATATTTGTATCCTCTGAAATCAACTTAGAACTATGCTCCATTTCAGCTTTTAGATGGCATGTTTCAAACATTATTATATTCATCTTGCGTAGAGAAGACTAATTTGGACAATTGATCCTTTTAGGCTTGTTGACTATCATATTTATCACCTTCACTTGTTTCATAAGTTATCAAGTTGTATGTGTATATAAATTTCTTCTGACCTATGATGTTCAGGCTTTCCTTCCAACAACTTGGTTCCAAATAACATCTAGAAGCACAACTCATGAAGCTCCTTTCATGCTAATCCCCTCACAGCAAGCTCTTGTAGATGCAAGTAACACCGAGACTCATCATTTGGATTGTTAAAAGCTTCAGTTGAAGTCTGACGATACTTCCCATCCATTTGAGGGCTTGTTTGGATAGAAGTGGATCCACTTCAATATAAGTGGCTTGAGGAGAAAATTAGTTCATTTTCCACTCAAATCCCCTTCAGTCCAATTGGATTGATTACACCCAAACAAGCCCTGAAGGATTTCTTTCTCTTCACTCCATTTTAAAAACCTACGAAGATGCTACTTTATCAGTTATAATGGCTGAATATATTGACTAAAAATAAGTACCATCTCTCTTACTGTAATAGCCCGCATTTTGGAAGAAAAAAAAACGCAAAAAATGCGAACTTAAAAATTTTGAAAATGGACTTGGAAATCCAAACTCACATGAACCATATGAGTTAACCAATGTTCACTAAAAATAGGGACTTGTTAAAATTTTATATATAGAACATGGTTGCTAATGTATAATGGAACTTAAGGTGAGAATCCTTAAATTCCAAGTATTCACATTTTCAATGAAAAATTAAAGGATAAAAGAAAAGAAAATAGAGAGAAAGAAAAAGGAATTATTCCAACCCTAAACTGGAACATTAAAAAAATTCAAATCTAAGGCTGTAAATTTTTCCATGACCTTCTAATATTCCAAATAGACTCTCGGTAAAGTTTCAAACATTTTGAAGTACGTTTTCCATTTATTGGACACGTATTAAGAGTTTAATCAAAGTCGACTTCAAATTTAAAATTGGTACTTAACCTTGTCCAAATCAACTTCAAATTTTTCTCGAGGTACCTTATGGTTCAAAAGGATAACTTTAAAGTTTCAAGATTTTTGAACCTAATTTACTATTTATTTCATTGAGTCAAGTATCACCGCTTGAATTCAAATTCAAACCTAAGTTCAAAATTCAACTTGCTCAATTCTGAAATCTGATTGCACCATAAAATTCTTCACATTTTATTTAGTCATTGGGCAAAAGTTGAATATTTCTTTGAAGCATGTTTGCTAGCTCTATTTGAAATTGGAAAGGGGAAGGGAGGAGAGTGAAGTGGGTCCCACATGTCATACTTATCCTCAGTACTAGGAAAAATCCATATTTGCTTCATCCATCCTTGCTCATTCCTATCGATAGCCGCCTGACTCCTTCCTGGCCGCTGGCCCGCGTGCCTCCACCGCCGCTCACCCTGGTCACCTTCCAGCTGCGGCGTCGCCACGCGCTCGGCCGCCCACGGCGCCACCCTGCTCTGTCTGACCCCGCTCGCCCCCGACTGCGTCCCTCTCAGCCGCCGCACTGCGCTCCTCCCTACCGACCGCCACAGAGTCGCCCCACGCCGGCCGTCCGCTCGCCGCCTTCCAGCCGCAGCGCGCCTCGCCTTGCCGCGTCCCAGCTACCCTGGCCACTGCAGCATGGCACCCACGGCGCCTCGACGCACCGCCTCTGCCCTGCACCGCCTACGCCGCCGACGTCGAGCCGCCACGGTGCTCTACTCTGTTCCCTTCATCTGCAAGGTGTGTGGATTGGCCGTCCTCCTCTCCACCACCTCGCTCGACGGCGCCCCGGGTTCCGCGCGTCGCACCCAAGCCGCCACGGCAGTGGCCGCGCTCCTCATGTGCCATGCCACCGCCGTGCGCCGTGTTTCTGCGCGCCCATTCCCGCTCGTGCCCGCCATGGCCGTGCCTCGTCGCCACCGCGTCAAGCACACCCGCTGTCCGTCTCCTTGCTGTCCACCGGCGCCTTGTCCTCGCCGGTATCGGTCACGCTACAACACATCGCCACAGCGACAACCGTCGCGCCACGCCACACAAACCGCGCCCTGCTCCTCTGCTCCTGCCGAGGCCATGCCCAAGTTTCCGCCTGTCGCCTTCATTGCGATGTTCTGCGTCGTGGCTATGTCCTGGAAGCAAGGCGAATGATTGGTGCAATGGATGCAATGCAGGAACACGCCTTTGACACAATGGTGTCGACAACTGGTCCAAGGTTAGCTCTGATTTGTGCAAAGATTAGTTGAACAGTGCTGCAGCCAAGGTGTTCGATGAAATGTTCACGAGGAAAGAACCAACTTTGTTGATGTTTAGAACTGGTCTATGATGCAGGGGCAGAATGATGTTGCAATCGACCAAGATATGTGCCAAGATGCTCTTCGAATTGTGATGAAGTGACGGAATCAAGTACACACCCAAGATGTTCGGCGAAATGCCTACAAGGTGAGCCTTGCCCTGAATTGCCTTGCTTGACGCATCGAAGTCCGTTCGTCGTGATCGCTAAGGGTACTCATGTGTCATCAAGTCATACGTCCATGTTCCTTATTGATATCATTTCTATAGAAATCCCCAAGTTGACCTTCTCTCTCTTTTGTGTCGCCTTGGCTTGTCCGTGCGTGGTCGTGATGCTCCACCATGAGCCGCGTCGACGTTGTTGACCATATAACGTTGTCATGACGTTCGGAGCCGTCATCGTGCCCTGGCATCGAGATGGAGTATGCCTGTGATATGTGTGGTGCTGAAACACAAGCACGACTCGTCGGACAATGGTTGTCAAGCCAAATTAGGTTTTAGTCGATGTGAGGGTGATCGAGTCCTAGGTGTAGCCAAGGTGCTCGATAAAATGCCTTCTAGGTCAAACCAAGGTGGTTGGTGATCACTGATGACCTGTGGTTGAGTAATGCAAGAACGTGACCGACAAGGAAAACTAGACCAAGGGGAACCTTGGATACAAGTTTCTTGTTCGGGTCGACGATGTTTCCTAACCGTCTGCAGAATTGCTTAACTAGTTGTGCCGTTTCATTGACGACAGGTTCGTCGAGTCACTTGCCGGCGACTGAGTCAACATCACTAACCTTGAGACTCAAAAGGTGGTGTTTGCACTACAGGAATCCCGACAATTTGCGACGGTCATGGCCGTCGCAAATAAGCCATATGCCATCGCAAATAAGCTATTTGCGACGGCTTTCCTTATTTGCCATGGTTTTCGGCCGTCGCAAATAAATCGTCGCAATTAAGCTTATTTACGACGGCCACTGTCGCAAATAAGCTTAATTGCGACGGCTAGGAGCGGCCGTCGCAAGTTATTGCCGCGGGTTGGTGGGCCCCGCAACATTATTTGTGACGGCCAGACTGTCGCAATTAAGTGCTTCTATTTGCGACGGCCAGGCCGTCGCAAATAAGTTCAGTGGGCAAGGCCCACGTGTCCTCCTCCGGGACCCATGCTACTATTTGCGACGGCCGGGCCGTCACAATTAAACCTTATTTGCGACGGCCTAGCCGTCGCAAATAGCAGTGGCTTAATTGCGACGGCTTGGTACCTTATTTGAGACGGTACTGTATAAAAAGCCGTCACAAATAAGGTTTTTTATTTTTTTAAAACAGAAAACACTCACCGGCTCGATGGCCAGATTCACAGAACAGACAATATTCACAGAACAGATTCACAGAACACATCACATCACAACAGTTTCAAAACACATCGTACAAACATTGCATCAACATCAACAAACTAAACATGGGCTCACTCGCCGGTCTGACCTCCGTATCCACCTCCGTAGCCACCTCCGGAGCCACCTCCGAAGTCGAAGTCGTCGTCGCGCCTCATTCCAGGCGGCGGTAGCGACGGCGACGGCGTTTGTGCAGCCGTCGCAGATCCCTACAATTAATGAAACTTAGAATTAGAATATAAATGCATCAACATCTCTCTCCCTCCCTTCCTCTCCCTCTATCTTCATCTAAATCCTCCTCTCTTACTCTCTTTTCATTTCTCTCTTTGTCTCTCTTCCTCTCTTTTCATTTCTCTCTTTGTCTCTCACTCTATCTCTCTATTGCTATCCTTTTCCCTCTATCTTCCTCCCTCTATCTCCATCTACATCTCCCTCCCTCTATCTCCCCCTCTCTCTATCTCCATCTACATCTTACTCTCTCTCTTCATTCCCATCCTACTCTATCTATCTTTCACTCTTTCTTCTGTCTCCCTTTCTTCTATCTCTATCTTTCTTCTATGTCAATCATTTTCTTCTATCTAACTATCTCTCTCTTTCATCTATCTCAATCTTATTACGCTGGAGAAGAAGGATTACATAGAAACTTACCTGACCCGCTGAAGAAGGATCACCTGGAAGGACCGGTGGTAGTACCGTTAGCTGGATTCCCAGACCTTGCGCCCGAGCGATGGCCTGTCATTGCAAAAATTAAATGCTACCTATTAGTAAGTCATTTACGCTGAATTAAAGAGAATTTTAGTTTTTATTTTGTTACCTCCATTGCTTCCCGCATCTGCGCCAACGCTGCTGCCTGGGTTTGGATCGTGGCCTCCATCGTGATCCTTTGGTGTTCCGCCTCCCTCCTTTCCTCCTCATGTCGCCTTTTGTTTTCTTCTACAGTTTCTCGGAGGGACTGCATCTCAATGTCCATCTGCAATACACGGCGACCTCCCGTGCCCGAAGCCTGCGTGGAGCTGCCTCTCGCAGGTCTCCCCGCCCTCCAGTCGACAACTCCGTCAAATATGGTGAGCCTATAAAAAAGAGAGTCGGTAATATGAAATTGAAATATCTTGAATACTTTGAATTGAAAACGATAAAATGACTTGTAAACTCACATTCCGTGTGCTTTTCCACCACCGGTTGCATACGCAGCTTGAGGATCGATCGGTTGACGTTCCCAATCGAAATCCTCGCCGTGTATCTTCCTAGCCTCCTCCCTGTACTTAGCCTGCAAAACAAGAAAACCTTGTAAGTTCAACAATCTATATAGTTATATTTAATATGAATTATTTCTAAACTTACCAACCGCTCGGCTGCAGCCTGACTGCACCCCGTCGGCTGAGAAGGGTCCCTGTGACCTCTCTTCCAGACCTCAGCAGGGGTGGGCGGCACCCCCGTCTCGTGCTCCTGTCAATACGTGTTAGTACGAACAATATATTATTAATATATAAACATAAGTTACACACACTTACCATGTGTTTAGCTAAACGCAAGTGGTTATCTTGCCCGTTCCTTCTCTTCCCCTCCACCCCTCTGCAGTCTCGAGCCTTCTCAGACTTAGCTTTAAACTCGTCGCTAGCCCCGTAGCGACAAAGGGCTCGAAATGCATCGGTCCGACCCTGCAACTAGCTCACGTGGCCCTGCACTTAGTTGGAAGTCGTTAAAAGTACCATCGAGGAAATTATCAGAAAAAAATACTTACTACACTCGACGTACCTGCGCGTACTCCTCCTTCGTCAGGTGTCTCTCGCTCTCTTGCCGGAAGTGTAGCACGTGCTGCTGGTTCGCCTTCAAATGCTCATTAATAATTTGGACACGGGCGTTCGACAAAGCTTGTCGAAGCGCCTTGGCAGCGTTGTAGTGAAACACTCGCCTCACATCCTCAAACTGGCGACGGTCGTTCGGGTCCTCTAAAGTATATCTTGCCTGCGATAAAGAATATATTGAAGAGATGTTCACTAAAAGAGTTTAAGAGTTGAAACTTAGAAACTTTTTTAACATACTTACCATAAAATCGGCCCATACGGCCTCCTGAAGGTTGTCGTGCTCCTGGTGATGGACACGTGCGTAGTCCTCCCACGAAAGAGCAGGCACCCCGTCGATGACCCCGGGATAGTGCAAACGCACTATGGACCCGAGGACACCGTTCACCGGTCTGTGGTGTCTCTCACCGGTGAAAGACGTGTCGTCCCAAGCCCTGTAAGATATTTATTCATTCAATACTTAAGTAATCAAAAGAAACTAAAATTGAACACTATAATTTTTATTACTTGTCTCCGACTGGACGAATCACGATCCTCTGTGAAGGGACCACGGGAGGACTGACAAAGTGAGTCCTCCTCGTCCTCCGCGTCTGATGGGGCGCCACGTCAGGTGACCCAGACGACTCCTCACCAGCCGAGTCAAAGGCCTCAGGAACAAACTCATCGCCAGCCGGGGGCTGGCTGGCCGAGGGCTGGCTCGCCGAGGGCTGACTCGCTGAGGGCTGCCTCGCTGAGGGCTGGCTGGCCGAGGGCTGCCTCGCCGAGGGCTGGCTCACCGAAGGCGCCGCAGCCTCTGAGTCAGCCGGTGAGGACTACAACATTCAAATGATTCATAAGTAAGTTTATTGTGAATTTGAATTTAAAGAATTTGTCAAAAACGAGTGACATTTACCTGTGACGAAGCTCTAGAGCTGGTCTGAACATGCCCCAGCAGCTGAGAGCGTCTACTGCCAGTCGACGAGGCACCAACGAAAGCGTCCTCAGGTCTAGAGGGGTAGAACCCCCTCGTCGGCGGCACCTTCTTACCCTTCTTTGACGTCATCCTGTTGTAATTAGATAATTAGTAAATATGCAAATAAAATATACAAAATTAATGTTACTATCTTCAATAAAACATTACTTGTAGTCACTTTCAAAATTCATCAACATCATTGTCATGTGCCTGTGCCCTACTCCTTAAACCAGCCCAACGATCTTCCATCGTGGCTTGTTCTAATTTTCATTTTCGCGTATCATTTGCCTCTATATCTTCAACGTCTTCAACATCTCCAACTAATTGATCGAGTCCTGCACCAAGCTCGACGATAAAAGTGTCTAGCAACTCTTCTTCTTGGTACACTTCTTCAACGTCTTCGCTATCATGGTAACCATCATCCGCAGGAGTATATAGCCGCTCACGAGGATTCACCTTATATACCACCCACCAAGCACTGAGCTTCGTGCATGGATAAGGTAGATAATACACTTGTTCAACTTGATGCACAAGAACAAATGTATTGTAACCTCGTAGTCGGTCCTTATGTTTCACTTCCACCATTCCAAATTGGTTTTCTCGAGTTCCATGAGTACGATCAAACCAGTCACAGTCAAAGAAGACAACTCGAAGGGTCTTATTTCCGGTAAAAGTAAATTCAAGGATTTTGTTAATGATACCATAATAATCGGTTAAATTCCCTTGAGTGTCCATTGCTCTCATCACAACACCGGAATTTGATGTTGCCGCGAGAGGACGATGAGCTTCAAGATGAGTTGTATGGAATTGGAAGCCATTTACGTCATATCGACCATAGCTTCTAACATTCACCAATCCATAAGATAGCTGCCGCAAATCTTCATGGACATTGTGAGTCCGACACTGTTATAAAAGACGAGAGAATATTACATAATACTTCTTTAATAATAGTAATTTATAATACATAGAAGACGAGAGAATATTACATATTCTCAAAACCAAGATAGAAAACTATGCCCCCCATTTATTCCTTCCTTTCGCATTGCTTCTACTTGTTTGGCCGTAGGTTGATGCCTATATGGCCAATATTGTCTGTGGAACTCGCTGAACATGAAAAAACATCTTTTAGAGTACATGTGTAGCAAAATATGTCGATTAGCATAAACGTAGGAGAAACACTTACTCAAAGTATTCCTGCATGCCTTCTATATTTGCGTACATGTAGAGTAAAGCAACAGTCCTTTCCTGTTCGGATAGCACGTAGGTCGTGTAGCTACCAACGGTGGCGCCTCTCATTTGAAAAATGGAAATGTCGCTTAGAGGGGGTGTTTCGTCCACATTGTACCGCATCGCCGAAGTATTGATATTGTTTTCTTCCGCAAATTAGACACTTGAAAAGTATCCTACTTCCTTAAGAGCATATGCTTCAGCGATGCACCCTTCCACCCTTGCCCTGTTGCCAACCATTGGTTTCAGATATCGTAGCGCTCTTTCAATGTGATACATCCACCTATATTGCACAGGACCGCCAACTTTAGCTTCGAATGGAAGATGGATAAGCAGATGTTGCATTGGATTGAAGAAACCCAGTGGAAAAAAAATTTCCATCTTACATAAAAGTATGGGTATCTCCTTCTCTAACTTATCCATCATCCCGATCTTGATTTATTTAGCACAAAGCTGTCTATAGAAATAGCTGAGCTCGGCTAAAACCTTCCACACCGCATCATCTAGATAGCCTCGGAACATAACAGGTAGGAGTCTTTCCATTATAATGTGATAATCATGACTCTTCAACCCAGTGAGGTTTCCTGTGTTAACATTTACGGCTCGTTTCAGGCTAGCTGCATAACCATCTAGGAATTTCAAAGTTTTCATCCATTTCATAACTTCTTTCTTTTCTTTCGATCGAAGACAGAAAGAAGCACGTGGCTTTCCACCACTTTCAGAGATTTCAAGAGTTGGACGGTGACAAATGTGTGCCAAATCTAGTGTATCTTTATAATTGTCTTTCGTTTTGCCAGGCATATCCATGCAAGTGCTTATGATACTTTCGCTCATATTACGCTCCTGATGCATGACATCAATGTTGTGCATTAGAATCAATGACTTCACATATGGTAGCTCCCAAAGTCCACATATGTGAGTCCAATTGTGTTCCTCTCCATAACCTACAAAATATCCAGGACGACCTTCATCAGGCACCAGTTTGTCCAACATATCAGAAATTTCTTACCCGTTGAGACGCTTCGGTGGTCCTTTAGTGACAACAGTGTTCTTTCGAAAGACATGCCTCTGCTGCCTAAATATATGATTCGAGGGCAACCAACATCTGTGACAATCGAAGTAAGATATTTTGCCTCCATGAGTTAGTCGAAAGAAATCCGTGTCTGAAGCATGTATCGGACACGTCAGACGACCGTGAGTGCTCCATCTGGAAAACATGCCGTATGCCAGCAAATCATGGACGGACCACAAATAAGCAGCTCGAAGGTTGAATTTCTGCTTCTTGTAACTGTTGTACGCTTCGACTCCTGTCCCCAAGACTTTCAATTCTTCGATCAGCGGTTTTAACATCATGTTGAGACGTGACCCGGGATGATCAGGTCCAGGTACAATGAGGCTGAGAAACATGAACTCGTTCTTCGTACATAAAGCAGGTGGTAGGTTGTACAGAATGACAAAGACAAGCCAACATGAGTATGGCGTGGCGTTCGTACTGAACGGTGAGAATCCGTCTGTCGCTAATCCGATGTGAACATTCCTCGCATCACGAGAAAAGTCTGGATCGAAATGGTCTAGCGCCTTCCATGCATCACTGTCGGACGGATGCGTCAAGAATTCTTTGTTCTCACGTTTACCTTCTTTGTGCCATCTCATGTGTCTTGCGGTTCTTTTTGAAAGAAACATTCGCTTCAACCGAGGTGTCACAGGCAATTAACGAAGCTGCTTATGTGCGACATCTGTCATCACATTATCGCCATCTTCATTAACAACTTCGACATACCTCGATTTACCACATTTCAAGCACATCTTCTCATTGGCGTGCTCTTTCCAGAATAGCATGCAGTTGTCTAGGCACACATCAATTTTCTCATACTTCATACCGAGACCAGATATCTTGATCTTTGACTAATACATATCTGGTGGCGCTTTGTGAGGTTGTGGAAGGATATCACAGATCAATTTCATGAGATCATTGTAGCAGTTGATGGGAAAAAAGTACTTGGACTTAAATGCCATAAATCTGGTCAAGAAAGCAAGTACGGTCACAGCCGTGTGTTCATGCAACGGCTCTTGTGATTTCTTCAGCTCCTCGAAGAACTTCTCTGCCTCATTTGTAAGAGGATCCTCCGCTTCAAGAGCTTCTAGCATCTCATCCATCCTATCAACCTCTGTTATATCATCATCCTCATCCACTTCGGCTATGACTCGAGAATTAGTCTCGCCATGAAAGGTACACACTTCATAATGTGGATTGAAACCGTTTCGACATAAGTGAAACAAAAGCTCCAATCTTCTCAAAAACTTGGTGTTCCGGCATTTTGTACATGGGCACCGCACCATATCTTTCGTTGAAAACGAAAATGCTCGATCCAAAAATTGATCTAACTTGATAAACCACTCATCAGAGTGACCACCAGTTCTGCTCTTCCAGCTAGTATACATCCAACTGCGGTCTTCACCCATGTTTGACTCTGCAGTTTAACGCGAAAGAAATTGTCATTAATGTATTGTTGTGTTATGTCACGGCCCTACAACCTAGGCAGATTGTAAGACCTATGTGTGCTGAATACATTGGCTTGTAGTGAATACACTTGGCTTTGATGATGAAAGTTTTGAATATCACCAAAACACCTTATTATCAAGGTCTGACTCTAGCTCTGAGCTACAGCAAGGTCCGACGGTAGGTCCGGCTTGTTTTGGGTAGCTCCGGCTATGTTAGATGCTAGGTTCGGATTCTTGGTAAGGTCCGACTAGCTTTGGTTAGCCCCGGTGAGCTTTATCTTTAGCTCCGGCATGTCTTTGTTAGCTCCAGCATGTCTTTGATAGCTTCGGCATATACTTGATAGCTCCGGCATGCTTTTGCTAAGCTCCGACGAACTTTGTCTAGCTCCGGTTTTGGGTTGACTAGTTTTGACTAGTTTTTTGGTAAGCTCCGGTGCTAGGATCTACTAGTTTTGGAAAGCTCCGGCGCTAGGTTCTACTAGCTTTTGTTAGCTCCGGCTCAAGCTCCGGGTTGCTCTGGCAAGATCCGGAACTTGACCTAAGTGCTTCTGCTTTTCATTTGAAATGTTTTGTACTTGCTTTATATTGTTGGAAAGATTGTTTAGTATTCATTTGCTAAGTTTCTGGTGCGTTTTGGATGATAAGGTTGATATCGTTTCTACTGTGTTTTTGCAACATGCTTATGTGAGGTTCTCACGTAAGGTGTTGAGTTTGGAACTAACTTGAGTCAAGTCGAGGACTTGGGCTCGTATGGATTGTTTGTTTGTTCATGTGCAGGTGTTGCTTGAGTTCAAGTCATGGCTGGTGACAGGATCTATTGGACTAGTCTCAAGAGGAGATGAGATTCCAACAACCAAGTTCGGGAGGAACTGTGGTTGAGCGGGTCAGGAGGTCGCGCAGGATGATTGAATCAAGGGCGGTGCTTATGAAGGTCGAAGGAAGGTGTTCGCATGTATGCATGAGGTGCATGACGTGGCAATATGCTTCTAGAGATGGATTATGGAAGGAAGATCTGATCGGAAGGATCGGATCGTATCGGTTGAAGACTTAGGCTGCTAGCTGAGTCGGTTATGGCTCGGTATGGAAATATCGAGTTAGTTATGTTAGGATTTCGTGTGGGTCACGAATTTAGGTTGTTTAGGAATGTGGGATACGTTCCTAAGGTGTTTGGAAGTCTTAAGATTGCTTCTATCTGCGTATAGAAGAGTCCTAAGCAGATATGGAAAGTTCCAATTGTGATCGGATTAGGATTGGAGTCCTAGTTGAGATTGGGATGGCCTAAGGGCTGGTTATATAAGTGAGGGAAGGCCAAAGCTCGTTAGAGACGACTTTGGGGGCTGTTACTCTTGTGTTCTATTTAATAAAATTCGTAGTTTGAAGGAACTTTTGTGCCTTGTTCGTCCGACTTGTTCCAGACAAGTTTTACTCGTCGAGTTTCTGGACAGCACTACCTTTCGTTGGTGGTTTTATCATAACTCGAGTTTTACAGATCCAATTGACGTGATTCTTTTTGGGTTGTCTTCACAACTTGATTGTCTATCATCTGTCAAAATTTCACTGTCATTGGATTTGTGGTTTCTGAGCTACACGAGTTTCTTTGCAGCATTCCAGAAACTGTTTTTCTCGGGTAGGTCAGATTGACCATAGTCTGATCTTTCGATCATAACTTGAGTTTTTCTCGACGGATTTGAGTAATTCTTTTTGTGTTGTCTTCGTGACTTGATTCTCTCTGATATATATCACTTTTGTCACGGTGAAACACGTTTAGATTAGTCTCATACACTATTTCTTTAACAGATCGTTTTTCTGCCGAAAGGGTTTGCACTACAGGAAAAACGATCATTTGCGACGGCTATATTTATTTGCGACGGCCAGCCGTCGCAAATAGAATAAATTGCGACGGCCCGCCTCTAGCTGTCGCAAATAACATGGCCGTCGCAAATAAGACCTTATTTGCGACGGCCATCCCAAGAGCCGTCGCAAATAAAAACTTATTTGCGACGGCCAACCCTATTACCGTCGCAACTAAGGCAGCCGTCACAAATAAGTGTTTATTTGCAACGGCTTCTAAAAGGACCGTCGCAAGTAACATTAATTGCAACGGCCACATGGTCGGGCCGTCGCAATTTAGGGGGCCGTCGCAAATAAGGGCCTTTATCCCGACCCGACTCTTCATTCTCGTCCACTCACAACTCATCACCAGCAGCCCCCGCCGCCTACCCGCCGCCCTCCGCGCACCGTCGCCTGCCCGCCGTCGTTGTGCTGCTGCCGGCCCGCCGCCCTGCCGTCATCGCCCCGCCGTCGCCGCCCCCAGTCCGTGGCGCCCCCGCCCCGCCGTCGCCGCCCCCAGTCCATGGCGCCCCCGGCGTCGCCGCCCCCGGTCTCGGCTCGCCGCCCCACCGCCGCACCGGCTCGCCGGCCCGCCGCCGCCCCGGCTCGCCGCCCCGCCGCCGCCCCCAGTCCGTGGCGCCCCCGTCGCCGCCCCGGCCCGCCGCGCTGATTGTATAAGGTATTAAGGTGCAACGGTGTCCATTTTGCTCGGTTCATCTTAAATTAGGATTGTTTGTTAGTTGATTCAGGACTATGCACAGATCTCAAATTTTCGTTTTGCTTCCCCCATTTTGTATGCCATATTATATCTTAATGATTTTCTACAAATGTAAGTTATGATATATACAACATGGCCATCCAGGGAGTTCGATCAAAAGCATTCTTGTTAGTCATGCAATTTCAGTTTATTTTGTTACTGCATATATTTTGGTGGTTTAACTTCATTCTACCCATATCACATACTTTAATATATTCCATATTAAGTTGCTAGTTAGCATTCTTGTTAGCTATGCAATCTTGGTTCATTTTGTTTTCATATATTTTGGTGGTTTATCTTCATCGCCTGTTGTGTTCTCCAGACTATTCCATCTTAAGTTGCTAGTTCGCTCCTAGCCTCCTAGTTCACCAAACTTCTTCAAAGAAGCTAGGAGGTGTTCGGGTGTAACCAACTTTGTAATTTTGGAGACCATAGTATCTATAACAACATTTTTTCTAGAGTTTTGGAATCACCACTCCAGGGCTCTCTTTCCTAAACTGAGCTTGCTGGCATGTGTCCGTCAAATACGAGTATTTGCACCTTGTCATGCAACTGCCATTTATTTTCCAACGTCATTGCTGCAGCTAAGCAGTGGTTCCACACACATGTATGGTCGACGCACATCCGCAAAGTAGTAATAATCAAATAACAGGATCGAATACTTAATTATTAGCTTAGAGATAATACTGCAATAACCAAGTGTATCGTGGTTCCTCTAAAAAATAATAGAAACTTTTGTTATTAGATACTATATTATTACATGTGTGGATGTTCCAAAAATGTAGTTTCTAAATACTGTGGTTTTTCAAAACGGCAACAGCCAAAGAGGCCCTACATTAGTTTATCCCACGAAATTTGCAATAAGAAAAAGCTAACTAACCAACAAACACACCTGACGTATGAAGTACGGACAGAGAAAAAGAGTTACTGTAACGAGAGACACGATATAGATGGACCAGTTTGGGCGAGGTAAAAGGTGAGCATGAATCATGATGGTAGACCAGTTTACACCGTTTGATGCTTTTGCACGGTTTATTTGTAAACGAATTAGCGGGGTCCATGCAACTCTAACAGGGACATCAGAACTCACAAGAAAATGAGCCCGTTCTTTGTCCTGTGACACTAATTACCCCGTTCTTTGGCTTCAATCTCATACTCATGAGTCGTAACCATACATTCACCGAAAGGGCATCCTGATTCATAAACCAAAAAAATCAATCCGTCCCTCTCGTCGGAGATCCCGATGCTGCGGAGTGCAGGATGGGGCTGGGCTGGAGGAGGAGTCACCCGGATTGGGCCGGGTTGATTGATACATAAAAAATGGATTGGGTTTGGGTTTAGTCCAGATCTTGGCCGGGTTGAGTCGGAGAATTAGATCCTAATTTGATAATAATTGTCATGCTTTGGTAAATATGTTTATTATGTAGGTTACTATAATTAATAATTTTTTTCTCTTGTTCTTTTGATTGCATGAGTGTTTAGAATTAATAATTTTTTTCTATTCTGTTTAGTGTATGTTTGGACTTTAGTGCATTCATATAATGTTCTTGAGTGACTACTTAATATATATAAATAAAGGGGTTTTAGGTCGGCTCGGACCAACCCGGAAGGGCACGACACGTAATAAGTGTGATCGTGCCGTGTAGACCATTGTAGTGGTACCGTATGCGTCAAGTCGACACGGAAGCGAACGGGTTGGTAAGGACGTCAATGACCCGCGATTGCGTGGACGGTGGAAATGGATGTGGAATTGTCATCTAAGACCAACTTTCCTCTCACTCTTTCTCTAGTTCTTTCCTCTCTCTTAAATGACCTGAAAATGAAAATGAGCAACGTAACCTATAGCAATGTATTACCCATTTCGGATCGGCACGTCTCACATGCCATTGGCATGTGAGACGTGCAGGTTCGGAATTGTCCCTTTTTGTAGTCCTCACCGGCTGACTCAGAGGCTGCGGCGCCTTCGGTGAGCCAGCCCTCGGCGAGGCAGCCCTCGGCCAGCCAGCACTCGGCGAGGCAGCCCTCGGCGAGTCAGCCCTTGGCGAGCCAGCCCTCGGCCAGCCAGCCCCCGGCTGGCGATGAGTTTGTTCCTGAGGCCTTTGACTCGGCTGGTGAGGAGCCGTCTGGGTCACCTGACGTTGCGCCCCAGCAGACGCGGAGGACGAGGAGGACTCACTTTGTCAGTCCTCCTGCGGTCCCTTCACAGAGGATCGTGATTCGTCCAGTCGGAGACAGGCAATAAAAATTATAGTTTTCAATTTTAGTTTCTTTTGATTACTTAAGTAATGAATGAATGAATAAATATCATATAGGGCTTGGGACGACTTGTCTTTCACCGGTGAGAAACACCAGAGACCGGTGAACGGTGTCCTCGGGTCCATAGTGCGTTTGCACTATCCCGGGGTCATCGACGGAGTCCTGCTCTTTCGTGGGAGGACTACGCACGCGTCCATCACCAGGAGCACGGCAACCTTCAGGAGGCCGTATGGGCCAATTTTATGGTAAGTATGTTAAAAAAATTTCTAAGTTACAACTCTTAAACTCTTTTAGTGCACATCTCTTCAATATATTCTTTATCGCAGGCAAGATATATTTTAGAGGACCCGGACGACCATCGCATGTTTGAGGATGCGAGGCGAGTGTTTCACTTCAACACTGCCAAGGCGCTTCGACAAGCTTTGTCGAACGCCCGTGTTCAAATTATTAATGAGCACTTGAAGGCGAACCAGCAGCACGTGTTACACTTCCGGCAAGAGAGCGGGAGGCACCTGACGGAGGAGGAGTACGCGCAGGTACGTGGAGTGTAGTAAATATTTTTTCTGATAATGTCCTCGATGGTACTTTTAACGACTTTCAACTATGTGCAGGGCCACGTGAGCTGGTTGCAGGGTTGGAACGATGCATTTCGGGCCCTTTGTCGCTACTTGGCTAGCGACGAGTTTAAAGCTAAGTCCGGGAAGGCTCGAGACTGCAGAGGGGTGGAGGGGAAGAGCAGGCACGGGCAAGATAACCACTTGCGTGTAGCTAAACGCATGGTAAGTGTGTGTAACTTATGTTTATATATTAATAATATATTGTTCGTACTAACACGTATTGATAGGAGCGCGAGACGGGGGTGCCGCCCACCCCTGCTGAGGTTTGGAAGAGAGGTCACAGGGACCCTTCTCAGCCGACGGGGTGCAGTCAGGCTGCAGCCGAGCGGTTGGTAAGTTTAGAAATCATTCATATTACATATAACTATATAGATTGTTGAACTTACACGATTTTATTGTTTTGCAGGCTAAGTACGGGGAGGAGGCTAGGAAGATACACGGCGAGGATTTCGATTGGTAACGTCAACCGATCGATCCTCAAGCCGCGTATGCAAGCGGTGGTGGAAAAGCACACGGAAGGTGAGTTTACAAGTCATTTTATCGTTTTCAATTCAAAGTATTCAAGATATTTCAATTTCATATTACTGACTCTTTTTTTTATAGGCTCGCCATATTCGACGGAGTTGTCGACTCGAGGGCGGGGAGACCTGCGAGAGGCAGCTCCACGCAGGCTTCGGGCACGGGAGGTCGCCGCGTATCGCAGAGGGACATTGAGATATAGTCCCTCCGAGAAACTATAGAAGAAAACGAAAGGCGACATGAGGAGGAAAGGAGGGCGATGGAGGCCACAATCCAAACCCAGGCAGCAGCATTGGCGCAGATGCTGGAAGCAATGGAGGTAACAAAATAAAAACTAAAATTCTCATTAATTCAGCATAAATGAATTACTAATAGGTAGCATTTAATGTTTGCAATGACAGGCCATCGCTCGGGCGCAGGGTCTGGGAATCCAGCTACCGGTACTACCACCGGTCCTCCCAGGCGATCCTTCTTCAGCGGGTCAGGTAAGTTTTTATGTAATCCTTCTTCTCCACCGTAATAAGATGGAGATAGATGAGAGAGAGATAGTTAGATAGAAGAAAATGATTGAGATAGAAGAAAGATAGAGATAGAAGAAAGGGAGACAGAAGAAAGAGTGAAAGATAGATAGAGTAGGATGGGAATGAAGAGAGAGTAAGATGTAGATGGAGATAGAGAGAGGGGAAGATAGAGGGAGGGAGATGTAGATGGAGATAGAGGGAGGAAGATAGAGGGAAAAGGATAGCAATAGAGAGATAGAGTGAGAAAGAAAGATAGAGTGAGAGACAAAGAGAGAAATGAAAAGAGAGAGGAAGAGGGTGATCTAGATGATGATAGAGGGAGAGGGAGGGAGAGAGATGTTGATGCATTTATATTCTAACTCTAAGTTTTATTAATTGCAAGGATCCGCGACGGCTGCACAAACGCCGCCGCATTCGCTACCGCCGCCTGGAATGAGGCGCGACGACGACGACTTCGACTTCGGAGGTGGCTCCGGAGGTCAGATGGGCGAGTGAGCCCTTTTATTTACTTTGTTGATGACGATGTGAGATGTATCGGAATTTTAGTTTGTGATTGTGATGATGTGTGTATGCTGTGTATATATTGTGTATATTGTGTTTGTTGTGATTCTGGCCATCGAGCCGAGTAGTATTTTCTGTTTTTTTTTTTAAAAAATAAAAAACCCTATTTGCGACGGCTTTTTATACAGTACCGTCGCAAATAAGGAACTATGCCGTCGCAATTAAACCACTGTTATTTGCGACGGCCAGGCCGTCGCAAATAATCATTAATTGCGACGGCCAGGCCGTCGCAAATAGCATCGTGGGTCCCGGAGGAGGACACGTGGGCCCTGCCCACTGAACTTATTTGTGACGGCCTGGCCGTCGCAAATAGAGGACCTTAAATGCGACAGCCTGGCCGTCGCAAATAAGCATTAATTGCGATGGCTAGGCCGTCGCAAATAATTTTGCGGGGCCCACCAGCCCGCAGCAATAACTTGCGACGGCCTCTCCTAGCCGTCGCAAATAGCTTATTTGCGACGGCCGGGCTGTCGCAAATAAGCTATTTGCGACGACATATTTGCGACGGCTGGAAGCCGTCGCAAATAAGGAAAGCCGTCGCAAATAGCTTATTTGCGATGGCATTCGGCTTATTTGCGACGGCCCTGACCGTTGCAAATCGTCGGGATTCCTGTAGTGTTGGGGTTTTAATTGTTTCCGCTGCGTAAGATTTTTAAATCTACCATTCACCCCCCTCTGGTAGCTTTTCACGTGCTCTTCGATCCTACAATTGGTATCAGAGCCACGGTGCTCTAATCTTTGTGATTTGCATGTGTTTTTGACTAATCATCATGGAGAAGTACTCCGCCAAACCTTGTGTGTTTGCTGGTATTGATTTTCAGGTTTGGAAGGCACGCATGGAGGCCTTCATCCAGGCGCAAGGCTTCACAATATGGGAAAAGGTGTACAAACCTTATGAAGTCCCGCCTAACCATCAAGTTACGGCTACGAACCTCCGGGACGTCGACAACAACAACAAAGCACGAAACTTGATCATCCAAGGACTCACTCAAAGCGACATTGATCGTGTCGCACACCTCCGATCAGCATACGATGTTTGGAGCGCTCTCTGTGATTACCATGAAGGCTACAACACAATCAAAGAGGTAGAACAAGATATGTTCAAAAAGGAATATATGCGTTTTGAGATGCAACCCGGTGAGTCTATCGATGACCTCTTTGCTCGTTTCAATAAAATTCTCAGCAACTTGCGTAGTGTGAATGTTAATTTTTCAGATGCTGAAAATGCTAGACAACTCCTTAGTGCATTAGACATGTCAATTTGGGAGATGAAAGTAACGTCTATATGTGAATCAACTGTCATGAGTTCTCTTACATTAGATGTACTCTATTCTAAACTAAAAACTCATGAAATTGACATCCTAGCACGTAAGAACCCAAACAAGTCTATTGCATTGGTCTCACAACGTGATATGTCTAGCTCCGGCCAATCATCATCTTGCAATACTCTTGCTTTGTTGTCCTCGCTAACCCTGGAACAGATCGAAGAATTTCCAGAAGAAGAATTGGCACTCATCTCTACTAGATTCTCAAAAGCTTTGCAAAATGTGAGAACTAGAAGGAGAGGAAGCTCCAGACCTCAATGCTGTTTTGAATGTGGTAAAATAGGACACTTTCATACAGAATGCCCTAACCTTTCAGGTCCGACCACACGGGAAGAAAAACAAAGCAAGGTCCGGACCTCCTCTGGAAACTCCAACAAGAAGAAGAAGGGTACCATAGGACGCAAGATGATTAACAGCTTCATCGCCGCACTTCAAGAACTTAGTTCAAGTGATGTAGACTTTGAAAGTGATGAAGATGATGACGATCTGGCCAACTTATGCTTCATGGCGGGCAAAACAAGATCAAGATCAAGTCAGGAGGATGCAGAACACGACAGTGAAGACGATGAGGTATGTTCTACCTGCAATGAAATGTGTGATGCTATTTCTTGTGCAACTATTATTGTCAAGAAAAAGGACAAAAAGCTTAGGGATAATGCTGCTAAAATTGAATCACTAGAATCTGAAATTAACCGTTTAAAAACTTTGATTCCTAGTGATGATGCATGTCCCTCATATGACTTAATCTATGAACAATTGTCCACATTAAGAAGTGCACACTCCTCCACTCTAGATAGACTTGATGAAGAAATTGAAAAGGACAAAGAGCTTGCTGCACTTAATGATAAAAACTTGAAAGATGCTAGCTGTTCTACAATTGACTTGCATTGTTCTACTTGTGATGATCTTGATAAGAAACTACAAGATGCTATGAATGAAATTTCTATATTGAACAATGCTTTACGTTCTCATGAAGTTAAATTTTGTTCCAATTGCAAATTAAAAGGAAAAACTTTATGTGAAAATTGCCTTGATCTGTCCAATAAACTTGATGACATGCATAGGACATTAGATCGGTTTTGTCTCATGCTCATGCTAAGGCACATCCACCTAAAATTGTAAAGTCATTAGGAAGTGGTTTAATTCAAACAGTTCCTAAACAAAAAGGAGTGGTTTTCAAATCTGCAGGAGTGTTGCCTCATTCGGTTTCAAATAAAAATATTGCTTGCTCATCTAGACATGAACACAAAGTTAAATTTCATTGTACCTTCTGTGGTAGAGATGGTCATGTCATAGATTTTTGTTATAGACTAGCTAAACAACAGAAAAAGGAAAGAAAAATTGCTAGATCTTATAACTTTCATGCAATTAGAAAAACACAACCTGCTTTAGTGAGTCAGAAATTTGAAAAGGTAGCTTCCGGACCTTCTGCTAAGAAATCCGCAAAAGCAGCTCCGATAGTTCCGATAGCTCCGAGAGCTCCGGGCCTTCTCTTGTTTCCTTCGGAACTTCAGCTTTTATTTCTGGAACTTCAGCCTTGTCTTTTGGAACTGCTGCTTTTACCTCCGGAGCTACTGGTTCTTGTGCTAAAAGAGTTAAGAATAGAAAACCTCAAACTTCGACTCATAAACCGGCTGTTTTTTCTCAGTTTTCGCGTGTTTTTCCTGCTGCACGTCGTGTGACTCAGTACTGGATACCTAAATGCCTTTTGACTAACCCCAGTATTGAGTTATCGACGTATTGTGCTTCTATGTAGGCTACACATTTGAGGAAGGAGAACATTTGGATTGTGGATTCAGGTTGCTCACGCCACATGACCGGTAACAAAGATTGGTTCTCCTCCCTCTCTTTTGTGTCACGTGTAGAAAATGTTACTTTTGCCGATAATTCTTCAACTCCTATAATTGCTAAGGGTTCGGTTAAAGTAAATGATCACTACACTTTGAAGGATGTGGCACTTGTCAAAAAATTGAAATACAACTTGCTTTCTGTTTCACAATTGCTAGATGAAAATCTAGAAATTATTTTCAATAAAAACTGCTGCAAAGTTGTAGGTCCAAATAGTGAGCTTATTTTTAACATGTCTCGTTTTGGAAGAGTTTTTAAAGCTGATTTTGATATGTCTTCCTCTAAGCATAGGTGTCTAGTTGCTAATGATTCAAAGGACTTATATTTTTTGGCATCGTAGACTTGGTCATGTAGGCTTTGATCACCTAACGCGTGTTAGTGCTCTTGATCGCATACGTGGGCTGCCTAAGCTTAAAGGGGACAAAGAAATTGTGTGCTCTTCTTGTAGACATGCTAAGATGGTTGCAGGTTCACATACTCCTCTCACAATGATCATGACAACTGAACCATGTCAACTTTTGCATCTTGACACCGTAGGACCTTCACGTGTTCAATCCTTCGAAGGTAAATGGTATGTTCTTGTTATCATTGATGATTATTCTAGATACTCTTGGGTTTACTTTATGGCGTCTAAGAATGAAGTTTTTAGTCACTTTAGAACTTTATTTATTAGATTATCAATTGATCACGGATCATTAAAAGCAGTTAGAAGTGATAATGGAACTGAATTTAAAAATCAGTCTTTTGGTCACTTTTGTGCTGAAAATAGAATAGATCATCAATTCTCTTCAGCATATGTACCTCAACAAAACAGTGTTGTAGAAAGAAAGAACAGAACCTTAGTTGAGATGGCTAGGACTATGCTTGATGAATATCAAACTCCTAGGAAATTTTGGGCTGATGCATTAGCAACCGCTTGTTATGTCTCAAATCGTGTTTTCTTGCATGCTAAGCTAGGTAAAACACCATATGAGCTCCGATTTGGACATAGGCCTAGTGTTACACACTTTCGGGTCTTTGGTTGCAAAGCTTTGTTAAGAAACATGGTAATCTTGATAAATTTGAACCTAGATCTATTGATGGCATGTTTCTTGGTTATCCATCTCATACTAGAGGCTACCGTGTGCTTTTAATTGACACTAACAAAATTGTGGAGACTTTTGAAGTGTCTTTTGTTGAAGCTAGCCCTGGTACTAGCTCCGGTGTTGCAGGACCAGATCCGTATCCTCAGGGGGAGGGTATTTTCGAAGATGAAGAAGAATCGGTGATACTGCCTGGTAGTTCCGAAGCTGACACGTGTCCAGCTCCGGACATTGAACAAGCTCCGGCTATCACCTCTGCTGGTCCTGATCATCCACAAGTCACAAGCTCATCAATCTACGATGAACCTAATAAAGAAGAAGTTTGTGAGACATCTGTTCCCATACGGCTTTACAAAGATCATCCCCCACAACTGATGATTGGAAGCTTGCACAAACGAGTCACACGGTCCAGGTTTTGCGATCCAAACTCTTATGCTCATTCTGCTTTTGTTGCTTCTTTTGAACCCAAAGATATATCACACGCACTCACTAATGAATCTTGGATTATTGCCATGCAAGAAGAGTTAGAAAATTTTGAAAGAAATAATGTTTGGAAACTTGTACCTCCACCTCAAGGTCACATTTTAATTGGAACTAAATGGGTATATAAAAATAAACAAAGTGAGGATGGGGTTGTGGTTAGGAATAAGGCTAGGTTGGTTGCTCAAGGTTTCACTCAAGTTGAAGGTCTAGATTTTGATGAAACTTTTGCTCCTGTCGCTAGAATAGAAGCCATAAGAATTTTGTTAGCTTTTGCAGCATCTAAAGGTTTTAAGCTATATCAAATGGATGTTAAAAGTGCTTTTCTTAATGGCTACATAGATGAGGAGGTTTATGTCAAACAACCATCGGGTTTTGAAAATCCAGATTTTCCTAATCATGTTTACAAACTGTCCAAAGCCTTATACGGTCTCAAACAAGCCCCTAGAGCATGGTATGATAGGTTTAAAACATTCTTACTTGAAAAGGGGTTTACCATGGGCAAGGTTGATAAAACTCTTTTTGTGCTTAAACATGGCAATGACTCATTATTCGTTCAAGTGTATGTGGATGATATTATCTTTGGTTGTGCTTCTCATGATCTTGTGTCCAAGTTTTCAGCAATGATGAGTTCCGAATTTGAAATTAGTATGATGGGTGAACTCACTTACTTTTTGGGGCTGCAAATCAAGCAAACCAAGGAGGGTACCTTTGTGCATCAAACGAAGTATACCAAAGACCTCCTAAGGCGCTTCAACATGGACAAAAGCAAGCCTCTTCGGACACCAATGGGAACAGTAACAACACTTGAACTTGATGAAGATGATGAATCCGTGGATCAAAAAGAATATAGAAGCATGATCGGATCACTTGTTTACCTCATGGCATCAAGACCGGACATACAATTCAGCGTATGTCTTTGTGCACGGTTTCAAGCTTCCCCACGTGTTTCACATCGTCAAGCCGTCAAAAGGATTCTCAGGTACTTACCTAGAACCCATGAATTTGGCATTTTTCTTCCTTCTTCCTCAACCGTTACTTTGAAAGCTTTTTCGGATGCTGATTTTGGGGGTTGTAGGATTGATAGGAAAAGTACTTCCGGTGCTTGTCATTTTCTTGGTAATTCTCTTGTTGCTTGGTCCTCTAGAAAACAAAATTCAGTTGCACAATCCACAGCCGAATCTGAATATGTAGCTGCTGCTAGTGTTTGCTCACAAATTCTTTGGATTGTTCAAACACTTAAGGACTATGGGGTTGATGTAGATAGTGTTCCACTATTATGTGATAACACTAGTGCCATTTGCATTGCTAAAAACCACGTGCAACATTCTAGAACTAAGCACATTGACATTAGGTATCACTTTCTTCGAGATAATGTTGAAAAAGGAAACATTGTGCTTCACCATGTAGATACCAACATCAATTGGATGACATTTTTACAAAACCTTTGGATTTCACTCGTTTTTGTTACATTCGTAGTGAAATAGGGGTTATGCATCCTCATGGCTTAAATTGAGGGGGGGTTTTTGAAACTTGGGAAGTCTATGTGTGAATCTGAAATTAAAATAGTATGAGCATAGTATTTCATACATATATGACTTTGTGATTCCTTTTACATGCTGAAAGTTCTTACTACATTACTCGTGTTATACATTTTGTAGTTTTTGCCATGTCTAGTAATTGGAATAATTACTTACACTAAAACTGGTCATGGTCAAACTTTCTTGCTGTTTTGAACTTGTTACATGTTCACAAGTGCTTTTAATCATTAAGAATTCATCAAGTAATCAACTCACATATTGAGTTTTTATGAAAAAATATAAATTGAGAAAAGATCAAGAGAATATGCATGCATCACACTTCTTCTTTTGAGATGTCTTGTCATTGCACTTAGATATGAACTTGGAAGACGTTGTGTATGACTAAAACCATGTCCTTAAGCTTCTGATTGTCAAATGACATAAGCTTGGCTTGGTTGGTTAGAAAAAGGCAGATGCGAATATAATCTCTTGCAAATATCATATGATCTAAATTTATGCTTTGAAAAATAATAAAATGCAGCAACTAGTGTCATGCTTTCAGGTTTTTAAATAGATAAGTTTGTGAGACCATGACTTGCTTAAATTGAAAAATTACATTTGATCTCTAGCATGGCTTACACTACCTTATGTATTTCATTGATGTGATAATGTAAGGTACTCGATAGTATGACTTGGATGAGCTTTGTTTATATGTATAAGTTATAATATGCTCATAACAACTAAAGAGGGAGAGATAATTTGTTTATATGCTCATGACTTGCTGAATACATTGTCAAAGGGGGAGAGATAAGCATGAAAAGAAAGAGAATAAGGAGAGATAATAAAGGGGGAGAGATAATGACAGATAATATGGGATAATTTTTCTTCTCATTTTACTTTTGATTTACAAAGGGGGAGAAATTTCTTTCAAAACTTTTATGTGAATAAGCCAATATTCGGATTTTAAATGGTGTTGCCAATGCATTCATCAAGGGGGAGATTGTAAGACCTATGTGTGCTGAATACATTGGCTTGTAGTGAATACACTTGGCTTTGATGATAAAAGTTTTGAATATCACCAAAACACCTTATTATCAAGGTCCGACTCTAGCTCTGAGCTACAGCAAGGTCCGACGGTAGGTCCGGCTTGTTTTGGGTAGCTCCGCCTACGTTAGATGCTAGGTCCGGCTTCTTGGTAAGGTCCGACTAGCTTTGGTTAGCTCCGACAAGCTTTATCTTTAGCTCCGGCATGTCTTTGTTAGCTCCGGCATGTCTTTGATAGCTCCGGCATATACTTGATAGCTCTGGCATGCTTTTGCTAAGCTCCAACGTACTTTGTCTAGCTCCGGTTTTGGGTTGACTAGTTTTGAATAGTTTTTTGGTAAGCTCCGGTGCTAGGATTTACTAGTTTTGCAAAGCTCCAGCGCTAGGTTCTACTAGCTTTTGTTAGCTCCGGCTCAAGCTCTGGGTTGCTCTGGCAAGGTCCGAAACTTGACCGAAGTGCTTCTGCTTTCATTTGCAATGTTTCGTAGTTGCTTTACATTGTTGGAAAGATTGCTTAGTATTCATTTGCTAAGTTTTTGGTGCGTTTTGGATGATATGGTTGATATCGTTTCTACTGTGTTTTTGCAACATGCTTATGTGAGGTTCTTACGTAAGGTGTTGTGTTCAGAACTAACTTGAGTCAAGTCGAGGACTTGGGCTCGTATGGATTGTTTGTTTGTTCATGTGCAGGTGTTGCTTGAGTTCAAGTCATGGCTGGTGACAGGATCCATTGGACTAGTCTCAGGAGGAGATGAGGTTCCAACAACCAAGTTCGGGAGGAACTGTGGTTGAGCGGGTCAAGAGGTCGCGCAGGATGATTGAATCAAGGGCGGTGCATATGAAGGTTGAAGGAAGGTGTTCGCACGTATGCATGAGGTGCATGACGTGGCAATATGCTTCTAGAGACGGATTATGGAAGAAAGATCTGATCGGAAGGATCGGATCGTATCAGTTGAAGACTTAGGCTGCTAGCTGAGTCGGTTATGGCTCGGTATGGAAATATCGAGTTGGTTATATTAGGATTTCGTGTGGGTCACGAATTTAGGTTGTTTAGGAATGTGGGATACGTTCCTAAGGTGTTTGGAAGTCTTAAGATTGCTTCTATCTGCGTATAGAAGAGTCCTAAGCAGTTATGGAAAGTTCCGATTGTGATCGGATTAGGATTGGAGTCCTAGTTGAGATTGGGATGGCCTAAGGCTAAGGGCTGGTTATATAAGCGAAGGAAGGCCAAAGCTCGTTAGAGACGACTTTGGGGGCTGTTACTCTTGTGTTCTATTGAATAAAATTCGTAGTTTGAAGGAACTTTTGTGCCTTGTTCGTCCGACTTGTTCCAGACAAGTTTTACTCGTCGAGTTTCTGGACAGCACTACCTTTCGTTGGTGGTTTTATCATAACTCGAGTTTTACAGATCCAATTGACGTGATTCTTTTTGGGTTGTCTTCACAACTTGATTGTCTATCATCTGTCAAACTTTCACGGTCATTGGATTTGTGGTTTCTGAGCTACACGAGTTTCTTTGCAGCATTCCAGAAACTGTTTTTCTCGGGTAGGTCAGATTGACCATAGTCTGATCTTTCTATCATAACTTGAGTTTTTCTCGACGGATTTGAGTAATTCTTTTTGTGTTGTCTTCGTGACTTGATTCCCTCTGATATCTATCACTTTTGTCATGGTGAAACACGTTTAGATTAGTCTCATACACGATTTCTTTAACAGATCGTTTTTCTGCCGAAAGGGTTTGGGGTTTTAATTGTTTCTGCTGCGTAAGATTTTTTTAATCTACCATTCACCCCCCCTCTGGTAGCTTTTCACGTGCTCTTCGATTCTACACAGATAGATCCTAAACCCACCCAAGAGTGACCGAGCGGAGCGTGCTCATGACGAGACGCGTGATCCGGATTCGAACAAAATTTCAGCAGCATAACCCCGCTGTTCTCCACTGTACGCCCAAAAATGGTGCAGCAGAGAACAATAGGGTTAAGCCACCGAAATCTCATCCAAATCCGGACCTGCGTCTCGTCACAAGCCACGCCCCATCGATCACTCCGAGGCTGTCCAAAAAGGGACAATTCCGAACCTACACGTCTCACATGCCAATGGCATGTGAGACGTGCCGATCCGAAACGGGTAATACATTGCTATAGGTTACGTTGCTCATTTTCATTTTCATGTCATTTAAGAGAGAGGAAAGAACTAGAGAAAGAGTGAGAGGAAAGTTGGTCTTAGATGACAATTCCACATCCATTTCCACCGTCCACACAATCGCGGGTCATTGACGTCCTTACCAACCCGTTCGCTTCCATGTCGCCTTAACTACTATGGTCTACATGACACGATCACACTTATTGCGTGTCATGCCCTTTCGGGTTGGTCCGAGCCGGCCCAAAACCCCTTTATTTATATATATTAAGTAGTCACTTAAAAACATTATCTGAATGCACTAAAGTCCAAACATACACTAAACAGAATAGAAAAAACTATTAATTCTAAACACTAACGCAATCAAAAGATCACACACTTGACAAAAAGTATTTACCAAAGCATAATAAACATATTTACCAAAGCATGACAAAAAATTATCTAAATCTAAAAAAACAGAATCATCTAGCAACATCTAGATCACACACTTGACATAGGCTGAACTAGTAACATGGTGATGCAAATCTAAAGAAAATGTGTTACATCACTAAAAGTTTGAAAAAAAAAACAGTTGAAACATTATACATATCAGGGCAGCTACTATAAGAGCAACAAGTCATCATATATAGCTAAAAGCATTGTACTCTGTCATATACAATATGAGAAGAATGATGGTGTCATACCTGAGCAGTGAAGAGGATCTGAGTGTGCACGGTGGGGAGGGGACCTGAGCAATATAAAAAAAATGCATTATGTCAAGACCGATTTGATAAAAACAGCTAGAACACTCAAAGAACTGAATATAATTGGACCAGCTAGATCACCATATTATGATGTCTAGGATCGAAGAGCACATGAAAAGCTACCAGAGGGGGGGATGAATGGTAGATTTAAAAATCTTACGCAGCGGAAACAATAAAACCCCAAACCCTTCGACAGAAAAACGATCTCTTAAAGAAATCGTATGTGAGACTAATCTAAACGTGTTTCACCGTGACAGGAGTGATAGATATCAGAGAGAATCAAGTCACGAAGACAACACAAAAAGAATCACTCAAATCCGTCGAGAAAAACTCAAGTTATGATCGAAAGATCAACCAATGGTCAATCTGTCCTACCCGAGAAAAAACAGTTCTAGAATGCTGCAAAAAAACTCGTGTAGATCATAGACCACAAATCCAATGACTGTGAAATCTTGACAGATGATAGATAATCAAGTTGTGAAGACAACCCAAAAAGAATCTCGTCAACTGGATCTGTAAAACTCGAGTTATGATAAAACCACCGACGAAAGGTAGTGCTGTCCAGAAACTCGACGAGTAAAACTTGTCTGGGACAAGTCGGACGAACAAGGGACAAAAGTTCCTTCAAACTACGAATTTTATTCAATAGAACACAAGAGGAACAGCCCCAAAGTCGTCGACCACGAGCTCTGGGCTCCCTTGCTTATATAACCAGCCCTTAGGCCAACCCAATATCAACTAGGACTCCAGTCCTACTCAGATCACAAATCGTAACTTTCCATAACTGCTCAAGATTCTTCTATACGCAGATAGAAGCAATCTTAAGACTTCCAAACACCTTCGGAACGTATCCCACATTCCTAAACAACTCAAATTCATGACACACACGAAATCCTAACATAACCAACTCGATACATTCCATACCGAGCCATAATCGACTTCGCCGGAGCCGAAGTCACCAACCGGTACGATCCGATCCTTCCAACCAGATCTTCCCTTCCTTATCCCATCTTCAGAACCATGTTGCCACGTCATGCACCGCATGCATACGTGCGAACACCTTCCTTCGATGTCCAGTAACCTTCATATGCACTGAGATTCAATCATGCTGCGCAACCTCCTGATCAGCTCAACCACAGTTCCTCCCGAACTTGGTTGTTGGAACCTCATCTCCTCCCTGAGACTAGTCCAATGGATCCCGTCACCAGCCATGACTTGAACTCAAGCAACACCTGCACATGAATAAACAACCAATCCATACGAGCCCAAGTCCTTGACTTGACTCAAGTCAGTTCCGAACACAACACCTTACGTGAGAACCTCACAGAAGCATGTTGCAAAGCATAGCAAAAACGATATCAGCCATATCATCCAAAACGCACCAAAAACTTAGCAAATGAATACTAAGCGATCTTTCCAACAATGTAAAGCAAGTTCGAAACATTGCAAATGAAAAGCAGAAGCACTGTGGTCAAGTTCCGGACCTTGCCAGAGCATCCCGGATCTTGAGTCGGAGCTAACAAAAACTTGTAGAACCTAGCGCCGGAGCTTACCAAAACTAGTAGATCCTAGCACCGGAGCTTACCAAAAACTAGTCAAAACTAGTCAACCCAAAACTGGAGCTAGACAAAGTACGTCGGAGCTTAGCAAAAGCATGCCGGAGCTATCAAGTATATGCCGGAGCTATCAAATATATGCCAGAGCTATCAAAGACATGCCGAAGCTAAAGATAAAGGTCACCGGAGCTAACCAAAGCTAGTCGAACCTTACCAAAAAGCCAGACCTAGCATCTAATGTAGCCGGAGCTACCCAAAACAAGTCGGACCTATGGTCGGACCTTGCTATAGCTCGGAGCTAGAGTCAGACCTTGATAAAAAGGTGTTTTGGTGATATTCTAAACTTTTATCATCAAAGCCAAGTATATTCACTACAACCAATGTATTCAGCACATATAGGTCTTACAATCTCCCCCTTGATGAATGCATTGGCAACACCATTTAAAATCCGAACATTGGCTTATTCACATAAAAGTTTTGAAGGCAATTTCTCCCTTTTGTAAATCAAAAGTAAAATGAGAAGAAAATCTCTCCCCCTTTATTATCTCTCCTTATGCACATATTTTCTTTCTCTTCATGCTTATCTCTCCCCCTTTGACAATGTATTCAGCAAATCATGAGCATATAAACAAATTATCTCTCCAACTTTAGTTGTTATGAGCATATTATAACATATTCATATAAACAAAGCTCATCCAAGTCATACTATCAAGTACTTTACATTATCACATCAATGAAATACATAAAGTAGTGTAAGCCATGCTAGAGATTAAATGTAATTTTCAATTTAAGCAAGTCATGATCTCACAAACTTAATTATTTCAAAACCTGATAACATGACACTAGTTGCTGCATTTTATTATTTTTCAAAGCATAAATTTAGATCATATGATATTTGCAAGAGATTATATGCGCATCTGCCTTATTCTAACCAACCAAGCCAAGCCTATGTCATTTGACAATCAGAAGCTTAAGGACATGGTTTTAGTCATACACAACTTCTTCCAAGTTCATATCTAAGTGCAATAATAAGCCATCTCAAAAGAAGAAGTGCGATGCATGCATATTCTCTTGATCTTTTCTCAATTTATATTTGTTCATAAAAACTCAACATGTGAGTTGATTACTTGATTAATTCTTAATGATTAAAAGCATTTGTGAGCATGCAACAAGTTCAAAACAGCAAGAAAGTTCGACCATGACCAGATTTAGTGTAAGTAATTATTTCAATTACTAGACATGGCAAAAACTACAAAATGTATAACACGAGTAATGTAGTAAGAACTTTCAGCATGTAAAAGGAATCACAAAGTCATATATGTATGAAATACTATGCTCATATTATTTTTATTTCAGATTCACACATAGACTTCCCAAGTTTCAAAAACTCCCCCTCAATTTAAGCCATGAGGATGAATAACTCCTATTTCACTATGAATGAAACAAAAACGAGTGAAATCCAAAGGTTTTGTAAAAATGTTAGCCAATTGATGTTCGGTATCTACATGGTGAAGCACAATGTTTCCTTTTTCAACGTTATCTCAAAGAAAGTGATACCTAATGTCAATGTGCTTAGTTCTAGAATGTTGCACGGGGTTTTTAGCAATGCAAATGGCACTAGTGTTATCACAGAACAATGGAACACAATCTAGATCAACCCCATAATCCTTAAGTGTTTGAACAATCCAAAGAATTTGTGAGCAAGCACTAGCAGCAGCTACATATTCAGATTCGGCTGTGGATTGTGCAACTGAATTTTGTTTTCTAGAGGACCAAGCAACAAGAGAATTACCAAGAAAATGACAAGCACTGGAAGTACTTTTCCTATCAATCCTACAACCCCCAAAATCAGTATCCAAAAAAGCTTTCAAAGTAATGGTTGAGGAAGAAGGAAGAAAAATGCCAAATTCTTGAGTTCCATGTAAGTACCTGAGAATCCTTTTGACGGCTTGACGATGTGAAACACGTGGGGAAGCTTGAAACCGTGCACAAAGACATACGCTGAATTGTATGTCCGGTCTTGATGCCATGAGGTACAAAAGTGATCCGATCATGCTTCTATATTCTTTTTGATCCACGGATTCACCATCTTCATCAAGTTCAAGTGTTGTTGCTGTTCCCATTGGTGTCTGAAGAGGCTTGCTTTTGTCCATGTTGAAGCACCTTAGGAGGTCTTTGGTATACTTTGTTTGATGCACAAAGGTACCCTCCTTGGTTTGCTTGATTTGCAGCCCCAAAAAGTAAGTGAGTTCACCCATCATACTCATTTCAAATTCGGAACTCATCATTGCTGAAAACATGGACACAAGATCATGAGAAGCACAACCAAAGATAATATCATCCACATACACTTGAACAAATAATGAGTCATTGCCATGCTTAAGCACAAAAAGAGTTTTATCAACCTTGCCCATGGTAAACCCCTGTTCAAGTAAGAATGTTTTTAACCTATCATACCATGCTCTAGGGGCTTGTTTGAGACCGTACATGGCTTTGGACAGTTTGTAAACATGATTAGGAAAATCTGGATTTTCAAAACCCGGTGGTTGTTTGACATAAACCTCCTCATCTATGTAGCCATTAAGAAAAGCACTTTTAACATCCATTTGATATAGCTTAAAACCTTTAGATGCTGCAAAAGCTAACAAAATTCTTATGGCTTCTAATCTAGCGATAGGAGCAAAAGTTTCATCAAAATCTAAACCTTCAACTTGAGTGAAACCTTGAGCAACCAACCTAGCCTTATTCCTAACCACAACCCCATCCTCACTTTGTTTATTTTTATATACCCATTTAGTTCCAATTAAAGTGTGACCTTGAGGTGGAGGTACAAGTTTCCAAACATTATTTCTTTCAAAACTTTCTAACTCTTCTTGCATGGCAATAATCCAAGATTCATTAGTGAGAGCATGTGATATATCTTTGGGTTCAAAAGAAGCAACAAAAGCAGAATGAGCATGAGAGTTTGGATCGAAAAACCTGGACCATGTGACTCGTTCATGCAAGCTTCCAATAATTTGTTGTGGGGGATGATCTTTGTTAATCCATGGGGGAATAGATGTATCGCAAGCTTCTTCTTCATTAGATCCATTGCAGATTGATGAGCTTGTGACTTGTGGACAATCAGGACCAGCATAGGTGATAGCCGGAGCTTGTTCAATGTCAGGAGCTGGACACATGTCAACTTCGGAACTACCAGGCAGTATCACCGGCTCTTCTTCATCTTCGAAAATACCCTCCCCCTGAGGATACGGATCTGGTCCTGCAACACCGGAGCTAGTACCTGGGCTAGCTTCATCAAAAAACACTTCACAAGTCTCCACAATTTTGTTAGTGTCAAGTAAAAGCACACGGTAGCCTCTAGTATGAGATGGATAACCAAGAAACATGCCATCAATGGATCTAGGTTCAAATTTATCAAGATTACCATGTTTCTTAACAAAGCATTTGCATCCAAAGACCCGAAAGTGTGTAACACTAGGCCTATGTCCAAACCGAAGCTCATATGGTGTTTTACCTAGCTTAGCACGCAAGAAAACACGATTTGAGACATAACAAGCGGTTGCTAACGCATCAGCCCAAAATTTCCTAGGAGTTTGATATTCATCAAGCATAGTCCTAGCCATCTCAACTAAGGTTCTGTTCTTTCTTTCTACAAAACCGTTTTGTTGAGGTACATATGGGGAAGAAAATTGATGATTTATTCCATTTTCAGCACAAAAGTGATCAAAAGATTGATTTTTAAATTCAGTTCCGTTATCACTTCTAATTGCCTTTAAAGATCCTGGGTGATCAATTGATAATCTATAAAATAAAGTCCTAAAGTGACTAAAAGCTTCATTATTAGACGCCATAAAGTAAACCCAAGAGTATCTAGAATAATCATCAACAATAACAAGAACATACCATTTACCTCCGAAGGATTGAACACGTGAAGGTCCTACGGTGTCAAGATGCAAAAGTTGACATGGTTCAGTTGTCATGATCATTGTGAGAGGGGTATGTGAACCTGCAACCATCTTAGCATGTCTACAAGAAGAGCACACAATTTCTTTGTCCCCTTTAAGCTTAGGCAGCCCACGTATGCGATCAAGAGCACTAACACGTGTTAGGTGATCAAAGCCTACGTGACCAAGTCTACGATGCCAAAAGTATAAGTCCTTTGAATCATTAGCAACTAGACACCTATGCTTAGAGGAAGACATATCAAAATCAGCTTTAAAAACTCTTCCAAAACGAGACATGTTAAAAATAAGCTCACTATTTGAACCTACAACTTTACAGCAGTTTTTATTGAAAATAATTTCTAGATTTTCATCTAGCAATTGTGCAACAGAAAGCAAGTTGTATTTCAAATTTTTGACAAGTGCCACATCCTTCAAAGTGTAGTGATCATTTACTCTAACCGAACCCTTAGCAATTATAGGAGTTGAAGAATTATCGGCAAAAGTAACATTTTCTACACATGACACAAAAGAGAGGGAGGAGAACGAATCTCTGTTACCGGTCATGTGGCGTGAGCAACCTGAATCCACAATCCAAATGTTCTCCTTCCTCAAACGTGTAACCTACACAGAAGCACAATACGTCGATGACTCAATACTGGGGTTAGTCAAAAGGCATTTAGGAATCCAGTACTGAGTCACGCGATGTGCAGCAGGAAAAACACGCAAAAACTGAGATAAAACAGTAGGTTTATGAGTTGAAGTTTGAGGTTTTCTATTCTTAACTCTTTTAGCACAAAAACTAGTAGCTCCGGAGGTAAAAGCAGCAGTTCCAAAAGACAAGGCTGAAGCTCCAGAAACAAAAGCTGAAGTTCCGAAGGAAACAACAGAAGGTCCGGGAGCTCTCGGAGCTATCGGAACTATCGGAGTTGCTTTTGCGAATTTCTTACCAGAAGGTCCGGAAGCTACCTTTTCAAATTTCTGACTCACTAAAGCAGGTTGTGTTTTTCTAATTGTATGAAAGTTATAAGATCTAGCAATTTTTCTTTCCTTTTTCTGTTGTTTAGCTAGTCTATAACCAAAATCTATGACATGACCATCTCTACCACAGAAGGTACAATGAAATTTAACTTTGTGTTCGTGTCTAGATGAGCAAGGAATATTTTTATTTGAAACTGAATGAGGCAACACTCCTATAGATTTGAAAACCACTCCTTTTTGTTTAGGAACTGTTTGAATCAAACCACTTCCTAATGACTTTACAATTTTAGGTGGATGTGCCTTAGCATGAGCATGAGAATCAAAACCTAAACCCATTTTATTATTGCAAGACTTGGAAGAATTCAGCAGCAAGTTTAGGTTCTTATTCCCATTACAAAACCGATCTAATGTCCTATGCATGTCATCAAGTTTATTGGACAGATCAAGGCAATTTTCACATGAAGTTTTTCCTTCTAGTTTGCAATTGGAACAAAATTTAACTTCATGAGAACGTAAAGCATTGTTCAATATAGAAATTTCATTCATAGCATCATGTAGTTTCTTATCAAGATCCTCACAAGTAGAACAATGCAAATCAATTGTAGAACAGCTAGCATCTTTCAAGTTTTTATCATTAAGTGCAGCAAGCTCTTTGTTCTTTTCAATTTCTTCATCAAGTCTAACTAGAGTGGAGGAGTGTGCACTTCTTAATGTGGACAATTGTTCATAGATTAAGTCACATGAGGGACATGCATCATCACTAGGAATCAAAGTTTTTAATCGGTTAATTTCAGATTCTAGTGATTCAATTTTAGCAGCATTATCCCTAAGCTTTTTGTCCTTTTTCTTGACAATAATAGTTGCACGAGAAATAGCATCACACATTTCATTGCAGGTAGAACATACCTCATCGTCTTCACTGTTGTGTTCTGCATCCTCCTGACTTGATCTTGATCTTGTTTTGCCCGCCATGAAGCATAAGTTGGCCAGATCGTCATCATCTTCATCACTTTCAAAGTCTACATCACTTTCCCTAAGTTCTTGAAGTGCGGTGATGAAGCTGTTGATCATCTTGCATCCTATGGTACCTTTCTTCTTCTTGTTGGAATTTCCAGAGGAGGTCCGGACCTTGCTTTGTTTTTCTTCCCGGGTGGTCGGACCTGAATGTTTAGGGCACTCTGTACAAAAGTGTCCTGTTTTACCACATTCAAAACAGCGTTGAGGTCCGGAGCTTCCTCTCCTTCTAGTTCTCACATTTTGCAATGCTTTTGAGAATCTAGTAGAGATGAGTGCCAACTCCTCTTCTGGAAATTCTTCGATCTGTTCCAGGGTTAGTGAGGACAATAAAGCAAGAGTATTGAAAGATGATGATTGGCCGAAGCTAGAAATATCACGTTGTGAGACAAATGCAATAGACTTGTTTGAGTTCTTACGTGCTAGGATGTCAATTTCATGAGTTTTTAGTTTAGAATAAAGTACATCTAATGTAAGAGAACTCATGACAGTTGATTCACGAATAGATGTTACTTTCATCTCCCAAATTGACATGTCTAATGCACTAAGAAGTTGCCTAGCATTCTCAGCATCAGAAAAATTAACATTGACACTACGTAAGTTGCTGAGAATTTTATTGAAACGAGCAAAGAGGTCATCGATAGACTCACCTGGTTGCATCTCAAAGCACATATATGCCTTTTTGAACATATCTTGTTTTACCTCCTTGATTGTGTTGGAGCCTTCATGATAATCACAGAGAGCTCTCCAAACATCGTATGCTGACCGGAGGTGCGCGACACGATCAAAGTCGCTTTGAGTGAGTCCTTGGATGATCAAGTTTCGGGCTTTGTTGTTGTTGTCGATGTCCTGTAGGTTTGTGGCCGTGACTTGATCAAAAGGTGGCACTTCATAAGGCTTATACACCTTCTCCCATATTGCAAAGCCTTGTGCCTGGATAAAAGCCTCCATGCGTGCCTTCCAAACCTGAAAATCAATACCAGTGAACACACAAGGTTTGGCCGAGTACTTCTCCATGATGATTAGTCAAAAAAACACGTGCAAATCACAAAGATTAGAGCACCGTGACTCTGATACCAATTGTAGGATCGAAGAGCACTTGAAAAGCTACCAGAGGGGGGGTGAATGGTAGATTTAAAAATCTTACGCAGCGGAAACAATAAAACCCCAAACCCTTCGGCAGAAAAATGATCTCTTAAAGAAATCGTATGTGAGACTAATCTAAACGTGTTTCACCATGACAGAAGTGATAGATATCAGAGAGAATCAATTCACGAAGACAACACAAAAAGAATCACTCAAATCCGTCGAGAAAAACTCAAGTTATGATCGAAAGATCAACCAATGGTCAATCTGTCCTACCCGAGAAAAAACAGTTCTGGAACGCTGCAAAGAAACTCGTGTAGATCATAGACCACAAATCCAATGACTGTGAAATCTTGACAGATGATAGATAATCAAGTTGTGAAGACAATCCAAAAATAATCTTGCCAATTGGATCTGTAAAACTCGAGTTATGATAAAACCACCGACGAAAGGTAGTGCTGTCTAGAAACTCGACGAGTAAAACTTGTCTGGAACAAGTCGGACGAACAAGGCACAAAAGTTCCTTCAAACTACGAATTTTATTCAATAGAACACAAGAGGAACAGCCCCAAAGTCGTCTACCACGAGCTCTGGGCTCCCTTGCTTATATAACCAGCCCTTAGGCCAACCCAATATCAACTAGGACTCCAATCCTACTCAGATCACAAATCGTAACTTTCCATAACTGCTCAAGATTCTTCTATATGCAGATAGAAGCAATCTTAAGACTTCCAAACACCTTCGGAACGTATCCCACATTCCTAAACAACTCAAATTTGTGACACACACGAAATCCTAACATAACCAACTCGATACTTTCCATACCGAGCCATAACCGACTTCGCTGCAGCTGAAGTCATCAACCGGTACGATCCGATCCTTCCAACCAGATCTTCCCTTCCTTATCCCATCTTCGGAACCATGTTGCCACGTCATGCGCCGCATGCATACGTGCAAACACCTTCCTTCGATGTCCAGTAACCTTCATATGCACCGCCCTTGATTCAATCATCCTGCGCGACCTCCTGATCAGCTCAACCACAGTTCCTCCCGAACTTGGTTGTTGGAACCTCATCTCCTCCCTGAGACTAGTCCAATGGATCCCGTCACCAGCCATGACTTGAACTCAAGAAACACCTGCACATGAATAAACAACCAATCCATACGAGCCCAAGTCCTCGACTTGACTCAAGTCAGTTCCGAACACAACACCTTACGTGAGAACCTCACATAAGCATGTTGCAAAGCATAGCAAAAACGATATCAGCCATATCATCCAAAACGCACCAAAAACTTAGCAAATGAATACTAAGCAATCTTTCCAACAATGTAAAGCAAGTTCAAAACATTGCAAATGAAAAGCAGAAGCACTGCGGTCAAGTTCTGGACCTTGCCAGAGCATCCCGGATCTTGAGCCGGAGCTAACAAAAGCTAGTAGAACCTAGCACCGGAGATTACCAAAACTAGTGTATCCTAGCACTAGAGCTTACCAAAAACTAGTCAACCCAAAACCGGAGCTAGACAAAGTACATCGGAGCTTAGCAAAAGCATGCCGGAGCTATCAAGTATATGCCGGAGCTATCAAATATATGCCAGAGCTATCAAAGACATGCCGGAGCTAAAGATAAAGGTCACCGGAGCTAACCAAAGCTAGTCGGACCTTACCAAGAAGCCGGACCTAGCATCTAATGTAGCCGGAGCTACCCAAAACAAGTCAGACCTATGGTCTGACCTTGCTATAGCTCGGAGCTAGAGTCGGACCTTGATAAAAAAGTGTTTTGGTGATATTCTAAACTTTTATCATCAAAGCCAAGTATATTCACTACAAGCCAATGTATTCAGCACATATAGGTCTTACATGATGCTTTTGGTTGATCCAGAAGCAAGTCCCTCACTCGCCAAAACACAATGAATAATAACCTACTTTTTAGCTTTAAGAGGTTACTCTGGTGCTAAACAAAAAAAATTGCTAGTAATTGCGTTTAGTGTTGTCCAGGTGATGCCTAGGCGGCGCCTAGGCGTCCAGTTGCTTCAGACCAGACGCCATGCCTCCTCGCCTTGCCTGGAACGGTCCAATTTTGACGCCACGTGCTGGCCCTAGACGCCGTCCTCGACCGAGATGTGACGTTCCGCTTCCTCACCCGTGTGCGCTCGTTCTGGGCCTCCCTCCTGCCCCCGCACTGGATCCCCCTTTTCGAAGCTGGCAAGCTGTACCGCGAGCTCGGCATCCCGTGTGGCCGCAGCGTGTCGCGCGCCGCCGCTCGCCACCCGCTACTGTTCCACCTCCCCATCGTGGACTCCGTCCCACACCTCGCGCTCACGCCAAATTAGGTTTTAGTCGATGTGAGGGTGATCAAGTCCTAGGTGTAGCCAAGGTGCTCGATAAAATGCCTTCTAGGTCAAACCAAGGTGGTTGGTGATCACTGATGACCTGTGGTTGAGTAATGCGAGAACGTTGCGACCGACAAGGAAAACTAGACCAAGGGGAACCTTGGATACAAGTTTGTTGTTCGGGTTGATGATGTTTCCTAACCGTCCGCAGAATTGCTTAACTAGTTGTGCCGTTTCATTGATGACAGGTTCATCGAGTCACTTGCTGGCGACTAAGTCGACATCACAAACCTTGAGACTCAAAAGGTGGTGTTCGGGAGTCTGTTCACCACCATTGACGAGTCCGGGTCGATGTGGACCTCGCTAATCCGATCTTCTCGAGATGGCAAAGCATGCCGTCACGGCAAGGTCTTGCATCATGTTCAAGTCCCAATAGCTTACCGAGCTCACCTGGATGATCTTGCAGAAGACACTACATTAGTGTCATCATGTAAGCACTTGAACGATGCTCGAAGCTTGCGTAGAAACTACTTTACCTAAAAGTCATTAGAATGTTCTCTTGGTACTCACATCAGGTTAACAGGGCTTGTTATGACTCTTTGAGTCCAAGCAATGACGATCATACCTCACTCCCAAGTATCGCTAGGGTTCCACCTTGATTCATCCTATTCTTGAACTCCGCGACAACACTTCTCGGCTATAACTAGCTTTACTCCTTTATGAGTTGGAACAACTTCATTGGTCGACTGCTAAGTCATGAACTTCGTCTTGTACACTTCACTCGTACGCAAGATTTCGATGCCACCTTGACTCTTGGATCATCCTTACACTACCAGTCCAACACTTCCACACCATTCAGCTTTATCGTCCTTGAGTGGCATAGCGTCGAGTGTTGAGTGCCAAGTTGCAATGTGTGCTTACATTGCACCTTTCGATTCACATCTTGATACTACTATGACCACTTGACTCGATCCTTTGTTTATCCACACAACAGAGGCATACCTCTTCCTTCTAGTTAGTCTCACCAGTCTTAGAGTTTGTTTAACTTGTTTAATCTAAAGAATATTACATTATGTACTTATATGCATATCATGTCGGTAGGAACTTAATGGTAGGTGATCGATGAGGAGCTTCGCTTGGAGGAGAAGGCTAGGGTGTTCCAGCTTGAAGTTCCATGGCGGACTCTTCGAAGGAAGACCAAGCCAATAACATCTGACATTGATATAGGGTCGCAAACTAAGGCAAGCCCCGATTTGCATTTAAGTGCCTTTTAAAGTTTTGCTTTTAAACACACTGTATTGAATAGACTTTATGTGTGCATTAGGTCTATGTTGATTGAATACCCCACATGCTTGACCAAATAATCCTTGAAGTGGATGGGTAGTATAAGACTCCCTCGATTTATATTGCTATGCTTAATGTTTAGTTAGAAGATTGGTAGAAGTTGAGTATGTTGGATACTACTCGCGAGATTGGTCACATTTTATTGATCACAAGTCAAGTAGTTGAATTCTACTTGCGAGAGAAGTCGAGTGAGGGAAAACTACTCGCGAGTTGTTACCATAATGTTAACTCTTTAATATGAGACGTGGACGGGGATTTGTGTAGGTTTGTTTGCTCACATCGTGCCTGGGTCGGTAATGACGAGGCAGGTGTTGGGAGATGGATTCGTAGCCCCGTCTGTGTCGGTTAAGGCTCGTAAGTCAATATGAGTCTCTGAAACTTTTCCATGTTTTTGAGACTATATGACATGTGGTACCCCAGCGTGACACAAAATTAGTGGGAGCCCCCGTCGGGTGGTGTATAACCCGATAGTATGCATCTCTAGAACTATTCATGTTCTATGGGAGCATGCGAAACACGTATGCCCGAGCGTGTGTAAGCTGGTTCGTGCGGGAGTCTTTGCTGTACAGACGTAGTACAGCCATGTATCTCGAGACATGACTTCGCTCGAGGGTGACTCACACCAGAGTCGTATGCATTTACTTTTGTATATATTATTATGACTGCCTGTCGTGTTTCCCCGTGCCACCCTTGAGGTGTGAAGGTGTGAAAGGGGATTGCTTGTCTTCTGCAGATACACTAACTCCGGTAGCGACTCGAGTAGAAACCGTTTGCGAGTGATCGATACTAGGACCACCTATGGACGTATCCGGATATACCGGGTTAGACTTTTCTTTTGGCGAGGCACATAGTACCGTTAGTATCACAATTGATACTTTGACCATCCCCCACGAAAGAATGGCTTCATTATCATCTTGTAAGATCCAACTCCCAGCTGCTGGAAAGTTTTGGGTCAAAGTTTCGACTTGGAGAGTGCAATGGGAAGAAGGATGAAGATTTAGGTTGTTGTTCACTCTTGACGGAATCTAGCTCGATTATGTCAGGAGGTTCTTTTAGTGAAACTTCGTAGCTAGTAGTGTGCTATATGGTTAAGAAGATCTTCAAGTCCTCTACGACTGTTCTTTGAACAGTTTGGGCATGAAAGCCTTTTGAATCGATTCCCATCACCAAAAATCAACACTATTCCCATTTCTTTGAAACATTGGACCAACTTTAGTGTTTTGCCCTATCTCTTCGTAGAAAGCTCTTCCATGCCTTTGTTATACATTTTCGGAAAGGTGAGGAGTTAGAGTACAACTTTGTAATTCAGTATTGCCCCAAATTCAGATAAGAAGTATTTAAACACTTGAGTTAAAATCTGGAACAAGACTATATGTACTATGTGAACTAACTCGAAAAATTGTTGAACTTTGAACAGCCATAACTTTTAAATTAGAACAGCAACATATGCATATATATATATACATGCCTGGAAAACTTAAGTAATCATCTAACGAGTTTCTATTCGACTCTGAGTCTAAAACTCACATTAACAAGGTCTAAATTGAAGTGTCGTTTAAGAGGTTCTGGCAGCCCGGAAGAGGGGACAGAATCTGAACTCTTCACCAATTGAATCATAACTTTTTGCAGACTTCACCTCTGCAGGCCTACTTTATGTGGTTGGAATGTGTAGAGAGTCCTCTACAACGTTTATATAGAACTCCAGAGCATAATCCATCTCTAATTTACTCAAAATGTCAAATTTCTAAACTTGATCAAATCTGGACAGCGAGTGGACAGTCCTGTATACAGTTACTGTTTCTCGCATAAGTCGCTGCAGAATTGTCGAATGACTTCATGTGATGCATTTCTGGAATCCTGAGAATGTATGAAACCAGTTTGCTATGTGTTATTTTTGCAAATGTTGATATTTGTATATCTGAAAATTGTGGACAAAATCAGCCTTAAACAAAGGAGGTGCTGTCCAAATTTTCAGAAAAACTGTCAATTGCAAATGCCATATCTTCTCAACCAGAAGTGCTACGAGGGCAAGTAAGTACGCTTTAGAAATTTTTGGAAGTACTTTACGAGTTCTCTATTCAGCTCAAGACCAAAATCCTTTTCTAAGTGGGTGAAATTTGAATAATTGCAGAGACTGTCCAGGCACATCCAAACTGGACAGCAATCTGTACACCTCTGAGTTTAAGCCATAACTCACATACCCCTGATCCAATGGTGTCCCGCGAGTAACCGTTGGGAAGGTTAGTGAGTCAGCTACAATTTTTGCAATTGGCTCCAGACCTGAATCGGTCATCTACCTATTCCAAATCGAGTTTGAATGCAGAGTGGTCAATCTGAACTGAATTCAAATTCTGAATGCTGAAATTTTACCCAACTTCAAAAATTCATATCTTTTGAACCAGGTCTGATTTGCATACAAAATGCATTCTGGAAATCGGATTACATTGCCTACAACTTTCTAAATAAGAATATTTCCAGATTTCTAACAGAACAGTTTGAAAACTTTAGATCAAAACTGCTACTTTTTAAGCAGGTTCTGCTGATAGTGCAGAAAATTCTGCTGAATTTAAAATAGCATAACTTGCAAACCAGAGATGATCTAGAGGCAAACCAATACTTTTTGGAAAGTTATTGAAGTGTAATTTTACTTTGTTATTCATTTCAGGATCTGATTTTGCCATTAACTGGATCAAAATCGAGTTTGAGTCCAGACTGGTCATTTGTCACCATAGCCTGGCCAGTTTGAACCTTTTGGTTTTTATTAGGCATTCTGCTCTCGATTTCAATTCGAGGAGTGTCGTAACCAACCAAGAGTTAGGACTCAACTATTTACTAAGTTGAATGGAGTGTTAAACTCATTCGAAGCCTTTTCCCTTGGATAGACATACTAGTGTTTGATTTATGTGACTTGTCACATCACATCTTGTGATGTTTAACGCAGGTCGCCATTACTCGAGTTGCATCTCGTCTTCCCATGAGGATTGTTTGAAGTACTCTTTGACATCCTGGTTCAAAACTTTATGTGGGAAGGTGAGCACTCAAGTAATGGTAGTGTTCAACCATCAACCTTGGTTACAACGAGTCGTGTCAACAAGAAAACGATCAATTAAGATTACATCTTCAAGAGGATCCAACATCCACCAGCAGATTGAGTTACTCTAAGAAGAGTGTGACTTCAACTCCACTTGATCGAGAAGGATATCCGTTCCTCCTAACTGATCGAAGCGAAGGTTAAGTGAAGTATCACTAGAGTTGTGTCTAGTGATCTCGACCATGTGTCTAGGGATAACCTTCGACATGTAGTTAGTTGTTTTTCTTCTGATGAAGATACTCATCAAGTCAGCTGGTAACTCTAAGACCTAGTTGTAGATACAATCAAGTGGAGTAGTACATGAACAAGCTTTCAAAAAGTCGAGGTAACGTGGTATGTTCCCACATGCCTTGTCAGTCGTTCTGTTATGAATTCCTTAACTGTGGTCGAGTCATGGAAGTTACATTACTCATTGAGTGTCTTTCACGACCACGGTATCCAATCCTTGCAAATCATCAGGCAATACTTGAGTTTTGTGGGTGTGGTTCATTTAGTCTTGCTCAAACTATAAAAGCTATTGCACCATGCATGTGCACCATTTGCACCATTCATATGCACCATTTGCAGCATTCATATGCACCATTTGCACCATACATATGCACCATTTGCACCATACCATGTGCATAGGCATTATACCATAACCCGTGCGATGCATCATGAAGCATCATTACCAATGAAACACCAATGATAGAATGCATAGTAATACTAAAATTTAGAGCAAGATTGTGTACCACATTCAAACTATGCTAAGGTGTCTAATGACTATGATCATTTCACCATCTTCATTAAACTTCTTACATTATTTATCTCCTTTACATTGAGTAATACTTGGGAAACCGATTACTCAACCTCACTTGCAACTAAACAAACACTTGAACTTCCATCCTTGACTTGTTAGGTTCAAGTACCTTGATTGTTGCAACTATACCGTTCGTCATCGAGTGGTCATCAGTTCGATGATCAACCTTGTAAAATCCATAAAATCTCCTTACTCGCGAGGATATCATTCGATTGTCAACCTCGTGAAACTATTTGGGTCCATCTAAGATCTTGCGGTGTTATATGGTAACCTTGCAACACTAATTACCTTGTAGTTACCATAAGATTGAGTTCTTTGCTGTGTTGGAAACATATGAGGATGTTGAATCCTTAAATCCTCGTGTGCCACCGCAAATAGTCCTCATCTTCTATTTCTATTGTTTGAAGATGTTGATATACCCAAAAACCTTGTAGTCGCCATATCTTCAGTATTCCTGCGGTTTTGCCCACATAAGAGTGTTGAGTGCTCTGCTACTCTTATGCTACAGCTAAGGAATCCTATGGTTGACTAAACATCAAATGAGGTTAATGATTGTTGTTTAACCTCGTAAACCATCTTAACTCATGTTAAGGGAAATACCACATGGAGTTATAAGGACCTATGCAAAACCAAGCAAGCAACCAAGAATCAATGCAAAGATAGTTTCAAACTATCATGGTGACCTAGAGAAGCAAAGAACAAGTCCTGATTCTTCCAGTGACAGGACAAGGTGTCATGTCAGTGTAAGAGTACAACAATAAAGGTTCAGTAACAGACATGGGAGTTTTACGACGTGATATTGTCATGTCGAGCATCCTGTCAAGATTTTCAACCTAAAGACTGGAATCACTTGAAGCAAACTTTAGAATTTCTTAAGATGCCTGAAGATAATCACTATTTCGTAGAACCCATGTCTTTAAGGGCATTGCCATTTTCCTTAGTCAATGACCCTCTTTTACAGATCGTCCCCTCATCGTTTCTGTTATTCTTCTTGTTAGAATCTCGGGACGAGATTCCTTTAAGGGGGAAGGATTGTAAAAGCCCGCTTTTTTGGAAGAACAAAAATGCAAAAAATGTGAACTTAAAAATTTTGAAAATGGACTTGGAAATCCAAACTCACATGAACCATATGAGTAAACCAATGTTCACTAAAAATAGGGACCTGTTAAAATTTTACATATAGAACATGGTTGCTAATTTATAATGGAAGTTAAGGTGAAAAATCCTTAATTTCCAAGTATTCACATTTTCAATGAAAAATTAAAGGAGAAAAGAAAACAAAATAGAGAGAAATAAAAAGGAATTATTCCAACCCTAAAATGGGACATTAAAAAAAAATCAAATATAAGGCTGTAAATTTTTCCATGACCTTCTAATATTCCAAATAGACTCTTGGTAAAGTTTCAAAATTTTTGAAGCACGTTTTCCATTTATTGGACACGTACTGAGAGTTTAATCAAAGTCGACTTCAAATTTAAACTTTGTACTTAACCTTGTCCAAATCAACTCCAAATTTTTCCCGAGGTATCTTATGGTTCAAATAGGTTAACTTCAAAGTTTCAGGATTTTTAAACCTAATTTACTATTTATTTCATTGAGTCAAGTATCACCGCTTGAATTCAAATTCAAACCTAAGTTCAAAATTCAACTTGCTCAGTTCTGAAATCTGATTACATTATAAAATTCTTCACATTTTATTTAGTCATTGGCCAAAAGTTGAATATTTTTTTGAAGCATGTTTGCTAGTTCTATTTGAAATTGGAAAGGAGAAGGGAGGAGAGTGAAGTGGGTCCCACATGTCATACTTATCCTCAGTACTAGGAAAAATCCATCTTTGCTTCATCCTCCCATGCTCATTCCTATCGATAGCTGCCCGACTCCTTCTTGGCCGCTGGCCCGCGCGCCTCCACCGCCGCTTGCCCTAGTCGCCTTCCAGCCGCGACGTCGCCCCGCGCTCGGCCGCCCACGGCGCCACCCTGCTTTGCTCTGCCCCCGCTCGCCCCCGGCTGCGTCCCTCTCAGCCGCCGTGCTGCGCTCCTCCCTCCTGACCACCGCGGAGTCACACCATGGTTGTCATCCGCTCGCCGCCTTCCAGCCGCAGCGCGCCTCGCCTGGCCGCGTCCCAGCTGCCCCGGCCGCCGCAGCATGGCACCCACGGCGCCCCGACGCACCACCTCTGCCCTGCACCGCCTGCGCCACCGACGCCGAGCCACCACGGCGTTCTGCTCCGTTCCCCTTCATCTGCAAGGTGTGTGGCTTGGCCGTCCTCCTCTCCACCACCTCGCTCGCCGGCGCCCCGGGTTCCGCGCGTTGCACCCAAGCCGCCACGGAGCTGGCCGCGCTCCTCATGTGCCATGCCACCACCGTGCGCCATGTTTCCGCGTGCCCACTACCGCTCGTGCCCTCCATGGTTCTCTCAAGATTGAGGACTTGGGAAGGATGAAGTGGAGAATTTAGATATATTTTGCGAGGAACGAGATCTAGAATAGCACCATGGTATTGTAACCACACCATTCCCATGATGACATCTAGCCCCTGATTCTCTAGTATGATAAGCCAAGTAAGATATGCAGTCCCCTCTAGGTTAAGTGGTATCCCAGGAACCATCTCATTTGTTACTGTCTTCCCTGCCGGAGTGCAAATTACATATGTAGTTTTTGTGGAGACAAATAGGCAACTGACTTTTAATGACAAAAGACTTGCTAATGACATTGTGGGAAGCTCTGGAGTCAAAGAGTATGACTACGGAATGATCAAAGATAGAGAACGTACCCGTGAGTACGGGTGCGCCTTTCGGAACATCCTCAATGGCGAGGTGGTGGACGTTGCCAAGTTTGGGGACTGGCTTCTTGGGCTGGTTGCGGGGTTGGTTGGTGCCCTGGTATAATGACTGTCCTCCGCCCTTCCTATCCTACGGGCAGTCCTTGGCGAAGTGCCCCATGCGTCCACACGTGAAAAACGTGTACGGGGTTTGGCCAGTACGAATGGGAGGACGGAATCCCGTGCACGCGGTGGAGGTGGAAGTGCACGTGGGATCATCCCCTGCTGCTGTTGCGGCCGGAGACCGGTGTTGCTGAACTGGCGACCACTGAACATTGGTGGTCGCGATGGCGGTTGCCACCTCTGGCCGGATGGTGACCGATACACCATTCGGTACTTCTGAGGAGCACCACCTCCGCTGCCCTGCGGAGCACTCCTCTTCTTCTTGTCTGAGGACAGCTCTCGAGTAGCATCCTCTTGTACGATCGCGGCATTGACAATGTCGTTGAAGCTGCAGCAGTTGAACAAGGCAAGCTTGTCCTTCATCTTGGGGTTCAAACCCCGGTAAAAGCACTCTCGCTTCCTGTCTTCCGTGTTCACTTGGTCCTGTGCATACTGGGCCAAGTGGTTGAAGGTCCTGGATTACTCGTAAGCACTCCTTCCTCCCTTCTTCAGCTCCAAGAACTCTTGAAGCTTCCTCCTCATAATCCCGGGAGGGATATGGTAGGCACAGAACGCCTCCCGGAATTCTGCCCAGCTCACGACATAGTCTGCGGGGCGAGCGGCGAGGTAGTTTGCCCACCACGCACCAGCAGAACCCTGCATTTGTTGAGCTGCAAATAGAGTCTTTTGTTGTTCGGTTATCTCGAGTAAACCGAACTTCCCTTCAATGGAGCGGAGTCAGTTGTCCGCCTCCAAAGGTTCATCGGCCTCCCAGAAGACTGGTGGATGCATCGATGTGAAATCAGAGTAGGAACTCGGATATGGCTGACTTGGCCCATCAGCTTGTCGTCCCCTTTGACGGGACGAATGCTGTACAAGGGTCCGCAACAACTCGGTTTGCTCGTTGCGCGAGCCGAGCACTGCTGCGAGAACCTCCGCGAGACTTCTGGGAAGTGTAGGTGGAGGTGGCTGCGTCTGGGGCGTGTTCTGCCCCGGGGGTGGTGTGTCATCCCCCTGTCCCCCACTTGAGCCTCCCACTTCCTGGGTTGTACGTGTACGCACCATGCTGCAATACATCAATTAACACCATAAGTCTCATTGCCTCAAGTTCATCCCTCCATACAAATAGTAATGATGTAGACAACAATAGATAATACACAACATTCACATAATAGATAATACACAACATTCACATAAATTGATAAAGTACAAGCTTTATACAATCTATATTATCTCGGGTCCAAGTTTACAATAGAACTCCAAAATAGACAAACTTCATCTATAGAAGTTGTCTCGTCTATGCTTGGTCACCACAAGACGTTATGTCTACGTTGTCATACGCACACCCTACTACTATTCACAACAAGACTCATAAAGTCCCAAAATACTAGTAGTGTTTATTACACCGCACTACTCTCCGCCTACAGTGGTTAATAACACAACCACTATCCCCTAAGGATAGAACTCGACTTCCTCAGGATCTTCTTCTTCCTCGTCATCCTCAGGATTGGGCACCACCGGTACGGGTGCTGAAGTAGAAGCTGCTGCCTCGCCCATTATCGATGCTTTTGTGACAGCCAATGCTTGTACATCGGCCTGCACAACAAACATCCTAAAGCCATCGAGTTCCTGCTGGGCCTGTTCACAACTGGCTTTTCAGTCCTTAGCCTCCGCCCTGGACCGGTCCCGATCTTCAGTCATTGTGCTCAACTGAGTACCCAGCTGGTGCACATCAACTAAACTTGCGCCCAACTCAGTTTCCATCTCTTGAGTTGCTCCACGAGCCTCCAACAGATCTTGAGCAATTAGCTCATACTGCTCTTCTTTGAAGCGGAGACGTCGGTTGAGAGGAGTGATCGAGGTTCTAAGCGAATCATTTTCATGCTCAAAATTATCCCCTCTAATCATGGTTTGCCTCAGATTATCCACCAACTTTTTAATGCACGCCTTCTGGGTGCCATTTTCGCGGCGTGATGCCGATGGATACACCGCTAAGGCTGTCACCGATGTTTCACCGCGGAGGTCATAATCTGCGATCAATCGGTTGGCCCACTCTTCAGCAGCTCTACAGCTGACCGGAAAGAACTCATATGGAGTACCCACTAGCTGCCGATGGTGAAGTTTGCAAAACCTCCCCATAGCAACACTTGCGGTGAAGCACCAAGTTTCTTCCAACAGAACACCCCTTGTTTTTATAGAAAAGGGGGCCCATCCGTTGCTTGGTGGACCAGCAGGCACATCGACATAGATGACACATCTCTTCACCCTGTTGTCTTGGAATTCCTTTCCCCAATAGCTAGGAACCTCCTGATATCCGCACTGGCGTATCAGCAAGACAAACAAATCCGGAAAACCCGCCTTGGCCAGTGCACGTCGTGTGCACCCAGCCGTTAGGTAATTGGATCATCTCTGCTGCCATCTTCCTGTATAAACCCCACAGTTTCATACAGGAATTGTCAGAATCAAAGGTGGAGTTAAATACCAAAGTTGTAGTACACTTCACAACCGTATTTTAAGCTGACCCATATTTTCCGGAAATTTTGACAGAACCTCCCCTGTATATGTAGTTATCTCCCACAATTTATACAGGTATATCATAACCATATATTGAGGTAATGACAAAATAAACTTTGTGTGACATCAAGTTAACAATCCAGAAGTAAAAGAGTCCCCCCCCCCCCCGAAATTTTGTTATACGGGTATCACGTGCGAATTCACAACCATGTGCAAACTGCTTCATGTTCTGGACTACCAGAACCACGTTTGCGACAAATGGAATTAGACACATCTATACCAAGATTCAGTACATGAATGCAAAATAAATTTGATAGAGGACTTCCTAAGCATTCCAAAAATGTATATATGTGATCATGTCACTATTCTGAATTTAAAATTTATAACTATCCAAACTAAACAGTTGAACTGACTGGTTTGCACCAGCAGCCCTGCAGTTCACTGTTTTGATTTCCAAATTTGATTTGACTCAAATTCGAATTAGGAAAAACTCTAAACATAAAACTTCTTCTGCCCTTTCCAGACATGTATCACAATAAGGCAGAAGATGTTCCTACAGTGAGTTATGGCAATATTACTGGAACTGGTACAATGGGAGGGTCATCTGGAGCAGTTTTAGTATACTCCAGATTTCAACAGATTATCAAACTTTTATGCCCTGATGGTCAACAGAAAAGTTGTAGAGGTCTTCACGAGCTTTCCATCCATATATGATACCCTTATGTTATCTATCAGACAACCAAGATTACAACCCGGCGAAGTCGAGCCAACTTCTGCCAGAAATCAAGAATATTGATTCTATTTACCCTATCGAGTCGGAGTCCCTTTTACGGAGTCCAAACCTACTAGCATCTGATATTCGGACTTTTCAAAACATAATGCATCCATTCTGTCGTTGGGGATGGTCAAGTATCATGTTTGATACTAACGGTACTACGTACCTCACCAAAGAAAATTCTAACCGGTTATTTCCGGAAACGTTTATAGGTGGTCCTAGTATCATTCACTCGCAAACGTGTGCTACACGGGTTGCTACTGTAGTTAATGCTGCAAAAGACAAACAACCCCCTTTCACACATTCACACCTCAAGGGCGGCACGGGGAAACACGACAGACAGTCACAATAATACATATGAAAATAAATGCATACGACTCTTGTGTGAGTCGCCCTCGAACGAGGTCACGTCTTGAGGTACATGGCTGTAAATACGTCTGTACAGCAAAGACTCCTGTATGAACCGGCTTATACACGCTCAGGCATACTTGTTTCGCATGCTCCCATAGAACATGAATGGTTCTAGAGATGCATACTATCGGGTTATACACCACCCGACGGGGGCTCCCACTAACTTTGAAGCACGCTAGGGTACCGCGTGTCATAGGTTCTCAGAAACATAGAAAGCTTCAAAGACTCCTATTAACATTTCCGTGCTAAGCCACAGAAAACTTCCATGCTACCTCTCGCATGGTGAGCTTACCGCAATTGATCCGCTTACGGTGGCGTACGTTACCTCTTACCTGACGTTGGAGCGTCGTTACAGAATTTAATAACATATAAGTTAGTTTACCACCTTTATATCTTATACTAATAATACTCCTTATAAGGGCTTATAGCTAATTGCTCACTCAAATATTAATTTTTGAAAATATGTTTTTTTCAAGTACAATGTTCACAATGATGCTCTGATACCATGTTTGTGGGGACTAGAATCCCGACATTCGAGGATCTCATTGGGTGGTGTCGTGCGATGCGACACCCAACAGAATACAAGAACAAAACGAGAATAAATACAAGGCGAAGTATTTTATTTATCATACAGCGGAAGTTTTACAATACTAGCGGAAAGAAAGAAACTTATATATCATAGCTACGCTCTCAGCACTAGCTATGCAAAAGCAAAGTCATCCATGCCCTGGATACTTCGCACTAGCAACACCCAAATCACGGCGGCGTGCAGGGTTCCCACTCGGCTGTACACCCTGGAGGGGGTGCAGCCAGGGTGTACATCCTCATCATCAAACCCGTCATCAATCGTATAACCTGCAAAAACTCATTAACTACAAACATGAGCATAAGGCTCAGCAAGACAAACCCGTCTCACTAGACATATGCAAGGGTGGATACTAAGCATAGGTAAGGTGAAGCATAAATGACTCGCCTATAAGTGGATCCTTATAATCATGTTTTAAGTAGCAAATGACATTCTCCAAGCATGGCCCATCATAGACTCCACAATCAAACAAGAAACGCTTTGCCGATGATATGACATGCCCAGAGCACATAATGCTATTACAGCTAAAGTATGGGGAAACTGTAAACTTTAATTTTGCTATCTCTAAGTCACACAAGGTTGCAAGGAAATTATAATTAAATACAACATATTCTTCTGGCTTATTTAGTATTTACTACGTCACGACTCAGTGAACAAGTGGTACTCTATTACCACGAGGGATGGTGATTGCAATCAGGACACACCCGGACAACACGACACATACGCACGTTCGGAAGTGTCAGCGAGTACATCAGTACCTACGTAACACTTCAGTACTAGTCGTATATGGCCACCTTTCACAAGAAACCTGAACGCCGAACCCGTCTCACCTCCGCCAACAGAAGGTCTTCGCACGGAACACCTCTTGTGTCCGCCGACCGATTTACACCTTACTGTCCTCAACCCACCCCTATAGATGGTGAGTTAATGGCCTCGACATCCCAATTATTGAGTTACGTCAGTTTACTGGACTCCATATATACAGTATGTCGCCAGTACAAGTCAAGCTTGTTCTAAGGGGCCGCATACAGACGGGCCTTAACTGACCAGTCAGAGCTATGCGACCAAGACCACGCCTTCCGCTTCCTATCCATCTCTGACCGGTCTCAAGTTTAGATTTAACAGTCATTCTCTATAAATGTTAATCCAGTGTAGATGAGTGTAAATTTTCTATCTCGCGAGTATATTCCAACTACTCGACTTCTACCGGTTCACCTACAACATTAGCGTAGCAGTTCTACACGTCGAGCTAGCAACCTACCCAATTAACCAATGGGATTGTGGGTCATGCATTTGGAGTATTCAAGCATCTTGAACGTAATGCACAATTCATATGCTAATCAACATAGTGATAAAGCAAAACTTTATAAACGACTTAAATGCAAATCGGGGCTTGCCTAGATGCAGGTCCGAGTCTGTGTTAGTATCCGGCGGGTGTACCTCCAAGGCCTCTGGTTCCTCCTCGACTTCGGTCACTACACGATATGCATATAATATGTATATGAATGACTTTGAAAAATAATTACTACTGAGACCATAATTTAATCTATGGTGATCATTATATGATAATGATCTTAATTGGCTTTGGGACTTTGATGGTAGATACTAAGGGATATGATAGAAGCTCTGGCAAAGAACAGGAGATGAATAAAGTAGTTTATTGTCTCTAAAATTATGGTAAGCAATAAACTCCCAAAAATTTTAGAGATGAAACTGTAGCTTGAACATAGCTGCCAGTTGATGATCATGATAGAGGAGGTTGTCCTGGTTCTAGCAAAATTGGTTTCATAAATGTCTAACCTTGTTGAAGGAGTTATTGAATTTCAATGTTGGCAAGAATTTCTGGAATTATTTTATAATTGAATTTTTAGCTTTTCAATTAATATTCAGTTGGCAACTGAATTAGGACTAGGAGACTAAGTTAATTAAATCCCAGATTTTTACAGGAACTAGTGCATGGCTAAAGGAAGGTTCAGTCCAAATTTGGGACATAGCAAAGCAACTGAACATCTGTAATAATTCAATGACTAAAAAAGGTAATTGAACTATACAGAGGGTTATACAGGTGCAATGGCTCCCAAACTTTTTTTGGTAATCAAGAATAGGACAGTGTATTTTATGTGAATTTTGGGGATTTTCCAGTGGAATGTTCACCTAGAAAAATTGTATTTGTATTTGGAAAGATTGTTTTCTACAGAATTTAAAAGTAAGTTTCATAAGTCCTAATTGGTACTAACAGAAACTAGAGCTCAAGGGCTTTCAAACAAAATTTGTTTGAAGATTTTTGGAGCAGTCTACAGAGAGATATTGATTTTTTAAGTTTGGAAATGGTTCTGCATCAATTTGGTATTTTTAGCTTTTAAATTTGGCGCCTGGACCCACCAGATTTAAACCAGCCAACCAGGAGGCAGCCACACCGGAGGCCATAAATATTTCCACTTTGCCACACTAGATCCCTTGGCCACAGGCTGATCCAGGCCGCGCTGCGCTCACTGGCAGGTGGGACCCGCGCCCCTGCTTTCTTCTTCCTCTGGCCACGGGCTCGGGCGGCGGCGCCCACGCTGGCGTGCGGCAGCACTCTCGCCGGCGATGGTTTCCAGCCCACGGGGAGCCTCGAAACTTGCCGCCCCACCCTAGCTTCGCGCGGCAAACACGTTGGAGCATCTCCCGACGGCGGTGGGTGACTGGAAATCCACTCCCGACGGGGGTGGCGGGTGCTAGGGTTCCGGTCATGTCGGACCCTTCGATTTCCTAGCAAAAACTCTAATATGAAAGTTCGGGAAGCACCTTGGGAGCATGGGAGAGAGGTTAGGAGGGTCTAGAACTCGTGCAATAGCCGGCAACACCAAGGTCGACGGTGAACCGAGCTCCTTCAATGGCGGAAGGGGAAAAATTGGATAACTAGTTAATTAGTTGATGGTTCTTTCTGATTTTTGGAGGTAAGGTGTGCTAGGAGACGTTGATCATGTCATCTAACTGGATCAAAGAATTATTGTGCATACAATCGGAATTAAAGCGACGAACTAGCTTCAAAGCCATAAAAGTGCTTCGGTCTTTCACGAACGCTAGGATGCATGATAAGAGTTCAAATTTAACCAGCAGCTACACGAGATCATGGCGCACCTTTTTCCTAAAGACTGCAGAGGATGAGGAGGTTTCTATCAGCGGCGAGGCTGAGTGGCGTCGGGCAGAACTGAGGTGGTCGCGACGGCGAGAAATGGAGCGGCGCGAGCGAAAGGTGAACCGAGGAGTGACTGCGGTCGACGGTGGAGTGAATAAATAGGCTTCACCGCAGTAGATAAGGAGGTTGGGGCAGCTGGAGGCGACCCACGGTCGAACGGCGCGCTGGCGGCATGCAGCCGTCGCGGTGTCGCGCGGAGAGGGAAAACAGAGGCGGTGAATGGTTTCCCTGGCTGACATGTGAGCCCCACTACTCCCTCTTCTATGTTCCTCTAAATTCCATCTCAAACATTGCCCAAAAATTCCTAAAATTTACAGACAGGCTAAGAAAAATATGAGGAACCCAAATCTGCAATCAGATTTCAATTTGGACATAGTTTGTTTCCGATTCAAAATCAAATTTGAATTCAAACTTGTTTATAAACCTTATTGAAATAATTAGTAACTGAGGTCCATAAATCCCCAAACTTTGAAACAAAGATCACTGAACCATAAAGGGTCTTAGGAAAAATTGTGGGTTGATTCGGACAAGGTTAAGTGCAAAGCTAAATTTTGAGATCGACGCGAAATAAACCCTTTGTACGTGTCCAACTAAGTGGAAGACGTACTTCAAAAATCTTGAAAATTTTCCGAGAAGCTATTTAAAATATTTAAGAGGCCAAGGAAAAGTTTTGAGACTTGGATTTGAATCTTTTTGTCAGGGCCAGATATACATAGCAACATAATCAAATTACATTTGTTTTGATTTTATATTGCTGCAATATAATTTGCCCTAGCCATTTCACTCAATTAAATTCCCAACTTTGCAGAAAGGTTCAATTAGAAATTGTTCTAGGATTAGTGGTGAAGTCCACTCCTTGTGTTAATAAAATTAAACATGAGTAGAAAGAAAACTTTTTAGTGAGGTCAAGTTCCTGTGCACAACTATATAGACCTCCATTATGTTTGATAAAAAACTTGTAGCTGAACTTTACATGAAAGGAAAAAGTGGGATTTTACATGTTCCTCACACCGCTCTTCAAACCAATGGGTGATGGTCTCCACCTGTATGTCATTCCAGGAAAGTGGCGCTGTTCAAGAATAAATTAAACGCTGACGGCATGTTGGCACAAAGGAAGGCACGCTGCATGGTGCGGGGCTTCAAGAAGCATCCAGGAGTTGATTTCGATCAAACCTTCTCGCCAGTTGTCGAGCCAGCTACAATTTGCACGGTGCTTCATCTTTCCTTCTCTCGCAATTTGCCGGTACACCAGATGGATGTCAAAAACGCATTCTTGCTACATGACCTTCAAGAACACATTTACTGCTGCCAACCGACAGGCTTCGTCGATGCAACCCATCCCGATCATGTCTGCCTTTTTTCGTAGTCCTTGTATGGACTCAAACAGGCACAGCAGGCATGGTTCACCACGTTCGCGAAGGAGCTCCATGCCATCGGCTTCAAGTCAGCGATGTCCGACTCCTCTATGTTCACATACTGGAATGGAGACGCAATGGCGTTCCTTCTTATCTACGTTGATGACATCCTCACTGCATCCTCTACGTCACTTTTGAACCAGATCATCCAGCGCCAAGGTGGGACATTTGCCATGAAAGACCTCGGCCCCCTGCACTACTTCCTCGGCATTAATGTGCAGCATATCAGGTCCGTGTTCTTCTTGAACCAAGCGTCCTATATGCTGCAGACATACTCCTGTGTACCGGCATGGTGACATGTAGACCGGCCACCACGCCAGTTGACATGAAGCCTAAAGTCACGGCCGAGAAGGGCACACTGGTCACCGATGGTTCCTTCTACAGGAGCATTGCTTGTGCTCTCCAGTATCTCATGCTCACTCAACGGGATATCACGTACGCCGTCAACCAAGCTTGATTTCATATGCACGCGGCACGGGATGTTCACTTCTGTCTTGTGAAAAGGATTTTCCGCTACATCAAGGGCACGTCGCACTACGGCCTCCACATCCATTCATCTCACTACAGGAAACAGGCAAACGGGCGTCGGATTGAAATAAGACCGTCGGGGCCGTCAGATTCAAAAACATAAAAGCCTCGGTTTTTACAACCCGACATTCATAACTTTATGAGCGTCGGCCAGCCGACGTCCTTAATTAAATATGTCAGCTGGAGTATTTGGACTGACGGTCTTAAGACTAAAGTCGTCGGTCCCTCGTCAGAAACCGATGGCTCTTGTAAGGTTATCGGGGCCCGGGGTCGGGCCGACGGTTTTAATGTGGGCCCGGCGAGCGGTGGAGATTGGTCCCGTCGTTGGAGGGTTGTGGCCATTGGTGCCTGAGAGAGGATCGACGGTGTTAACTTATTGGCGTCGGTTTAGAGCCACTAATGGCCATAAGTCGGCCCGGTTCACGCGGTGCGTTAACCCTAACTCCCTCCCGCCGCTTCTCACTCCCTGCCCGTGCGACCGCCATCCTAGCCCGTCACATGCTGCCGCCCGCCACTCTGCGCGCTGTGCTCGAGCGTCGTCGCCCTCCGGCTCCCGCCCGTCGGCCCACGGCCCTGCCATCTGACGCCCGCACGATGCCACCCCCCCCCCACCCTAGCTCCGCCCGCGCACCGCCACCCTCTGCCGCGCGCCGCCATCCTCCGCCCCCCCCCCCCCCCCCCCCCGGCGCCCGCCCCTCTGAAGAATCGAGCGGAGTCAAAGAGTATTAGTTGCATTTGTAGCTATTAATTAGTTGAATTTATAATGTATGTTTCTAGCTATTACTTGCATTTCAAGATATTAATTAGTTAAATTTCTAATGTATTTTTGTAGCCATTAGTTGCATTTGTAGCTATTGGTTGAGTTAAAATGTATGTTTGAAATGTATTTTAGCATACATTTGTAGCTATTCGTTGCAAATCGAAAAGTTGACTTAAAATGTATTTCTAATGTATGTTTGTTGCAAGAACAATGTATATAAATGTAATTAGCGATTTGGATGATGCCGTTATGTTCACTAGGTAATGTAGAGTGAGTCTTCGTGTTGTCATTCATAAAAGAACGATACATCTTATATATAGTTATATGGTTTGTGTGAACTATCTATTAGATTTTTTACATGTTCTGCTTTGAAGATATAAGATAAAATGAGTGACGATTGTAAAGCGATGCGTGATGGTTGGAGTTCAAGTGGTGCGCACACTATCGAATGGGCTCATATCGCACATGTTTTCATCAACCAAGCCTTTGCTAGTGGTGCTCATCTTTCTAAGTGTCTGTGTAGCAAGTGTCAGAATCGTCGACATCTATATAAGGATGAAATTGAGTTGCACCTTTGCAAGCACAGTTTTATGCCTGACTACCTAGTATGGCACGAGCATGGGGAGATGGTTCAAGACAATCAGTAGGACAGAAATGAGGATGATGATCGGATGGATGAGATTTTAGCGGACATTGGTAGAGAGTACAAAGAGGGGTCAACGCCGAAGGAGGTGAAGGAGTTTTACGACCATCTTGCCGCCTTAGGTGAAAAAGTGCATGAGAGCACCAATGTGACCGTTCTGCAGGCGGTGACATGAATTATGGCGCTGAAGTCCATGTTCAATTTTGCAAACAATTGCTATAATGGTATCTCAAAGCTGATTGGTGATTTCGTTCCATGTAGGCATAAGATGTCCGAAGACGTATACCACTCTAAGAAGATTTTGAGTGATCATGCATGAACTATAAGAAGATTGATGCATGCGATAATATTTGAATGTTGTTTTGGAAGGAACACATGAACGATACCCATTGTATGCATTGCAATGAATCTAGATATGTCAAGGTTCTGAACGATGATGGAGAGGAAACAACTACAAAAGTTCCGATTAAACAACTTCAGTACATGCCTGTCACCACAAGGCTTAAACGGTTGTTCCTATCCCAAGAAACAGCGAAACAGATGAGGTTGCATTCTGAAGGGATACGTGAGAGCGATGACAAATATATTATGATGCATCCTTCTGATGGTGCAACATGGCAAGCTCTAGAACATTTTGATTTGGAGTTTGCATGAGATCACAGAAATGTTCATCTTGGATTGTCAACAGATGGTTTCACTCCTTTCAGCACCAGTAGTAGCCCATACTCTTGTTGGCATGTATTTATCATGCCATACAATCATCCTCCCAACATGTGCATGAAAGAAGGATACATATTTCACACGGCTATCATTCCTAGCCCCAAACATCCGAGGAAGAAAATCAATGTGTTTATGCAGCCGTTGATTGAAGAGCTGAAAGGGCTATGGCATGTAGTAAAGGCATATGACAATCATCAAAAATGTGAATTTACCTTATTTACCGCATATTTATGGTGGATCCATGACTTGTTGGCATATGCCATTTGGGGTGGTTGCTTTGTTCACGGACAATTGTGTTGTCCTATATGTATGGCTTACACCGATGTTATCAGGTTAAAGTATGGGAAAAATCAGCTTCTTTGATTGTCATCAACGATTCTTTCCTTCAAACCATCCTTTTATGAGTGATACAAAATCATTCCGGAAAGAAAAAATGGTTAGAAAATGTCTATCTTGTTGATTGACAAGCAAACAAAAAATGGCATGGCATGCAAAGTTAAAATAGTTCGCTGAAGGTGGTTTCGAAGGGTATGGTATAGAACACAACTGGACTCATATTTCTTTTCTTTTCGAGCTACCATATGCAAAGGCGTTGCTTCTACCGTACAACATAGATTTGATGCACCAAGATCGTAATGTGGCTGAAAGCATCATAAGCATGTTTTCTTATTTCACAGGTCGAACCAAAGATAATATAAATGCGAGTTAAGACTTAGCTGGTCTTTGTGATCGTCCTGGGCCTAAGATTATAACTAATACAAGTGGAAATGATAGTAAGCCAAGAGCTCCTTACTGTGTCAAGCCAGAAGAAAGGAGGCAAATACTTACTTGGTTGAAAACATTGAAGTTTCTAGATCGCTATGTAGCTAACATAAAACGATATGTTAACCTTAGTACCGGTAAACAAAATGGGCTGAAGAGTCATGATTACCATATTATGATGGAGAGACTTCTGCCCGTAACATCTCGTGGCTACTTCAAACCTGATTTGCGGAAGATATTTGCTGAACTTAGCTACTTTTATAGGTAGATATGCGCTACTTCAAACCTGTAGGCTTCCAAATTTCCTTTTTGTTTCGAACTATAAGTGTGGTGGTGTGAGTGGTATATCCATTGTTTGTAATAAACTAGTTGTAGGTTCCAGTACGTTGGAGGTGAAGGCTGGGAGATACTTATTTCGCTTTATCTAAAAAACAACTACAACTAAACGACGTGATGATTAGGGGCTGCCAGCTTCAGTATTTCAGTGATTTCGCAACAGCCTGTGTGTTACCGGTGACGATGCTCCGGCTGGAAGACGGTGTAGAAATACGCAGTGGGCCTCAACCCTTTTCTCTCCTGTATGTGTGTGTGTATCGGCTGCGCCCGTATGTTAGATGCATGCAGCACGACGTGGGCACGCCCGCTTCCTTAGGATCTGACATTTCCTCTCGCCGACTATATGTACACTACACTCAGGTAATTCAATTCGTTGGCTCAATCTCTAGACACATCGGAGCATGTAAGTTGGACCCTACTGGTTCCAACTGGAATATACGAACAAAAGTATGTGTGGTTATACCAAAAAGGTTACAAATTAATTATAAAGATGTAAAAGAAGTCTACTGTTTTCTAGAACTACCTCTTCTACCGTATGTCAGGATGCAGCATTGGTAGTAGTACTGTTTCCCCAGATTCTCTTTTCTACCCTGCAGCTTGCCCATATAAATGGGTCAGTTATACCAAAAAACATAATAGACCAGCATATAGTACACAAAAGAGACAAAAATGAAACTCTATTACCTTGCTGCCTCACAGCTCCCTAATCTCCTGCATTGCATCCATAATGTTTGGGGCAGTCTCAAGTAGCTCACGTGCAGAGGTGCACCCTCGACCATTGGCCACACACGCCAATTTTCCGGTTCACAGCTCTCCATTTTCTATCTGGCACGACAAAGCAAGATACATGTCTTTATTAGTGTAAACATAAATTACGAATCAACCTTGATAAGAGAGAAATATCAATATTAACTAATATATGTGTAAGACATTATCTGCAACAGCTACAGTTGCAGTTTCATGTGCATTTAAGGTAGTTCCAACCATCCTGTTCTTCCGCTGCCTCCATCTCACTCCCATATCTAAGCAGATCACAGGACCCAGGTTAGTAGTGAGACAAAAAACCATTCTCAAGGTGCAAAACATATATCATGTGAGAAGACAAACGGACACAATATTATTACCTGCTAAGGAAGCACCCGCTACAATATCGAATTCCGCAGGGCTTGTTCTTCCTTAGACTGTTGCATGGTGGCGCTAATTCGGTCCGATATTGATGGCACTGCATGGAACAAGACAAGAAATCAAAAGTTAAATCCGTGTTGTATTGAGCACAAACCAAGCCCATCGATTGCTCTTGCAGAGTGACCCGCTATGAATATGTTTGTGGCAGATCCATGAGTGGAAATACCATCGAGGCGGTTGTGGGTCAGACACATGACTGGAAATAACATCCGCACCCGTTGTGTAAAATCCGGTAGATGGAGACCTCGACCCACGTGTTTGTTTTCCATCTGTAACTCTAGGATGCTACTTTTTCTTTATATGTGGACTATTCCATGAGCAGCTTCTCGGGCACGTGAAATTTGGGTATGTTTAATGCACAACTTTTCACTGGTTGCAATTAATCTAGAAACTAATCACCGGAAACATCGAGACAGAAATCTTGTTTTGTTCATCATATAAACTTACTTTACAGTTGTTTTTGTTGCGGTTGAATTCGGTGTCCAGCAAATACTTTTGAGGTTTATGTGTTTTTAATGTTTCAAACCGCCACGACGTGTACAACGTCCCAGAATCACCATGCTCGATAGAAACAACAAGCACCACCATGACTGGAATAAGATGAAGCACAAAACAGGTCCCATGGGACTGGAGGCATCACTTATAGACGATGTCAGAGGCTCATGAATTTCCAGCAGCAGATCAAGGAAAAAGAGGGGGCACCGGGCGGGATTGACATGCTCACCTAGTGTTAGTGCATGGGCTGGGCCCATTTATTTGCGAAGGCCATCGCAGTTAAAGGCCTTAATCACGACGGTCTTCCTTGGCTTTCGCATATTCAATACGGTTAATTTGTGACGGCCACAATAGCCATCACAAATAATAGATGTATTATTGTGACGGTATTGTATATAAGTCATCGCAAATAGGGCTTTTTATTTATTTATTTTAAACAAAAATGTTGCCCGGCTCAATGGCCAGAATAACAACAATGACAGCAACCATAACAGCAGTTTGGAAAAACACAACATAAACATAGCACAAAGTGCTCTCATCACATCACAAAACGAACAAGAGGGGCTATACACTAGCCCATCTAGTACCTCCGGAGCCACAAACAGTGTCATCGCGCATCACTCCGGGCGTCGGTATCGACGGCAACGGAGTTTGAACCTCTATCGCCGATCCCTGCAATACATGAAAGTAGTTTGACATTTTATCAGTTTAAAACTTTGTTTTTTACTAGAATTGATTGAACAAGCTACAATTGATCATATTTCACTTACTTTAGCTAAGTTGTGTTAGATTTGGCTATGTTAGACGAGGTATAACTAGAATAGCTAAGTTGAGTTAGATTTACCTATATTTGACTAAGTAAGACCAAGTAAGTATGTTTTATATTGTATGAATAGTCGGCGAAGGAGTGTTCTGCGGGGTCTGCAGTGGTGGCAGTGGCTGCACCGGTGGCAGTGGCGGTAGCTCGATCTACACCCCTGCACGCCTTGGGATTGAACTAGTGCCTATCCTTGCAAACATTACAGGATACATATTGTTAAGCATGCGATGAATTTAAATTACTTTAGCTTACCTCCATTGCCTGCCTTTGCGCCTCCATCGCCTGCCGCATTTGCGCCATGCAAGCTTGCCGATACGAGATGGTGGCCTCTATCGCCACCCTTTGTACCTAGTGTTCCTCACACCGCTCTTCAAACTGATGGGTGATGGTATCCACCTGTATGTCATTCCAGAAAAGTGGCGCTGTTCAAGAATAAATTAAAGGCTGACGGCATGTTGGCACAAAGGAAGGCATGCTGCGTGGTGCGGGGCTTCAAGAAGCATCTGGGAGTTGATTTCGATCAAACCTTCTCGCTGGTCGTCGAGCCAGCTACAATTCGCACGGTGCTTCATCTTTCCTTCTTTCGCAATTTGCTGGTACACCAGATGGATGTCAAAAATGCATTCTTGATACATGACCTTCAAGAACACATTTACTGCTGCCAACCGACAGGCTTCGTCGATGCAACTCATCCCGATCATGTCCGCCTTTCGTCGTAGTCCTTGTATGGACTCAAACAGGCACAGCGGGCATGGTTCACCGTGTTTGCGAAGGAGCTCCATGCCATCGGCTTCAAGTCAGCGATGTCCGACTCCTCTATGTTCACATACTGGAATGGAGACGCAATGGCGTTCCTTCTTCTCTACGTTGATGACATCCTCACTGCATCCTCTACATCACTTTTGAACCAGATCATACAGCGCCAAGGTGGGACATTCGCCATGAAAGACCTGGGCCCCCTGCACTACTTCCTCGGCATCAATGTGCAGCATATCAGGTCCGGGTTCTTCTTAAACCAAGCATCCTATACGTTGCAGACATACTCCTGCGTGCCAGCTTGGTGACGTGTAGACCGGCCACCATGCCAGTTGACATGAAGCCTAAAGTCACGGCCGAGCAGGGCACACTGGTGACCGATGCTTCCTTCTACAGGAGCATTGCTTGTGCTCTCCAATATCTCATGCTCACTCAACGGGATATCTCGTACGCCGTCAACCGAGCCTGATTTCATATGCATGCGACACGGGATGTTCACTGCTGTCTTGTGAAAAGGATCTTCCGCTACATCAAGGGCACATCGCACTACGGCCTCCATATCCATTTATCTCACTACAGGAAACATGCAAACGGTCGTCGGATTGAAATAAGACCGTCGGGGCCATCGGATTCAAAAACATAAAAGCGTCAGTTTTTACAACCCGACATTCATAACTTTATGAGCGTCGGCTAGCCGACGTCCTTAATTAAATATGTCGGCTGGAGTATTTGGACTGGCGGTCTTAAGACTAAAGCCGTCGGTCCCTCGTCGGAAACCGACAGCTCTAGTAAGGTTGTCGGGGCCGGGGTCCGGCCGACGGTTTTAATGTGGGCTCGGCGAGCTGTGGAGATTGGTCCCGTGGTTGGAGGGTTATGGCTGTTGTTGCCTGAGAGAGGACAGACGGTGTTAACCTATTGGCGTCAGTTTAGAGCCACTAATGGCCATAAGTGGGCCCGGTTCATGGGGTGCGTTAACCCTAACTCCCTCCCGCCGCTTCTCACCCCCTGCCCATGCGACCGCCATCCTAGCCTGTCATGTGCTGCCGCCCGCCGCTCTGCACGCTGCCGCTCGAGCATCGTCGCCCTTCGGCGCCCGCCCATCAGCCCACGGCCCTGTCGTCTGGCGCCCGTATGACGGTGCCCACCGCCCTAGCTCCGCCCACGCACCGCCACCCTCTGCCGCGCGCCGCCATCCTCCGCCCCCCAGCGCCCGCCCCTCCGAAGAATCGGGCAAGGTAAAATCTAACTATTAGTTTTATTTCTAGCTATTAGTTGAATATCTAATGTATATTTCTAGCTATTAGTTGCATTTGTATATATTAATTAGTTGAATTTCTAATGTATGTTTCTAGCTATTAGTTGTATTTCAAGATATTAATTAGTTAAATTTCTAATGTATTTTTGTAGCCATTAGTTGCATTTCTAGCTATTGGTTGAGTTAAAATGTATGTTTGAAATGTATTTTAGCATACATTTGTAGCTATTAGTTGCAAATCAAAAAATTGACATAAAATGAATTTCTAATGTATGTTTGTTGGAAGAATAATGTATATAAATGTAATTAGTGATTTGGACGATGTCGTTATGTTCACTAGGTAATGTAGAGTGATTTTTGTGTTGTCATTCATAAAAGAACGATACATCTTATATATAGTTATATGGTTTGTGTGCATTATCTATTAGATTTTTTACATGTTCTGCTTTGAAGGTATAAGATAAAATGAGTGAAGGTTGTAAAGCGATGTATGATGGTTGGAGTTCAAGTGGTGCGCACACTATCGAATGGGCTCACATCGCAGATGTTATCATCAACCAAGCCTTTGCTAGTGGTGCTCATCTTGCTAAGTGTCTGTGTAGCAAGTGTCAGAATCATCGACATCTATATAAGGATGAAATTGAGTTGCACCTTTGCAACCACGGTTTTATGCCTGACTACTTAGTATGGCACGAGCATGGGGAGATGGTTCAAGACAATCATTCGGACAGAAATGAGGATGATGATCGGATGGATGAGATTTTAGCGGACATTGGTAGAGAGTACGAAGAGGGGTCAACGCCGAAGGAGGTGAAAGAGTTTTATGACCATCTTGCCACCTCAGGTGAAAATGTGCATAAGAGCACCAATGTGACCGTTCTGCAGGCGATGACATGACTTATGGCGTTGAAGTCCAAGTTCAATTTTGCAAACAATTGCTATAATGGTATCTTGAAGCTGATTGGTGATCTCGTTCCATGTGGGCATAAGATGTCCGAAGACGTATACCAATCTAAGAAGATTTTGAGTGATCTGGGCATGAACTATAAGAAGATTGATGCATGCGATAATAATTGCATGTTGTTTTGGAAGGAACACATGGACGATACCCATAGTATGCATTGCAATGCATCTAGATATGTCAAGGTTCTGAACGATGATGGAGAGGAAACAACTACAAAAGATTCGATTAAATAACTTCAGTACATGCCTGTCACAACAAGGCTAAAACGGTTGTTCCTATCCCAAGAAACAGCAAAACAGATGAGGTTGCATTCTGAAGGGATATGTGAGAGCGATGACAAATATATTATGATGCATCCTTCTAATGGTGCAACATGGAAAGCTCTAGACTGTTTTGATTTGGAGTTTGCATGAGATCCCAGAAATGTTCTTCTTGGATTGTCAACAGATGGTTTCACTCCTTTCAGCACTAGTAGTAGCCCATACACTTGTTGGCCTGTATTTATCATGCCATACAATCATCCTCCCAACATGTGCATGAAAAAAGGATACATATTTCACACGGCTATCATTCCTAGCCCCAAACATCCAAGAAAGAAAATCAATGTGTTTATGCAACCGTTGATTGAAGAGCTAAAAGGGCTATGGCATGGAGTAAAGGCATATGACAATCATCTAAAATGTGAATTTACCTTATGTACCTCATATTTGTGGTGGATCCATGACGTGTTGGCATATGCCATTTGGGGTGGTTGGTTTGTTCATGGACAATTGTGTTGTCCTATATGTATGGCTGACACTGATGCTATCAGGTTAAAGTACGGAAAAAATTAGCTTCTTTGTTTTTCATCGACGATTCCTTCCTTCAAACCATCCTTTCAGGAGTGATACACAATCATTCCGGAAAGACAAAATGGTTAGAAAATGTCTGTCTCATTGATTGACAAGCGAACAAAAAATGGCATGGCATGCAAAGTTAAAATAGTTCGCTGAAGGTGGTTTCGAAGGGTATGGTACAGAACACAACTGGACGCATATTTCTTTTCTTTTGGAGCTACGATATGCAAAGGCGTTGCTTTTACCGTACAACATAGATTTGATGCACCAAGATGTAATGTGGCTGAAAGCATCAAAAGCATGTTTTTGGATTTCACCGCTCGAACCAAAGATAATATAAATGCGAGTTAAGACTTAGCTAGTCTTTGTGATCGTCCTGGGCCTGAGATTATAACTAATACAAGTGGAAATGATAGTAAGCCACGAGCTGCTTACTGTGTCAAGCCAGAAGAAAGGAGACAAATACTTACTTGGTTGAAAACATTGAAGTTTCTAGATTGCTATGCAGCTAACATAAAACGATGTGTTAACCTTAGTATCGGTAAACAAAATGGGCTGAAGAGTCATGATTACCATATTGTGATGGAGAGACTTGTGCCCGTAATGTTTCGTGACTACTTCAAACCTGATTTGCAGAAGATATTTGCTGAACTTAGCTACTTTTATAGGCAGATATGTGCTACTTCAAACCTGTACGTGTAAAATCCCACTTTTTCCTTTTATGAGAAGTTCAACCACATGTGGTTTATCAAACATAATGGAGGGCAACAAAATTTTGCACATAAGCTTGACCTCACAAAAAAGTTTTCTTTCTACAAAGTTGGGAAGTTATTGATTGCAATGGCTAGGGCAAATTTTATGGCACTAGTATAAAAATCAAAACCAATGTTATTTGATTATGTTACTATGCATATTAGGCCCTGCCAAAAATATTCAAATCCAGGTCTCCAAATTTTTCCTTGGACTCTTAAATATCTAAATAGCTTCTCAGAAAAATTTCAAGATTTTTGAAGTACATCTTTCATTTGTTTGGACACGTACAAAGGATTCAATTCGCGTCGACATCAAATTTAGCTTTGCACTTTGCCCATATCAACCCCTAAATTTTTCTAAGGCCTTTTATGGTTCAGGGAACTTGATTTCAAAGTTTGGATATTTTTGGACCTCAGATTCTATTTATTTCAACAAGGTTTATACCCATATTGGAATTCAAATTTAAATTTGAATTTGATGCAAACTATGTCCAAATTGAATTCTGATCCCACGTGTCATACTTATCCTCAGTACTAGGAAAAATCCATCTTTGTTTCATCCTTCCTTGCTCATTCCTATCGATAGCCGCCTGACTCCTTCCTGGTCGCTGTCCCGCGCGCCTCCACCGCCGCTCGCCCCGGTCGCCTTCCAGCTGCGGCGTCGCCACGCGCTTGGCCGCCCACGGTGCCACCCTGCTCTGCTCTGCCCCCGCTCGCCCCCGGCTGCGTCCCTCTCAGCCGCCGCACTGCGCTCCTCCCTCCCGACCGCCACAGAGTCGCCCCACGCCGACCGTCTGCTCGCCGCCTTCCAGCCGCAGCGCGCCTCGCCTGGCCGCGTCCCAGCTGCCCCGGCCACTGCAGCATGGCACCCACGGTGCCTCGACGCACCACCTCTGCCCTGCACTGCCTGCGCCACCGACGTCGAGCCGCCACGGCGCTCTGCTCCGTTCCCTTCATGTGCAAGGTGTGTGGATTGGCCGTCCTCCTCTCCACCACCTCGCTCGCCGGCGCCCCGGGTTCCGCGCATCACACCAAAGCTGCCACGTCACTGGCCGCGCTCCTCATGTGCCATGCCACCGCCGTGCGCCGTGTTTCTGCGCGACCATTCCCGCTCGTGCCTGCTATGGCCGTGCCTCGTCGCCACCGCGTCAAGCACGCCCGTTGTCCTTCTCCTTGCTGTCCACCGGCGCCTCGTCCTCGCCGGTATCGGTCGTGCTGAAACACATCGCCACAGCGACAACCGTCGCGCTACGCCACACAAACCGCTCCCTGCTCCTCTGCTCCTGCCGAGGCCATGCCCAAGTTTCCGCCTGTCGCCTTCATTGCGACGTTCCGCGCCGTGGCTATGTCCTGGAAGCAAGGCGAATGATTGGTGCGATGGATGCAATGCAGGAACACGCCTTTGACACAATGGTGTTGACAGCTGGTCCAAGGTTAGCTCTGATTTGTGCAAAGATTAGTTGAACAGTGCTGCAGCCAAGGTGTTCGATGAAATGTTCATGAGGAAAGAACCAACTTTGTTGATGTTTAGAACTGGTCTATGATGCAGGGGTAGAATGATGTTGCAATCGACCAAGATATGTGCCAAGATGCTCTTCGAATTGTGATGAAGTGACAGAATCAAGTACACACCCAAGATGTTCGGCGAAATGCCTACAAGGTGAGCCTTGCCATGAATTGCCTTGCTTGATGCATCGAAGTCCGTTCGTCATGATTGCTAAGGGTACTCATGTGTCGTCAAGTTGTACGTCCAGGTTCCGTATTGATATCATTTCTATAGAAATCCCCAAGTTGACCTTCTCTGTCTTTTGTGTCGCCTTGGCTTGTCCATGCGTGCTCGTGATGCTCCACCATGACCCGTGTCGATGTTGTTGACCACATGACGTCGTCATGACGTTCGGAGACGTCATCGTGCCCTGGCATCGAGATGGAGTATGCATGTGATAAGTGTGGTGCTGAAACACAAGCACGACTCGTCGGACAATGGTTGTCAAGCCAAATTAGGTTTTAGTCGATGTGAGGGTGATCGAGTCCTAGGTGTAGCCAAGGTGCTCGATAAAATGCCTTCTAGGTCAAACCAAGGTGGTTGGTGATCACTGATGACCTGTGGTTGAGTAATGCGAGAACGTTGCGACCGACAAGGAAAACTAGACCAAGGGGAACCTTGGATACAAGTTTCTTGTTCGGGTCAACGATGTTTCCTAAACGTCCACAAAATTGCTTAACTAGTTGTGCCGTTTCATTGATGACAGGTTCGTCGAGTCACTTGCCGGCGACTGAGTCGACATCACTAACCTTGAGACTTAAAAGGTGGTGTTCAGGAGTCTGTTCACCACCGTTGACGAGTCCGGGTAGATGTGGACCTCGCTAATCTGATCTTTTCGAGATGGCAAAGCATGCCATCACGGCAAGGTCTCGCATCATGTTCAAGTCCCAATATCTTACCGAGCTCACCTGGACGATCTTGCAGAAGACACTACATTAGTGTCATCATGTAAGCACTTGAACGATGCTCGAAGCTTGCCGTAGAAACTACTTTACCTAAAAGTCATTTGAATGTTGTCTTGGTACTCACATCAGGTTAATAGGGCTTGCTATGACTCTTTGAGTCCAAGCAATGTCGATCTCACCTCACTCCCAAGTATCGCTAGGGTTCCACCTTGATTCATCCTATTCTTGAACTCTGCAACAACACTTCTCGGCTATAACTAGCTTTACCCCTTTACGAGTTGGAACAACTTCATTGGTCGACTGCTAAGTCATGACCTTCGTCTTGTACACTCCACTCGTACGCAAGATTTCGATGCCACCTTGACTCTTGGATCATCCTTACATTACCAGTCCAACACTTCCACACCATTCAGCTTTATCATCCTTGAGTGGCATAGCGTCGAGTGTTGAGTGCCAAGTTGCAATGTGTGCTTACATTGCACCTTTCGATTCACATCTTGATACTACTATGACCACTTGACTCCATCCTTTGTTTATCCACACAACAGAGGCATACCTCTTCCTTCTAGTTAGTCTCACCAGTCTTAGAGTTTTTTTAACTTGTTTAATCTAAAGAATATTACATTATGTACTTATATGCATATCATGTCGGTAGGAACTTAATGGTAAGTGATCGATGAGGAGCTTCGCTTGGAGGAGAAGGCCAGGGTGTTCCAGCTTGAAGTTCCATGGCGGACTCTTCGAAGGAAGACCAAGCCAATAACATCTGACATTGATATAGAGTCGCAAACTAAGGCAAGCCCCGATTTGCATTTAAGTGCCTTTTAAAGTTTTGCTTTTATACACACTGTATTGAATAGACTTTATGTGTGCATTAGGTCTATGTTGATTGAATACCCCACATGCTTGACCAAATAATCCTTGAAGTGGATGGGTAGTATAAGACTCCCTCGATTTATATTGCTATGCTTAATGTTTAGTTAGAAGATCGGTAGAGGCTGAGTATGTTGGATACTACTCGCGAGATTGGTCACATTTTATTGATCACAAGTCAAGTAGTTGAATTCTACTTGTGAGAGAAGTCGAGTGAGGGAAACCTACTCGCGAGTTGTTACCATAATGTTACCTCTTTAATATGAGACGTGGACGGTGATTTGTGTAGGTTGGTTTGCTCACATCGTGCCTGGGTCGGTAATGACGAGGCAGGTGTTGGGAGATGGATTCGTAGCCCCGTCTGTGTCGGTTAAGGCTCGTCTCGTGCTTGGCCCTGTTGGACAAGTTTGAACTGTACCGGCTGCATACTGGCTATATGGAACCCAGGAAACCGATGTACCTTGAGGATCCTATGTTGGAACCTTTTCAATCGGCTTAAGCTGTCGGCTGTTAGTACAGTGGGAGGTAACTTACTCAAGAACATCTCACGTCAGAGATGCACCTTGAGGTGAGCTCACTGTTCGGGTCGATCGAACTGTTTCGATGTGGTTGAATTTGGAGAAAGGTGGCTGCGTGCGATATCAGTGGAGTGTGCCGAGGCAGCTCCGAGTATGGGCGTACGTGTCGTGCAGTCCGGGTGTTTTTGATTCGAATCACTGTCACTCACGGTTATGGATTGAGCATACTTGGACACTGAGTCTTGACGTAGTAAGAAAGAGTAATGGAAAGATTATGAATATACTGTTATGAATAATTCTTGTATTGCATCCTTGTCTGCTATAGAGATAGCATAATTTAAATTTACAATTTTCAAACATTTAACTTGAATAAGGCTTATGCAACCTTGAGCAAGAATCATCGTGGATGAAGCGTTTCTTGTTTGATTGTGGAATTCACAATGATGCTATGCTCATGGATCGCGTATGCTACTTTAAAACTGACCACTAAGGATTTACTTTCTGCGAGTCCATTCTTGCAAATTAAGCTTCCCATTATTTAAAGTCTCCATCATATAGAGTTTCATGTTTAGGTGAGACGGTTAAGTCTTGCTGAGCCTTATGCTCACGTTTGCGCTTTAACGATTTTTTCAGGTATTAGTTTTATTTCTGCTGTTCAGGTTGTACATGAGACTCGAGGTGTCGAGATAAATCTCATGTGAACCACGCCGCTGCTGAATGTTATTCATGTTGCTAGTGAGAATCGTCCTAGGGCATGGACGGCTTCTCTCCTGCTTAGATAGGGGAGATTATGAGTATGTATTTTCCGCTACGTGTGTACCCCTGTTGTACACTCTTTTGTAAACTCTTCTTGTTATGAAATGAAAACTTTATATGTTTTGGTATCCTTTTCGTGTGTGCTGTTAGGTGCCGCATCGCACGGCACCACCCAATGAGATCCTCAGATGTGTGGACTCTGGTCCCCACAGACATGGTATCAGAGCTTCATTAGGAATAGCACACTCGAAAAGAGCCTATTTTCAAAAACTCCGAAAAGTAGTCGAGTGAGGATCAGCTATATGCCCATTAAGGACAATTACTAGTATAAGTTATAAAGGTGGTGAACTAACTTGTTATATTATTCTGTAACGATGCTCCGTCTTCAAGGTAAGAGGTAAGGTACGCCACCGAGAGCGGATCAATCTCGGTAAGCTCTGCATACGAGATGTGGTATCTGATATTTCCGTGGCTTTGCACGGGAAGTCAATATGAGTCTCTGAAACTTTTCCATGTTTCTGAGACTATATGACATGTGGTACCCCAGCGTGACACAAAATTAGTGGAAGCCCCCGTCGGGTGGTGTATAACCCGATAGTATGCATCTCTAGAACTATTCATGTTCTATGGGAGCATGCGAAACACGTATGCCCGAGCGTGTATAAGCCAGTTCGTGCGGGAGTCTTTGCTGTACAGACGTAGTACAACCATGTACCTCGAGACATGACTTCGCTCGAGGGTGACTCACACCAGAGTCGTATGCATTTACTTTTGTATATATTATTATGACTGCATGTCGTGTTTCCCCGTGCCGCCCTTGAGGTGTGAAGGTGTGAAAGGGGATTGCTTGTCTTCTGCAAGTACACTAACTCCGGTAGCGACTCGAGTAGAAACCGTTTGCTAGTGATCGATACTAGGATCACCTATGGATGTATCCGGATATACCGGGTTAGACTTTTCTTTTGGCGAGGCACGTAGTACCGTCAGCATCACAATTGATACTTTGACCATCCCCCATGAAAGAATGGCTTCATTATCATCTTGTAAGATCCAACTCCCAGCTGCTGGAAAGTTTTGGGTCAAAGTTTCGACTTGGAGAGTGCAATGGGAAGAAGGATGAAGATTTAGGTTGTTGTTCACTCTTGACGGAATCTAGCTCGATTATGTCAAGAGGTTCTTTTAGTGAAACTTCGTAGAACCTAGTAGTGTGCTATATGGTTAAGAAGATCTTCAAGTCCTCTACGACTGTTCTTTGAACAGTTTGGGCATGAAAGCCTTTTGAATCGATTCCCATCACCAAAAATCAACACCAATCCCATTTCTTTGAAACATTGGACCAACTTTAGTGTTTTGCCCTATCTCTTCGTAGAAAGCTCTTCCATGCCTTTGTGATACATTTTCGGAAAGGTGAGGAGTTAGAGTACAACTTTGTAATTCAATATTGCCCCAAATTCAGATAAGAAGTATTTAAACACTTGAGTTAAAATCTGGAACAAGACTATATGTACTACGTGAACCAACTCGAAAAATTGTTGAACTTTGAACAGTCATAACTTTTAAATTAGAACAGCAACTTATGCATATATATTCATGCCTGGAAAACTTAAGGAATCATCTAACGAGTTTCTATTCGACTCTGAGTCTAAAACTCACATTAACAAGGTCTAAATTGAAGTGTCGTTTAAGAGGTTCTGGCAGCCCGGAAGAGGGGACAGAATCTGAACTCTTCACCAATTGAATCATAACTTTTTGCAGACTTCACCTCTGCAGGCCTACTTTATGTGGTTGGAAATTGTAGAGAGTCCTCTACAACGTTTCTGTAGAACTCCAGAGAAGAATCCATCTCTAATTTACTCAAACTTTCAAATTTCTAAACTTGATCAAATCTGGACAGCAAGTGGACAGTCCTGTATACAGTTACTGTTTCTCGCATAACTCGCCGTAGAATTGTCGAATGACTTCATGTGATGCATTTATGGAATCCTGAGAATGTATGCAACCAGTTTGCTATGTGTTATTTTTGCAAAAGTTGATATTTGTATATCTGAAAATTGAGGACAAAATCAGCCTTAAACAAAGGAGGGGCTGTCCAAATTTTCAGAAAAACTGTCAACTTGCAAATGCCATATCTTCTCAACCAGAAGAGCTACGAGGGCAAGTAAGTACTCTTTAGAAATTTTTTGAAGTACTTTACGAGTTCACTATTCAGCTCAAGACCAAAATCCTTTTCTATGTCGGTGAAATTTGAATAATCGCAGAGACTGTCCATGCACACCCAAACTGGACAGCAATATGTACACCTCTGAGTTTAATCCATAACTCACAGACCCTTGATCCAATAGTGTCCCGCGAGTAACCGTTGGGAAGGTTAGTGAGTCAGCTACAATTTTTGCAATTGGCTCCATACCTGAATCGGTCATCTACCTATTCCAAATCGAGTTTGAATGCAGAGTGGTCAATCTGAACTGAATTCAAATTCTGAATGCTGAAATTTTACCCAACTTCAAAAATTCATATCTTTTGAACCAGGTCTGATGTGCATACAAATAAATGCATTCTGGAAATCTTATTACATTGGCTACAACTTTGTAAATAAGAATATTTCCAGATTTCTAACAGAACAGTTTGAAAACTTTAGATCGAAACTGCTACTTTTTAAGCAGGTTCTGCTGATAGTGCAGAAAATTCTGCTGAATTTAAAATAGCATAACTTGCAAACCAGAGATGATCTAGAGGCAAACCAATACTTTTTGGAAAGTTCTTGAAGTCTAATTTTACTTTGTTATTCATTTCAGGATCTGATTTTGCCATTAACTGGATCAAAATCGAGTTTGAGTCCAGACTGGTCATTTGTCACCATAGCTTGGCCAGTTTGAACTTTTGGTTTTTATTAGGCATTCGACTCTCGATTTCAATTCGAGGAGTGTCGTAACCAACCAAGAGTTAGGACTCAAATATTTACCAAGTTGAATGGAGTGTTAAACTCATTCGAAGCCTTTTCCCTTAGATAGACATACTAGTGTTTGATTTATGTGACTTGCCACATCACATCTTGTGATGTTTAACGCAGGTCGCCATTACTCAAGTTGCATCTCGTCTTCCCATGAGGATTGTTTGAAGTACGCTTTGACATCCTGGTTCGAAACATTAAGTGGGAAGGTGAGCACTCAAGTAATGGTAGTGTTCAACCATCAACCTTGGTTACAACGAGTCGTGTCAACAAGAAAACGATCAATTAAGATTACATCTTCAAGAGGATCCAACATCCACCACTAGATTGAGTTACTCTAAGAAGAGTGTGACTTCAACTCCACTTGATCGAGAAGGATATCTGTTCCTCCTAACTGATCGAAGCGAAGGTTAAGTGAAGTATCACTAGAGTTGTGTCTAGTGATCTCGACCATGTGTCTAGGGATAACCTTCGACATGTAGTTAGTTGTTTTTCTTATGATGAAGATACTCATCAAGTCAGCTGGTAACTCTAAGACCTAATTGTAGATACAATCAAGTGGAGTAGTACATGAACAAGCTTTCAAAAGGTCGAGGTAACGTGGTATGTTCCCACATTCCTTGTCAGTCATTCTGTTATGAATTCCTTAACTGTGGTCGAGTCATGGAAGTTACATTACTCATTGAGTGTCTTTCACGACCACGGTATCCAATCCTTGCAAATCATCAGACAGTACTTGAGTTTTGTGGGTGTAGTTCATTTAGTCTTGCTCAAACTATAAAAGCTACTGTACCATGCATGTGCACCATTTGCACCATTCATATGCCCCATTTGCACCATTCATATGCACCATTTGCACCATACATATGCACCATTTGCACCATACCATGTGCATAGGCATTACACCATAACCCGTGCGATGCATCATGAAGCATCATTACCAATGAGACACCAATGATAGAATGCATAGGAATACTAAAATTTAGAGCAAGATTGTGTACCCCATTCAAACTATGCTAAGGTGTCTAATGACTATGATCATTTCACCATCTTCATTTAACTTCTTACATTGTTGATCTCCTTTACATTGAGTAATACTTGGGAAACCGATTACTCAACCTCACTTGCAACTAAACAAACACTTGAACTTCCATCCTTGACTTGTTAGGTTCAAGTACCTTGATTGTTGCAACTATATCGTTCGTCATCGAGTGGTCATCAGTTCGATGATCAACCTTGTAAAATCCATAAAATCTCCTTACTCACGAGGATATCATTCGATTGTCAACCTCGTGAAACTCTTTGGGTCCATCTAAGATCTTGCGGTGTTATATGGTAACCTTGCTACACTAATTACCTTGTAGTTACCATAAGATTGAGTTCTTTGTTGTGTTGGAAACATATGAGGATGTTGAATCCTTAAATCCTCGTGTGCCACCGCAAAGAGTCCTCATCTTCTATTTCTATTGTTTGAAAATGTTGATATACCCAAAAACCTTGTAGTCGCCATATCTTCGGTATTCCTGCGGTTTTGCCCACATAAGAGTGTTGAGTGCTTTGCTACTCTTATGCTACAGTTAAGGAATCCAATGGTTGACTGAACATCAAATGAGGTTAATGATTGTTGTTTAACCTCGTAAACCATCTTAACTCATGTCAAGGGAAATACCACATCGAGTTATAAGGACCTATGCAAAACCAAGCAAGCAACCAAGAATCAATGCAAAGATAGTTTCAAACTATAATGGTGACCTAGAGAAGCAAAGAACAAGCCCTGATTCTTCCAGTCAAGACTAGGAAAGGACAAGATGTCATGTCAGTGTAAGAGTACAACAATAAAGGCTCAGTAACAGACGTGAGAGTTTTATGACGTGATATCGTCATGTCGAGCATCCTGTCAAGATTTTCCACCTAAAGACTGGAATCACTTGAAGCAAACTTTAGAATTTCTTAAGATGCCTGAAGATAATCACTATTTCGTAGAACCCATGTCTTTAAGGGCATTGCCATTTTCCTTAGTCAATGACCCTCTTTTACAGATCGTCCCCTCACCATTTCTGTTATTCTACTTGTTAGAATCTCGAGACGAGATTCCTTTAAGGGGAAAGGATTGTAAAAGCCCGCTTTTTGGAAGAACAAAAACACAAAAAATGTGAACTTAAAAATTTTGAAAATGGACTTGGAAATACAAACTCACATGAACCATATGAATTAACCAATGTTCACTAAAAATAGGGACCTGTTAAAATTTTACATATAGAACATGGTTGCTAATTTATAATGGAACTTAAGGTGAAAAATCCTTAATTTCCAAGTATTCACATTTTCAATGAAAAATTAAAGGAGAAAAGAAAACAAAATAGAGAGAAAGAAAAAAGAATTATTCCAACCCTAAATGGGACATTCAAAAAAAAATTCAAATCTAAGGCTGTAAATTTTTCCATGACCTTCTAATATTCCAAATAGACTCTCGGTAAAGTTTCAAAATTTTTGAAGCACGTTTTCCATTTATTGGACACGTACTGAGAGTTTAATCAAAGTCGACTTCAAATTTAAACTTTGTACTTAACCTTGTCCAAATCAACTCCAAATTATTCCCGATGTATCTTATGGTTCAGACAGGTTAACTTCAAAGTTTCAGGATTTTTGAACCTAATTTACTATTTATTTCATTAAGTCAAGTATCACCGCTTGAATTCAAATTCAAACCTAAGTTCAAAATTCAACTTGCTCAGTTCTGAAATCTGATTACACCATAAAATTCTTCACATTTTATTTAGTCATTGGCCAAAAGTTGAATATTTTTTGAAGCATGTTTGCTAGCTCTATTTGAAATAGGAAAGGAGAAGGGAGGAGAGTGAAGTGGGTCCCACATGTCATACTTATCCTCAGTACTAGGAAAAATCCATCTTTGCTTCATCCTCACTTGCTCATTCCTATCGATAGCTGCCCGACTCCTTCCTGGCCGCTAGCCCGCGCGCCTCCACCGCCGCTTGCCCTAGTCACCTTCCAGCCGCGGCGTCGCCCTGCGCTCGGCCGCCCACGGCGCCACCCTGCTCTGCTCTGCCCCCGCTCGCCCCCGGCTGCGTCCCTCTCAGCTGCCGCGTTGCGCTCCTCCCTCCCGACCACCACGGATTCGCCCCATGGTTGTCGTCCACTCGCCGCCTTCCAGCCGCAGCGCACCTCGCCTGGCCGCGTCCCAGCTGCCCCGGCCGCCGCAGCATGGCACCCACGGTGCCCCGACGCACCACCTCTGCCCTGCACCGCCTACGCCACCGACGCTGAGCCGCCACGGCATTCTGCTCCGTTCCCCTTTGTCTGCAAGGTGTGTGCTTGGCCGTCCTCCTCTCCACAACCTCGCTCGCCGGCGCCCCGGGTTCCGCGCATTTCACCCAAGCCGCCACGGCGCTGGCCGCGCTCCTCATGTGCCATGCCACCGCCGTGCGCCATGTTTCCGCGCGCCCACTACCGCTCATGCCCGCCATGGTTCTCTCAAGATTAAGGACTTGGGAAGGATGAAGTGGAGAATTTAGATATATTTTGCGAGGAATGAGATCTAGAATAGCACCATGGTATTGTAACCACGCCATTTTTATGATGACATCTAGCCCCTGATTCTCTAGTATGATAAGCCAAGTAAGATATGCAGTCCCCTCTAGGTTAAGTGGTATCCCAGGAACCATCTCATTTGTTACTGTCTTCCCTGCCGGAGTGCAAATTACATACGGAGTTTTTGTGGAGACAAATAGGCAACAGACTTTTAATGACAAAAGAATTTCTAATGACATTGTGGGAAGCTCCGGAGTCAAAGAGTATGACTACGGAATGATCAAAGATAGAGAACGTACCCGTGAGTACGGGTGCACCTTCTGGAACGTCCTCAATGGCGAGGTGGTGGATGTTGCCAAGTCTGGGGACTGGCTTCTTGGGCTGGTTGCGGGGTTGGTTGGTGCCCTGGTATGATGATTGTCCTCTGCCCTTCCTATCCTACAGGCAGTCCTTGGCGAAGTGCCCCGTGCGTCCACACGTGAAAAACGTGTACGGGGATTGGCTGGTACGAATGGGAGGACGGAATCCCGTGCACGCGGTGGAGGTGGAAGTGCACGTGGGATCATCCCCTGCTGCTGTTGCGGTCGGAAACTGGTGTTGCCGAACTGGCGACCAGTGAACATCGGTGGTCGCGATGGCGGTTGCCACCTCTGGCCGGATGGTGACTGATACACCATTCGGTACTTCTGAGGAGCACCACCTCCGCTGCCCTGCGGAGCACTCCTCTTCTTCTTGTCTGAGGACAGCTCTTGAGTAGCATCCTCTTGTATGATCGCGACATTGACAATGTCGTTGAAGCTGCCGCAGTTGAACAAGGCAAGCTTGTCCTTCATCTTGGGGTTCAAACCCCGGTAAAAGCACTCTCGCTTCCTGTCTTCCGTGTTCACTTGGTCCTGTGCATACTGGGCCAAGTGGTTGAAGGTCTTGGAGTACTCGTAAGCACTCCTCCCTCCCTTCTTCAGCTCCAATAACTCTTGAAGCTTCCTCCTCATAATCCCGGGAGGGATATGGTAGGCACAGAACGCCTCCCGGAATTCTGCCCAGCTCACGACATAGTCTGCGGGGCATGCGGCGAGGTAGTTTGCCCACCACACACCAGCAGAACCCTGCAGTTGTTGAGCTGCAAATAGAGTCTTCTGTTGTTCGGTTATATCGAGTAAACCGAACTTCCCTTCAATGGAGCGGAGCCAGTTGTCCGCCTCCAAAGGTTCGTTGGCCTCCCTAAAGACCGGTGGATGCGTCGATGTGAAATCAGAGTAGGAACTCGGATATGGCTGACGTGGCCCATCAGCTTGTCGTCCCCTTTGACGGGACGAATGTTGTACAAGGGTCCACAACAACTCGGTTTGCTCTTCGTGCGAGCCGAGCACTGCTGCGAGAACCTCCGCGAGACTTCTGGGAAGTGTAGGTGGAGGTGGCTGCATCTGGGGCGTGTTCTGCCCCGGGGGTGGTGTGTCATCCCCCTGTCCCCCACTTGAGCCTCCCACTTCCTGGGCTGTACGTGTACGCACCATGCTGCAATACATCAATTAACACCATAAGTCTCATTGCTCAAGTTCATCCCTCCATACAAATAGTAATGTTGTAGACAACAATAGATAATACACAACATTCACATAAATTGATAAAGTACAAGCTTCATACAATCTATATTATCTCGGGTCCAAGTTTACAATAGAACTCCAAAATAGACAAACTTCATCCATAGAAGTTGTCTCGTCTATGCTTGGTCACCACAAGGCGTTATGTCTACGTTGTCATACTCACACCCTACTACTATTCACAACAAGACTCATAAAGTCACAAAATACTAGTAGTGTTTATTACACCGCACTGCTCTCCGCCTACAGTGGTTAATAAAACAACCAGTATCCCCTAAGGATAGAACTTGACTTCCTCGGGATCTTCTTCTTCCTCGTCATCCTCAGGATTGGGCACCACCGGTACGGGTGCTGAAGTAGAAGCTGCTGCCTCGCCCATTATCGATGCTTTTGTGACAGCCAATGCTTGTTCATCGGCCTGCACAATAAACATCCTAAAGCCATCGAGTTCCTGCTGGGCCTGTTCACAACTGGCTTTCCAGTCCATAGCCTCCGCCCTGGACCGGTCCCGACCTTCAGTCATTGTGCTCAACTGAGTACCCAGCTGGTGCACATCAACTAAACTTGCCCCTAACTCAGTTTCCATCTCTTGAGTTGCTCCACGAGCCTCCAACAGATCTTGAGCAATTAGCTCATACTGCTATTCTTTGAAGCGGAGACGTCGGTTGAAAGGAGCGATCGAGGTTCTAAGCGAATCATTTTCATGCTCAAAATTATCCGGATATACCGGGTTAGACTTTTCTTTTGGCGAGGCATGTAGTATCGTCAGTATCACAATTGATACTTTGACCATCCCCCATGAAAGAATGGCTTCATTATCATCTTGTAAGATCCAACTCCCAGCTGCTGGATAGTTTTGGGTCAATGTTTTGACTTGGAGAGTGCAATGGGAAGAAGGATGAAGATTTAGGTTGTTGTTCACTCTTGACGGAATCTAGCTCGATTATGTCAAGAGGTTCTTTTAGTGAAACTTCGTAGAACCTAGTAGTGTGCTATATGGTTAAGAAGATCTTCAAGTCCTCTACGACTGTTCTTTGAACAGTTTGGGCACGAAAGCCTTTTGAATCGATTCCCATCACCAAAAATCAACACTAATCCCATTTCTTTGAAACATTGGACCAACTTTAGTGTTTTGCCCTATCTCTTCGTAGAAAGCTCTTCCATGCCTTTGTGATACATTTTCGTAAAGGTGAGGAGTTAGAGTACAACTTTGTAATTCAATATTGCCCCAAATTCAGATAAGAAGTATTTAAACACTTGAGTTAAAATCTGGAACAAGACTATATGTACTACGTGAACCAACTCGAAAAATTGTTGAACTTTGAACAGCCATAACTTTTAAATTAGAACAGCAACATATGCATATATATACATGCCTGGAAAACTTAAGGAATCATCTAACGATTTTCTATTCGACTCTGAGTCTAAAACTCACATTAACAAGGTCTAAATTGAAGTGTCGTTTAAAAGGTTCTGGCAGCCCGGAAGAGGGGACAGAATGTGAACTCTTCACCAATTGAATCATAACTTTTTGCAGACTTCACCTCTGCAGGCATACTTTATGTGGTTGGAAAGTGTAGAGAGTCCTCTATAACGTTTCTGTAGAACTCCAGAGCAGAATCGATCTCTAATTTACTCAAAATTTCAAATGTCTAAACTTGATCAAATCTGGACAGCGAGTGGACAGTCCTGTATACAGTTACTGTTTCTCGCATAACTCGCCGTAGAATTGTCGAATGACTTCATGTGATGCATTTATGGAATCCTGAGAATGTATGCGACCAGTTTGCTATGTGTTATTTTTGCAAATGTTGATATTTGTATATCTGAAAATTGTGGACAAAATCAGCCTTAAACAAAGGAGGTGCTGTCCAAATTTTCAGAAAAACTGTCAACTTGCAAATGCCATATCTTCTCAACCAGAAGCGCTATGAGGGCAAGTAAGTACTCTTTAGAAAGTTTTGGAAGTACTTTACGAGTTCTCTATTCAGCTCAAGACCAAAATCCTTTTCTATGTGGGTGAAATTTGAATAATCGCAGAGACTGTCCAGGCACACCCAAACTGGACAGCAATCTGTACACCTCTGAGTTTAATCCATAACTCACAGACCCTTGATCCAATGGTGTCCCGCGAGTAACCGTTGGGAAGGTTAGTGAGTCAGCTACAATTTTTGCAATTGGCTCCAGACCTGAATCGGTCATCTACCTATTACAAATCAAGTTTGAATGCAGAGTGGTCAATCTGAACTGAATTCAAATTCTGAATGTTGAAATTTTACCCAACTTCAAAAATTCATATCTTTTGAACCAGGTCTGATGTGCATACAAATAAATGCATTCTGGAAATATTATTACATTGGCTACAACTTTGTAAATAAGAATATTTCCAGATTTCTAACAGAACAGTTTGAAAACTTTAGATCGAAACTGCTACTTTTTAAGCAGGTTCTGCTGATAGTGCAGAAAATTCTGCTGAATTTAAAATAGCATAACTTGCAAACCAGAGATGATCTAGAGGCAAACCAATACTTTTTGGAAATTTCATGAAGTGTAATTTTACTTTGTTATTCATTTCGGAATCTGATTTTGCCATTAACTGGATCAAAATCGAGTTTGAGTCCAGACTGGTCATTTGTCACCATAGCTTGGCCAGTCTGAACTTTTTGGTTTTTATTAGGCATTCGGCTCTCGATTTCAATTCGAGGAGTGTCGTAACCAACCAAGAGTTAGGAATCAACTATTTACCAAGTTGAATGTAGTGTTAAACTCATTCGTAGCCTTTTCCCTTGGATAGACATACTAGTGTTTGATTTATATGACTTGCCACATCACATCTTGTGATGTTTAACGCAGGTCGCCATTACTCGAGTTGCATCTCGTCTTCCCATGAGGATTGTTTGAAGTACGCTTTGACATCCTGGTTCAAAACATTATGTGGGAAGGTGAGCACTCAATTAATGGTAGTGTTCAACCATCAACCTTGGTTACAACGAGTCGTGTCAACAAGAAAACGATCAATTAAGATTACATCTTCAAGAGGATCCAACATCCACCACTAGATTGAGTTACTCTAAGAAGAGTGTGACTTCAACTCCACTTGATCGAGAAGGATATCCATTCCTCCTAACTGATCGAAGCGAAGGTTAAGTGAAGTATCACTAGAGTTGTGTCTAGTGATCTCGACCATGTGTCTAGGGATAACCTTCGACATGTAGTTAGTTGTTTTTCTTATGATGAAGATACTCATCAAGTCAGCTGGTAACTCTAAGACCTAATTGTAGATACAATCAAGTAGAGTAGTACATGAACAAGCTTTCAAAAGGTCGAGGTAACGTGGTATGTTCCCACATTCCTTGTCAGTCGTTCTGTTATGAATTCCTTAATTGTGGTCGAGTCATGGAAGTTACATTACTCATTGAGTGTCTTTCACGACCACGGTATCCAATCCTTGCAAATCATCAGACAGTACTTGAGTTTTGTGGGTGTGGTTCATTTAGTCTTGCTCAAACTATAAAAGCTACTGCACCATGCATGTGCACCATTTGCACCATTCATATGCACCATTTGCACCATACATATGCACCATTTGCACCATACCATGTTCATAGGAATTACACCATAACTCGTGCGATGCATCATGAAGCATCATTAACAATGAAACATCAATGATAGAATGCATAGTAATACTAAAATTTAGAGCAAGATTGTGTACCCCATTAAAACTATGCTAAGGTGTCTAATGACTATGATCATTTCACCATCTTCATTTAACTTATTACATTGTTGATCTCCTTTACATTGAGTAATACTTGGGAAACTGATTACTCAACCTCACTTACAACTAAACAAACACTTGAACTTTCATCCTTGACTTGTTAGGTTCAAGTACCTTGATTGTTGCAACTATACCGTTCGTCATCGAGTGGTCATCAGTTCGATGATCAACCTTGTAAAATCCATAAAATCTCCTTACTCGCGAGGATATCATTCGATTGTCAACCTCGTGAAACTCGTTGGGTCCATCTAAGATCTTGCGGTGTTATATGGTAACCTTGCTACACTAATTACCTTGTAGTTACCATAAGATTGAGTTCTTTGTTGTGTTGGAAACATATGAGGATGTTGAATCCTTAAATCCTCGTGTGCCACCGCAAAGAGTCCTCATCTTCTATTTCTATTGTTTGAAAATGTTGATATACCCAAAAACCTTGTAGTCGCCATATCTTCAGTATTTCTGCGGTTTTGCCCACATAAGAGTGTTGAGTGCTTTGCTACTCTTATGCTACAGTTAAGGAATCCAATGGTTGACTAAACATCAAATGAGGTTAATGATTGTTGTTTAACCTCGTAAACCATCTTAACTCATGTAAAGGGAAATACCACATCGAGTTATAAGGACCTATGCAAAACCAAGCAAGCAACCAAAAATCAATGCAAAGATAGTTTCAAACTATCATGGTGACCTAGAGAAGCAAAGAACAAGCCCTAATTCTTCCAGTCAAGACTAGGACAGGACAAGATGTCATGTCAGTGTAAGAGTACAACAATAAAGGCTCAGTAACAGACGTGAGAGTTTTACGACGTGATATTGTCATGTCGAGCATCCTGTCAAGATTTTCAACCTAAAGACTGGAATCACTTGAAGCAAACATTAGAATTTCTTAAGATGCCTGAAGATAATCACTATTTCGTAGAACCCATGTCTTTAAGGGCATTGCCATTTTCCTTAGTCAATGACCCTCTTTTACAGATCGTCCCCTCATCATTTCTGTTATTCTACTTGTTAGAATCTCGAGACGAGATTCCTTTAAGGGGGAAGGATTGTAAAAGCCCGCTTTTTGGAAGAAAAAAAACGCAAAAAATGCGAACTTAAAAATTTTGAAAATGGACTTGGAAATACAAACTCACATGAACCATATGAATTAACCAATGTTCACTAAAAATAGGGACCTGTTAAAATTTTACATATAGAACATGGTTGCTAATTTATAATGAACTTAAGGTGAAAAATCCTTAATTTCCAAGTATTCACATTTTCAATGAAAAATTAAAGGAGAAAAGAAATCAAAATAGAGAGAAAGAAAAAGGAATGAAATGAGAAATCCTCCCGACGACCACGGAGTCGCCCCATGGTTGTCGTCCGCTCGCCGCCTTCCAGCCGCAGCGCGCCTCGCCTGGCCGGGTCCCAGCTGCCCCGGCTGCCGCTGCATGGCACCCACGGTGCCCCGACGCACCACCTCTGCCCTGCACCGTCTGCGCCACCGACGCCGAGCCGCCACGGCATTCAGCTCCGTTCCCCTTCGTCTGCAAGGTGTGTGGCTTGGCTGTCCTCCTCTCCACCACCTCGCTCGCCAGCGCCCCGGGTTCCGCGCTTTGCACCCAAGCCGCCACGGCGCTGGCCGCGCTCCTCATGTGCCATGCCACCACCGTGCACCATGTTTTCGCGCGCCCACTACCGCTCATGCCCGCCATGGTTCTCTCAAGATTGAGGACTTGGAAAGGATGAAGTGGAGAATTTAGATATATTTTGCGAGGAACGAGATCTAGAATAGCACCATGGTATTGTAACCACGCCATTCCCATGATGACATCTAGCCCCTGATTCTCTAGTATGATAAGCCAAGTAAGATATGCAGTCACCTCTAGGTTAAGTGGTATCCCAGGAACCATCTCATTTGTTACTGTCTTCCCTGCCGGAGTGCAAATTACATACGGAGTTTTTGTGGAGACAAATAGGCAACTGACTTTTAATGACAAAAGATTTGCTAATGACATTGTGGGAAGCTCCGGAGTCAAAGAGTATGACTACGGAATGACCAAAGATAGAGAACATACCCGTGAGTACGGGTGCGCCTTCTGAAACGTCCTCAATGGCGAGGTGGTGGATGTTGCCAAGTCTGGGGACTGGCTTCTTGGGCTGGTTGCGGGGTTGGTTGGTGCCCTGGTATGATGACTGTCCACCGCCCTTCCTATCCTACAGGCAGTACTTCGCGAAGTACCCCGTTCGTCCACACGTGAAAAACGTGTACGGGGTTTGGCCGGTACGAATGGGAGGACGGAATCCCGTGCACGCGGTGGAGGTGGAAGTGCACGTGGGATCATCACTTGCTGCTGTTGTGGTCGGAAACCGGTGTTGCCGAACCGGCGACCACTGAACATTGGTGGTCGGGATGGCGGTTGCCACCTCTGGCCGGATGGTGACCGATACACCATTCAGTACTTCCGAGGAGCACCACCTCTGCTGCCCTGCGGAGCACTCCTCTTCTTCTTGTCTGAGGACAGCTCTCGAGTATCATCCTCTTGTATGATCGCGGCATTGACAATGTCGTTGAAGCTGCCGTAGTTGAACAAGGCAAGCTTGTCCTTCATCTTGGGGTTCAAACCCCGGTAAAAGCACTCTCGCTTCCTGTCTTCCGTGTTCACTTGGTCTTGTGCATACTGGGCCAAGTGGTTGAAGGTCTTGGAGTACTCGTAAGCACTCCTTCATCCATTCTTCAGCTCCAAGAACTCTTGAAGCTTCCTCCTCATAATCACGGGAGGGATATGGTAGGCACGGAACGCCTCCCAGAATTCTGCCCAGCTCACGACATAGTCTGCGGGGCGTGCGGCGAGGTAGTTTGCCCACCACGCACCAGCAGAACCCTACAGTTGTTGAGCTGCAAATAGAGTCTTCTGTTGTTCGGTTATCTCGAGTAAACCGACTTCCCTTCAATGGAGCGGAGCCAGTTGTCCGCCTCCAAAGGTTCGTCGGCCTCCCTAAAGACCGGTGATGCGTTGATGTGAAATCAGAGTAGGAACTCGGATATGGCTGACGTGGCCCATCAGCTTATCGTCCCCTTTGACGGGACGAATGCTGTACAAGGGTCCGCAACAACTCGGTTTGCTTGTCACGCGAGCCGAGCACTGCTGCGAGAACCTCCGCGAGACTTCTGGGAAGTGTAGGTGGAGGTGGCTGCGTCTGGGGCGTGTTCTGCCCCAGGGGTGGTGTGTCATCCCCCTGTCCCCCACTTGAGCCTCCCACTTCCTGGGCTGAACGTGTACGCACCATGCTGCAATACATCAATCAACACCATAAGTCTCATTGCCTCAAGTTCATCCCTCCATACAAATAGTAATGTTGTAGACAACAATAGATAATACACAACATTCACATAAATTGATAAAGTACAAGCTTTCTACAATCTATATTATCTCGGGTCCAAGTTTACAATAGAACTCCAAAATAGACAAACTTCATCTATAGAAGTTGTCTCGTCTATGCTTGGTCACCACAAGGCGTTATGTCTACGTTGTCATAAGCACACCCTACTACTATTCACAACAAGACTCATAAAGTCACAAAATACTAGTAGTGTTTATTACACCGCACTACTCTCCGCCTACAGTGGTTAATAACACAACCACTATCCCCTAAGGATAGAACTCGACTTCCCCAGGATCTTCTTCTTCCTCGTCATCCTCAGAATTGGGCACCACCGGTATGGGTGCTGAAGTAGAAGCTGCTGCCTCGCCAATTATCGATGCTTTTGTGACAGCCAATGCTTGTTCATCGGCCTGCACAATAAACATCCTAAAGCCATCGAGTTCCTGCTGGGCCTGTTCACAACTGGCTTTCCAGTCCTTAGCCTCCGCCCTGGACCGGTCCCGATCTTCAGTCATTGTGCTCAACTGAGTACCCAGCTGGTGCACATCAACTAAACTTGCCCCCAACTCAGTTTCCGTCTCTTGAGTTGCTCCACGAGCCTCCAACAGATCTTGAGCAATTAGCTCATACTGCTATTCTTTGAAGCGGAGACGTCGGTTGAGAGGAGCGATCGAGGTTCTAAGCGAATCATTTTCATGCTCAAAATTATCCCCTCGAATCATGGTTTGCCTAAGATTATCCACCAACTTTTTAATGCACGCCTTCTGGGTGCCATTTTCGCGACGTGATGCCAATGCATACACCGCTAAGGCTGTCACCGATGTTTCACCGCGGAGGTCTTAATCTGCGATCAATCGGTTAGCCCACTCTTCAGCAGCTCTACCGCTGACCAGAAAGAACTCATACGGAGTACCCACTAGCTGACGATGGTGAAGTTTGCAAATCCTCCCCATAGCAACACTTGCGGCGAAGCACCAAGTTTCTTCCAACAGAACACTCCTTGTTTTGATAGAAAAGGGGGCTCATCCGTTGCTTGGTGGACCAGCAGGCACATCGACATAGATGACACATCTCTTCACCCTGTTGTCATGGAATTCCTTTCCCCAATAGCTAGGCACCTCCTGATATCCACACTGGCGTATCAGCAAGACAAACAAATCCGGAAACCCGCCTTGGCCAGTGCACGTCGTGTGCACCCAGCCGTTAGGTAATTGGATCATCTCTGCTGCCATCTTCCTGTATAAACCCCACAGTTTCATACAGGAATTGTCAGAATCAAAGGTGGAGTTGAATACCAAAGTTGTAGTACACTTCACAACCATTCCAGACTGTACCCATACATCTCCAGGTGAGCTAGGAAATAGAATCTACACAGGTTTTATGTTGAACCATATTTTCTGGAAATTTTGACAGAACCTCCCCTGTATATGTAGTTATCTCCCACAGTTTATACAGGTATATCACAACCATATATTGAAGTAATGACAAAATAAACTTTGTGTAACATCAAGTTAACAATCCAGAAGTAAAAGAGTCCCCCCTCCCCCCTCTCCCCCCCCCCCCCCCCCCGAAATTTTGTTATACGGGTATCACGTGCGAATTCACAACCATGTGCAAACTGCTTCATGTTCTGGACTACTAGAACCAAGTTTGCGACAAATGGAATTAGACACACCTATACCAAGATTCAGATCATGAATGCAAAATAAATTTGATAGAGGACTTCCTAAGCTTTCCAAAAATGTATATACGTGATCATGTCACTATTCTGGATTAAAATTTATAACTATCCAAACTAAACAGTTGAACTGACTGGTTTGCACCAGCAGCCCTGCAGTTCACTGTTTTGATTTCCAAATTTGATTTGACTCAAATTCGAATTAGGAAAAACTCTAAACATAAAACTTCTTCTGCCCTTTCGAGACATGTATCACAATAAGGCAGAAGATGTTCCTACAGTGAGTTATGGCAATATTACTGGAACTGGTACAATGGGAGGGTCATCTGGAGCAGTTTTAGTATACTCCAGATTTCAACAGATTATCAAACTTTTATGCCCTGATGGTCAACAGAAAAGATGTAGAGGTCTTCATGAGCTTTCCATCCATATATGATACCCTCATGTTATCTATCAGACAACCAAGATTACAACCCGGCGAAGTCGAGCCAACTTCTGCCAGAAATCAAGAATCTTGATTCTATTTACCCTATCGAGTCGGAGTCCCTTTTACGGAGTCCAAACCTACCAGCATCTGATATTCGGACTTTTCAAAACATAATGCATCCATTCTATCGTTGGGGATGGTCAAGTATCATGTTTGATACTGACGGTACTACGTACCTCACCAAAGAAAACTCTAACCGGTTATTTCCGGAAAAGTTTATAGGTGGTCCTAGTATCATTCACTCGCAAACGTGTGCTACACAGGTTGCTACTGTAGTTAATGCTGCAAAAGACAAACAACCCCCTTTCACACATTCACACCTCAAGGGCGGCACAGGGAAACATGACAGGCAGTCACAATAATACATATGAAAATAAATGCATACGACTCTAGTGTGAGTCGCCCTCGAGCGAGGTCACGTCTTGAGGTACATGGCTGTAAATACGTCTGTACAGCAAAGACTCCTGTACAAACCGACTTATACACGCTCGGGCATACGTGTTTCGCATGCTCCCATAGAACATGAATGGTTCTAGAGATGCATACTATCGGGTTATACACCACCCGACGAGGGCTCCCACTAACTTTGAAGCACGATAGGGTACCATATGTCATAGGTTCTCAGAAACATAGAAAGCTTCAGAGACTCCTATTAACATTTTCGTGCTAAGCCACGGAAAACTTCCATGCTACCTCTCGCATGGTGTGCTTACCGCAATTGATCCGCTTACGGTGGTGTACGTTACCTCTTACCTGACGTTGGAACATCGTTACAAAATTTAATAACATATAAGTTAGTTTACCACCTTTATATCTTATACTAATAATACTCCTTATAAGGGCATATAGCTAATTGCTCACTCAAATCTTAATTTTTGAAAATATGTTCTTTTCAAGTACACTGTTCCAAATGATGCTCGGATACCATGTCTGTGGGGACCAGAATCCCGACATTCGATGATCTCATTGGGTGGTGTCGTGCGATGCGACATCCAATAGAATACAAGAACAGAACGAGAATAAATACAAGGCGAAGTCTTTTATTTATCATACAGCGGAAGTTTTACAATACTAGCGGAAAGAAAGAAACTTATATATCATAGCTACGCTCTCAGCACTAGCTACGCAAAAGCAAAGTCATCCTTACCCTGGATACTTTGCACTAGCAACACCCAAATCACGGCGACGTGCAGGGTTCCCACTTGGCTGTACACCCTGGAGGGGGTGCAGCCAGGGTGTACAACATCATCATCAAACCCGTCATCAATTGTATAACCTACAAAAACTCATTAACTGCAAACATGAGCATAAGGCTCAGCAAGACTAACCCGTCTCACTAGACATATGCAAGGGTGGATACTAAGCATAGGTAAGGTGAAGCATAAATGACTCGCCTACAAGTGGATCCTTATAATCATGTTTTAAGTAGCAAATGACATTCTCCAAGCACGACACATCATAGACTCCACAATCAAACAAGAAACGCTTTGCTGATGATATGACATGCCCAGAGCACATAATGCTATTACATCTAAAGTATGGGGAAACTGTAAACTTTAATTTTGCTATCTCTAAGTCACACAAGGTTGCAAGGAAATTATAATTAAATACAACATATTCTTCTGGCTTATTTAGTATTTACTACGTCACGACTCAGTGAACAAGTGGTACTCTATTACCACGAGGGATGGTGATTGCAATCAGGACACACCCGGACAACACGACACATACGCACGTTCGGAAGTGTCAGCGAGTACATCAGTACCTACGTAACACTTCAGTACTAGTCGTATATGGCCACCTTTCACGAGAAACCCGAACGCCGAACCCGTCTCACCTCCGCAAACAGAAGGTCTCCGCACGGAACACCTCTTGTGTCCGCCGACCGATTTACACCTTACTGTCCTCAACCCACCCCTATCGATGGTGAGTTAATGGCCTCGACATCCCAGTTATCGAGTTACGTCAGTTTACTGGAGTCCATATATCCAGTATGTCGCCGGTACAAGTCAAGCTTGTTCCAAGGGGCCGCATACAGACGGGCCTTAACTGACCAGTCAGAGCTATGCGACCAAGACCACGCCTTGCCACTTCCTATCCATCTCGGACCGGTCTCAAGTTTAGACTTAACAGTCATTCTCTATAAATGTTAATCCAGTGTAGATGAGTGTAAATTTTCTATCTCGCGAGTATATTCCAACTACTCGACTTCTACCGGTTCACCTACAACATTAGCGTAGCAGTTCTACATGTCGAGCTAGCAACCTACCCAATTAACCAATGGGATTGTGGGTCATGCATTTGGAGTATTCAAGCATCCTGAACGTAATGCACAATTCATATGCTAATCAACATAGTGATAAAGCAAAACTTTATAAACGACTTAAATGCAAACTGGGGCTTGCCTAGATGCAGGTCCGAGTCTGTGTTAGTATCCGGCGGGTGTACCTCCAAGGCCTCTGGTTCCTCCTCGACTTCGGTCACTACACGATATGCATATAATATGTATATGAATGACTTTGAAAAATAATTACTACTAAGACCATAATCTAATCTATGGTGATCATTATACAATAATGATCTTAATTGGCTTTGGGACTTTGATGGTAGATACTAAGGTATATGATAGAAGCTCTGGCAAAGAACAGGAGATGAATAAAGTAGTTTGTTGTCTCTAAAATTATGGTAAGGAATAAACTCCCAAAAATTTTAGAGAAGAAACTGTAGCTTGAACATAGCTGCCAGTTGATGATCATGATAGAGGAGGTTGTCCTGGTTCTAGCAAAATTGGTTTCATAAATGTCTAACCTTGGTGAAGGAGTTATTGAATTTCAAAGTTGGCAAGAATTTCTGGAATTATTTTATAATTGAATTTTTAGCTTTTCAATTAATATTCAGTTCGCAACTAAATTAGGACTAGAAGACTAAGTTAATTAAATCACAGATTTTTACAGGAACTAGTGCATGACTAAAGGAAGGTTCAGTCCAAATTTGGGACATAGCAAAGCAACTCAACATCTGTAATAATTCAATGACTAAAAAAGTTAATTGAACTATATAGAGGGTTATACAGGTGCAATGGCTCCCAAACTTTTTCTGGTAATCAAGAATAGGACAATGTATTTTATGTGAATTTTGGGGATTTTCAAGTTGAAAGTTTACCTAGAAAAATTGTATTTGTATTCGGAAAGATTGTTTTCTATAGAATGTAAAAGTAAGTTTCATAAGTCCTAATTGGTACTAAAAGAAACTAGAGCTCAAGGGCTTTCAAACAAAATTTGTTTGAAGATTTTGGGAGCAGTCTACAGAGAGATGTTGATTTTTCAAATTTGGAAATGGTTCTGCATCAATTTGGTACTTTTAGCTTTTAAATTTGGCGCCTGGGCCCACCATATTTAAACCAGCCAACCAGGAGGCAGCCACACCGGAGGCCATAAATATTTCCATGTGGCCACACTAGATCCCCTGGCCACAGGCTGATCCAGGCCGCCTGCGCTCACTGGCAGGTGGGACCCGCGCCCCTGCTTTCTTCTTCCTCTGGCCACGGGCTCGGGCGGCGGCGCCCACGCTGGCGTGCGGCAGCACTCTCACCGGTGATGGTTTCCGGCCCACGGGGAGCCTCGAATCTCGCCGCCCCACCCTAGCTTCGCGCGGGAAACACATTGGAGCATCTCCCGACGGCGGTGGGTGACTGGAAATCCACTCCCGACGGCGGTGGCAGGTGCTAGGGTTCCGATAATGTCGGACCCTTCGATTTCCTAGCGAAAACTCTCATACGAGAGCTCGGGAAGCACCTTGGGAGCATGGGAGAGAGGTTAGGAGGGTCTAGAACTCGTGCCATAGCCGGCAACACCAAGGTCGACGGTGAACCGAGCTCCTTCAATGGCGGAAGGGGAAAAATTGGATAACTTGTTAATTAGTTGATGGTTCTTTCTGATTTTTGGAGGGAAGGTGAGCTAGGAGACGTTGATCATGTCGTCTAACTGGATCAAAGAATTATTGTGCATACAATCGGAATTAAACCGACGAACTAGCTTCAAAGCCATAAAAGTGCTTCGGTCTTTCACGAAATACGGACGCTAGGATGCATGATAAGAGTTCAAATTTAACCAGCAGTTACATGAGATCATGGCGCACCTTTTTCCTAAAGACTGCAGAGGATGAGGAGGTTTGTATCAGCGGCGTGGCTGAGCGGTGTCAGGCGGAACTGAGGTGGTCGCGACGGCGAGAAATGGAGCGGCGCGAGCGAAAGGTGAACCGAGGAGTGACTGCGGTCGACGGTGGAGTGAATAAATAGGCTTCACTGCAGTAGATAAGGAGGTTGGGGCAGCTGGAGGCGACCCACGGTCGAACGGCGTGCTGGCGGCATGCAGCCATCGCGGGGTCGCGCGGAGAGGGAAAACAGAGGCGGTGAACGGTTTCCCTGGCTGACATGTGAGCCCCACTACTCCCTCTTCTCTGTTCCTCTAAATTCCACCTCAAACATTGCCCAAAAATTCCCAAAATTTACAGACAGGCTATGAAAAATATAAGGAACCCAAATCTGCAATCAGATTTCAATTTGGACACAGTTTGTTTCCAATTCAAAATCAAATTTGAATTCAAACTTGTTTATAAACCTTATTGAAATAATTAGTAACTGAGGTCCATAAATCCCCAAACTTTGAAACAAATCTCACTGAACCATAAAGGGTCTTAGGAAAAATTGTGGGTTGATTTGGACAAGGTTAAGTGCAAAGCTAAATTTTGAGATCGACGCGAAATAAACCCTTTGTACGTGTCCAACTAAGTCGAAGACGTACTTCAAAAATCTTGAAAATTTTCCAAGAAGCTATTTAAAATATTTAAGAGGCCAAGGAGAAGTTTTGAGACTTGGATTTGAATCTTTTTGTCAGGGCCAGATATACATAGCAACATAATCAAATTACATTTGTTTTGATTTTATATTGCTGCAATATAATTTGCCCTAGCCATTTCATTCAATTAAATTCCCAACTTTGCAGAAAGGTTCAATTAAAAATTGTTCTAGCATTAGTGGTGAAGTCCACTCCTCGTGTTAATAAAATTAAACATGAGTAGAAAGAAAACTTTTTAGTGAGGTCAAGTTCCTGTGCACAACTATATAGACCTCCATTATGTTTGATAAACAACTTGTAGCTGAATTTCACATGAAAGGAAAAAGTGGGATTTTACATGTTCCTCACACCACTCTTCAAACCAATGGGTGATGGTCTCCACCTGTATGTCATTCCAGGAAAGTGGCGCTGTTCAAGAATAAATTAAACGCTGACAGCATGTTGGCACAAAGGAAGGCACGCTGCATGGTGCGGGGCTTCAAGAAGCATCCAGGAGTTGATTTTGATCAAACCTTCTCGCCAGTTGTCGAGCCAGCTACAATTTGCACGGTGCTTCATTTTTCCTTCTCTCGCAATTTGCCGGTACACCAGATGGATGTCAAAAATGCATTCTTGCTACATGACCTTCAAGAACACATTTACTGCTGCCAACCGACAGGCTTCGTCGATGCAACCCATCCCGATCATGTCCGCCTTTTTTCATAGTCCTTGTATGGACTCAAACAGGCACAGCGGGCATGGTTCACCACGTTCGCGAAGGAGCTTCATGCCATCGGCTTCAAGTCAGCGATGTCCGACTCCTCTATGTTCACATACTGGAATGGAGACGCAATGGCATTCCTTCTTCTCTACGTTGATGACATCCTCACTGCATCCTCTACATCACTTTTGAACCAGATCATACAGCGCCAAGGTGGGACATTTGCCATGAAAGACCCTGGCCCCCTGCACTACTTCCTCGGCATCAATGTGCAGCATATCAGGTCCGTGTTCTTCTTGAACCAAGCGTCCTATACGCTGCAGACATACTCCTGCGTACCGGCATGGTGACGTGAAGACCGGCCACCACGCTAGTTGACATGAAGCCTAAAGTCATGGCCGAGAAGGGCACACTGGTCACCGATGCTTCCTTCTATAGGAGCATTGCTTGTGCTCTCCAGTATCTCATGCTCACTCAACGGGATATCTCGTACGCCGTCAACAAAGCTTGATGTCATATGCACGCGGCACGGGATGTTCACTGCTGTCTTGTGAAAAGGATCTTCCGCTACATCAAGGGCACGTCGCACTACGGCCTCCACATCCATTCATCTCACTACAGGAAACAGGCAAACAGGCGTCGGATTGAAATAAGACCGTCGGGGCTGTCAGATTCAAAAACATAAAAGCGTCGGTTTTTGCAACTCGACATTCATAACTTTATGAGCGTCGGCCAGCCGACGTCCTTAATTAAATATGTCAGCTGGAGTATTTGGACTGATGGTCTTAAGACTAAAGCCGTCGGTCCCTTGTCAGAAACCGATGGCTCTAGTAAGGTTATTGGGAGGATGATTGTATGGCATGATAAATACAGGCCAACAAGAGTATGGGCTACTACTGGTGCTGAAAGGAGTGAAACCATCTGTTGACAATCCAAGACAAACATGTTGCCTGAGAGAGACGCCCGCACGACACCCCCCCCCCCCCCGCCCTAGCTCCGCCCGCACACTGCCACCCTCTGCCGCGCACCGCCATCCTCAGCCCCTCCCCCCCCCCACCCCCCCCCCCCCCCCCCGGCGCCCGCCCCTCTGAAGAATCAAGCATAGTCAAAGAGTATAAGTTGCATTTGTATCTATTAATTAGTTGAATTTCTAATGTATATTTCTAGCTATTACTTGCATTTCAAGATATTAATTAGTTGAATTTCTAATGCATTTCAAGATATTAATTAGTCGAATTTCTAATGTATGGTTGTTGGAAGAATTTGGATGATGCCGTTATGTTCACTAGGTAATGTAGAGTGAGTCTTCCTGTTGTCATTCATAAAAGAACGATACATCTTATATATAGTTATATGGTTTGTGTGCATTATCTATTAGATTTTTTACATGTTCTGCTTTGAAGGTATAAGATAAAATGAGTGACGATTGTAAAGCGATGCGTGATGGTTGGAGTTCAAGTGGTGCGCACACTATCGAATGGGCTCATATCGCAGATGTTTTCATCAACCAAGCCTTTGCTAATGGTGCTCATCTTGCTAAGTGTTCGTGTAGCAAGTGTCAGAATCGTCAAAAACTATATAAGGATGAAATTGAGTTGCACCTTGGCAAGCACAGTTTTATGCCTGACAACCTAGTATGGCACGGTCTTCCTTGGCCATCGCAAATTCAATACGGTTAATTTGTGACGGCCACAATAGCCATCACAAATAATAGATGTATTATTGCGATGGTATTGTATATAAGTCATCGCAAATAAGGCTTTTATTTATTTATTTTAAACAAAAAATGTTGCCCGGCTCAATGGCCAGAATAACAACAATGACAGCAACCATAACAGCAGTTTGGAAAAACACAACATAAACATAGCACAACGTGCTCTCATCACATCACAAAACGAACACGAGGGGCTATACACTAGCCCATCTAGTACATCCGGAGCCACAAACAGTGTCGTCGCGCATCACTCCGGGCGTCGCTATCGACGGCAACGGAGTTTGAGCCTCTGTCGCCGATCCCTGCAATACATGAAAGTAGTTTGACATTTTATCAGTTTAAAACTTTGTTTTTTACTAGAATTGATTAAACAAGCTACAATTGATCATATTTCACTTACTTTAGCTAAGTTGTGTTAGATTTGGCTATGTTAGACGAGGTATAACTAGAATAGCTAAGTTGAGTTAGATTTACCTATATTTGACTAAGTAAGACTAAGTAAGTATGTTTTGTATTACCTGAATAGTCGGCGAAGGAGTGTTCTGCAGGGTCTGCAGTGGTGGCAGTGGCTGCACCGGTGGCAGTGGCGGTAGCTCGATCTACACCCCTGCACGCCTTGGGATTGAACTAGTGCCTATCCTTGGAAACATTACAGGATACATATTGTTAAGCATGCGATGAATTTAAATTACTTTAGCTTACCTCCATTGCCTGCCTTTGCGCCTCCATCGCCTGCCGCATTTGCGCCATGCAAGCTTGCTGATACGAGATGGTGGCCTCTATCGCCACACTTTGTACCTAGTGTTCCTCACACTGCTCTTCAAACCGATGGGTGATGGTCTCCACCTGTATGTCATTCCAGAAAAGTGGCGCTGTTCAAGAATAAATTAAAGGCTGACAGCATGTTGGCACAAAGGAAGGCATGCTGTGTGGTGCGGGGCTTCAAGAAGCATCTGGGAGTTGATTTCGATCAAACCTTCTCGCTGGTCGTCGAGCCAGCTACAATTCGCACGGTGCTTCATCTTTCCTTATCTCGCAATTTGCTGGTACACCAGATGGATGTCAAAAACGCATTCTTGATACATGACCTTCAAGAACACATTCACTGCTGCCAACCGACAGGCTTCGTCGATGCAACTCATCCCGATCATGTCCGCCTTTTGTCGTAGTCCTTGTATGGACTCAAACAGGCACAGCGGGCATGGTTCACCGCGTTTGCAAAGGAGCTCCATGCCATCGGCTTCAAGTCAGCGATGTCCGAATCCTCTATGTTCACATACTGGAATGGAGACGCAATGGCGTTCCTTCTTCTCTACGTTGATGACATCCTCACTGCATCCTCTACATCACTTTTGAACCAGATCATACAGCGCCAAGGTGGGACATTCACCATGAAAGACCTCGGCCCCCTGCACTACTTCCTCGGCATCAATGTGCAGCATATCAGGTCTGGGTTCTTCTTAAACCAAGCATCCTATACGTTGCAGACATACTCCTGCGTGCCGGCATGGTGACGTGTAGACCCGCCACCATGCCAGTTGACATGAAGCCTAAAGTCAGGGCCGAGCAGGGCACACTGGTCACCGATGCTTCACAGGAGCATTGCTTGTGCTTTCCAGTATCTCATGCTCACTCAACGGGATATCTCGTACGCCGTCAACAAAGCTTGATTTCATATGCACGCGGCACGGGATGTTCACTGCTGTCTTGTGAAAAGGATCTTCCGCTACATCAAGGGCACATCGCACTACGGCCTCCATATCCATTCATCTCACTACAGGAAACAGGCAAACGGTCGTCGGATTGAAATAAGACCGTCGGGGCCATCGGATTCAAAAACATAAAAGCGTTGGTTTTTGCAACCCGACATTCATAACTTTATGAGCGTCGGCCAGCCGACGTCCTTAATTAAATATGTCGGCTGATGTATTTGGACTGGCGGTCTTAAGACTAAATCCGTCGGTCCCTCGTCGGAAACCGACAACTCTAGTAAGGTTGTCGGGGCCCGGGGTCCGGCCGACGGTTTTAATGTGGGCTCGGCGAGCTGTGGAGATTGGTCCCGTGGTTGGAGGGTTATGGCCGTTGTTGCCTGAGAGGGGACCAACGGTGTTAACCTATTGGCGTCAGTTTAGAGCCACTAATGGCCATAAGTGGGCCCGGTTCATGGGGCGCATTAACCCTAACTCCCTCCCGCCACTTCTCACCCCCTGCCCGTGCGACCGCCATCCTAGCCTGTCACGTGCTACCACCCGCCGCTCTGCAGGCTACCGCTCGAGCGTCGTCGCCCTTCGGCGCCCGCCCGTCAGCCCACGGCCCTGCCGTCCGGCACCCGCACGACAGCGCCCCCCCTAGCTCCGCCCGCGCGCCGCCATCCTCCGCCCCCCCCCCCCCCCCAGCGCCCGCCCCTCCGAAGAATCGGGCAAGGTAAAATCTAACTATTAGTTTTATTTCTAGCTATTAGTTGAATATCTAATGTATATTTCTAGCTATTAGTTGCATTTGTATCTATTAATTAGTTGAATTTCTAATGTATGTTTCTAGCTATTAGTTGTATTTCAAGATATTAATTAGTTAAATTTCTAATGTATTTTTGTAGCCATTAGTTGCATTTCTAGCTATTGGTTGAGTTAAAATGTATGTTTGAAATGTACTTTAGCATACATTTGTAGCTATTAGTTGCAAATCGAAAAGTTGACTTAAAATGAATTTCTAATGTATGTTTGTTGGAAGAATAATGTATATAAATGTAATTAGCGATTTGGATGATGTCGTTATGTTCACTAGGTAATGTAGAGTGAGTCTTTGTGTTGTCATTCATAAAAGAACGATACATCTTATATATAGTTATATGGTTTGTGTGCATTATCTATTAGATTTTTTACATGTTCTGCTTTGAAGGTATAAGATAAAATGAGTGACGATTGTAAAGCGATGTATGATGGTTGGAGTTCAAGTGGTGCGCACACTATCGAATGGGCTCATATCGCAGATGTTATCATCAACCAAGCCTTTCCTAGTGGTGCTCATCTTGCTAAGTGTCTGTGTAGCAAGTGTCAGAATCATCGACATCTATATAAGGATGAAATTGAGTTGCACCTTTGCAAGCACGATTTTATGCCTGACTACCTAGTATGGCACGAGCACGGGGAGATGGTTCAAGACAATCATTCGGACAGAAATGAGGATGATGATCGGATGGATGAGATTTTAGCGGACATTGGTAGAGAGTACGAAGAGGGGTCAACGCCGAAGGAGGTGAAAGAGTTTTATGACCATCTTGCCGCCTCAGGTGAAAATGTGCATGAGAGCACCAATGTGACCGTTCTGCAGGCGGTGACATGACTTATGGCGTTGAAGTCCAAGTTCAATTTTGCAAACAATTGCTATAATGGTATCTTGAAGCTGATTGGTGATCTCGTTCCATGTGGGCATAAGATGTCCGAAGACGTATACCACTCTAAGAAGATTTTGAGTGATCTGGGCATGAACTATAAGAAGATTGATGCATGCGATAATAATTGCATGTTGTTTTGGAAGGAACACATGGACGATACCCATAGTATGCATTGCAATGCATCTAGATATGTCAAGGTTCTGAACGATGATGGAGAGGAAACAACTACAAAAGATTCGATTAAATAACTTCAGTACATGCCTGTCACAACAAGGCTAAAACGGTTGTTCCTATCCCAAGAAACAGCAAAACAGATGAGGTTGCATTCTGAAGGGATATGTGAGAGCGATGACAAATATATTATGATGCATCCTTCTAATGGTGCAGCATCGAAAGCTCTAGACTGTTTTGATTTGGAGTTTGCATGAGATACCAGAAATGTTCGTCTTGGATTGTTAACAGATGGTTTCACTCCTTTCAGCACTAGTAGTAGCCCATACACTTGTTGGCCTGTATTTATCATGCCATACAATCATCCTCCCAACATGTGCATGAAAAAAGGATACATATTTCACACGGCTATCATTCCTAGCACCAAACATCCAAGGAAGAAAATCAATGTGTTTATGCAACCGTTGATTGAAGAGCTGAAAGGGCTATGGCATGGAGTAAAGGCATATGACAATCATCTGAAATGTGAATTTACCTTATGTACCGCATATTCGTGGTGGATCCATGACTTGTTGGCATATGCCATTTGGGGTGGTTGGTTTGTTCATGGACAATTGTGTTGTCCTATATGTATGGCTGACACTGATGCTATCAGGTTAAAGTACGGAAAAAATCAACTTCTTTGATTGTCATCGACGATTCCTTCCTTCAAATCATCCTTTTAGGAGTGATACACAATCATTCCAGAAAGACAAAATGGTTAGGAAATGTTTGTCTCGTTGATTGACAAGCGAACAAAAAATGGCATGGCATGCAAAGTTAAAATAGTTCGCTGAAGGTGGTTTCGAAGGGTATGGTACAGAACACAACTGGACTCATATTTCTTTTCTTTTGGAGCTACGATATGCAAAGGCGTTGCTTTTACCGTACAACATAGATTTGATGCACCAAGATCGTAATGTGGCTGAAAGCATCATAAGCATGTTTTTGGATTTCACCGGTCGAACCAAAGATAATATAAATGCGAGTTAAGACTTAGCTAGTCTTTGTGATCCTCCTGGGCCTGAGATTATAACTAATACAAGTGGAAATGATAGTAAGCCACGAGCTCCTTACTGTGTCAAGCCAGAAGAAAGGAGACAAATACTTACTTGGTCGAAAACATTGAAGTTTCCAGATTGCTATGCTACTAACATAAAACGATGTGTTAACCATAGTATCGGTAAACAAAATGGGTTGAAGAGTCATGATTACCATATTATGATGGAGTGACTTGTGCCCGTAATGTTTCGTGACCACTTCAAACCTGATTTGCAGAAGATATTTGCTGAACTTAGCAACTTTTATAGGCAGATATGTGCTACTTCAAACCTGTACGTGTAAAATCCCACTTTTCCTTTTATGAGAAGTTCAACCACAAGTGGATATCAAACATAATGGAGGGCAACAAAATTTTGCACATAAGCTTGACCTCACCAAAAAGTTTTCTTTCTACAAAGTTGGGAAGTTCTTGATTGCAATGGCTAGGGAAAATTATATGGCAGCAGTATAAAAATCAAAACCAATGTTATTTGATTATGTTGCTTTGCATATTAGGCCCTGCCAAAAAGATTCAAATCTAAGTCTCCAAATTTTTCCTTGGACTCTTAAATATCTAAATAGCTTCTCAGAAAAATTTCAAGATTTTTGAAGTACATCTTCCATTTGTTTGGACACGTACAAAGGATTCAATTCGCGTCGACATCAAATTTAGCTTTGCACTAAACTTTGCCCAAATCAACCCCTAAATTTTTCTAAGGCCTTTTATGGTTCAGGGAACTTGATTTCAAAGTTTGGAGATTTTTGGACCTCAGATACTATTTATTTCAACAACGTTTATACCCATATTGGAATTCAAATTTAAATTTGAATTTGATGCAAACTATGTCCAAATTCAATTCTGATTGCAGAATTGAATTCCCCATATTTTTCTCAGTCTACCTGTAAATTTAGGGAATTTTTGGACAATTTTTAAGCTAGAATTTAGAGGAATGGATAAGGGAGAGAGGTGGGGCCCACCAGTCAGGCGGTGAAACCGATTCACCGCCTCTGTTTCTCACCCCAGGTCGACACCGCGACGCTTGCATGCACCAGCTCGCCGTCGGCGTCGGTCGCCTCTAGCTGCCCCCCCTGACGTCCTTATCTACCGCAGTGGCGCCTATAAAAGCGCCCCCCCCCCCCCCCGTCGACGGAGTCCTCACCCATTCACCGCCCCGCGCCATTTTTCATCGCCGCCGCGATCACCCCGCGCCGCTCGACGCCGCGCAGCCTCGCCGTCGATACAAGCACCTCATCCTCTTTAGTCAATAACAAAACGGTGCGCAACGACCTCGTGCAGCTTCTGGTTGAGCTTGAATCCCTACCATGCATCCTAGCTCTAGTATTCTTTAAAATCCCGAAGCACTTTTACCACGTTGAGGCTAGATCATCGGTTTAATTCCGATTGTATGTACAAAATCTCTTCGATCCAGTTAGAGGACATGATCCATGTAGTCTAACGCACCTTCCCTCCAAAAATCAGAAAGAACCATCGACTAATTAGCAAGATCTTTAAGTTTTCCCCTTCCGCCGTTGTTAACGCTCGGTTCACCGTCGACTTCGGTATTGCCGGCTATGACACGAGCTCTAAACCCTCCTGAGACCTTCCACATGCATCCACGATGCTTCCCGAGCTTTCAAACGAGAAGTTTAGCTAGGGAATCGATGGTCTCCACTTAACTGAAACCCTAACCACCGCCGTCGCCGTCGGGATTAGTTTTCCGGTCACCCCTCGCCGTCCGGAGCTAGTCCATCGTGTTCCCCGTGCGAAAATATGTGGGAGCAGCGAGTCCCGAGGCCTCCCGTAGGCCGGAGGCTATCGCGGCGAAAGCGCCGCCGCGCGCTGGTGAGAACGCTGCCGTCCGAGCAATGACTCGAGGTGGAAGAAGACCGGGTTCGTGGGTCCCACCTGCCAGTGAACGCAATGCGCCCAGATCAGTCTGTGGCTAAGGATCCAGTGTGGCCGCGTGGAAAAGTTTATAACCCCCAGTGTGGCTTGCCCCTGATTGGATGATTTTAAATCCTGTGGGCCCTGGCTCAAAATTCAAAAGATGAATTTTCCCTTTTGGTGCAGAACCATTTCCAAAGTTTGAAAATCAATATCTTTCTGTAGGATGTGCCAAAAATATTCAAAAAATTTGTTTGAAAGCCCTTGAGCTCTAGTTTCTATCAGTACCAATGAGGTTCTGTGAAACTCACAGTTAAATTCTGTAGAAAACAATCTTTCCAAATGCAAATACAATTTTTCCAGATAAGATAGCCATCGGAAAAATCCCCAAAATTCACATAAAGTTCGTTGTCTTATTCTTGACTACCAGAAAAAGTTTGGGAGCCATTGCATCTGTTTAACCCTCTGTATAGTTCAATTACCTTTTCAGTTATTGAATTTTTACATATGTTTAGTGGCTTTATTATGTCCCAAATTTGGAGTTAACCTTCCTTTAGTCATACACTAGTTCCTGTAAAAATCTTGGATTTAATTGACCTAATATCCTAGTCCTAATTCAGTTACAAACTGAATGTTGATTAAATGGCTAACAATTCAATTATAAGATAATTACAGAAATTCTTGCCAACTTAGAAATACAATAACTCCTTCACCAAAGCTTAGAAACTTATGGAACAAATTTTGTTAGAACAAAGACAATTTCCTCTATCTTTATTAGCAACTGTTAGCTATGTTCAAGCTACAGTTTCCTCTCTAGAATTTTTGGAAGTTAATTGCTTGCCATAATTTTGGAGACCACAATCTACAGTTTCCTGTTATTTGCAAGAATTTCTATCATATTCCCTAGTATCCACCTTCAAAGTTCCAAAGCCAATTAGGTCATTATCACATAATGGTCACCATAAATTAAATCATGGTCTTGGTAATAATTATTTTTCAAAGTCATTCATATACGTATTCTATGCATATCGTATAGTGACCGAAGTCGATGAGGAGCCAGAAACCCTGGAAGAGCACCTTCCAAATATTAACTCAGACTCTGACCTGCAACAAGGCAAGCCCCGGTTTGCATTTAAGTCGTTTATAAAATTTTTCTTTATCACTATGATGAGTAGTATATGAATTGTGCATTACGTTTAGGATGATTGATACTCCACATGCATGACCAAAAATCCCAGGGATTGGTTGAAACGAGTTACATTTTGACCTGTAGTAACTGCTTTGCTAATGCATAGGAAATCCGGTAGAAGTCGAGTAGTTGGAATCTACTCGCGAGAGATGTAGGACATATCTCACAGGATTGGTTAGATAGAAAATGGCATAATATTATGAAACTGAGACCGGGCGGGGAATGGATAGGAAGTAGTGAGAATTGAGTCTCGGTCGCATAGCCCTGCCTGTGTCGATTAAGGCCCATCTGTATGCGGCCCCTTCGGACAAGCTTCAATTTTACCGGTGACATAATGGACATATGGAATCCAGTAAACTGATGTAACTCGATAACTGGGGTGTCGAGGCCCATTAACTCACCATCGATAGGGGTGGGTTGAGGACAGTAAGGTGTAAATCGGTCGGCGGACACATGAGGTGTTCCGTACGAAGACCTTCTGTTTGCGGAGGTGAGACGGGCTCGGCGTTCGGGTTTCTTGTGAAAGGTGGCCATATACGCCTAATATTGAAGTGTTATGTAGGTACAGGTGTGCTCACTGACACTTCCGAACGACGTATGTGTCGTGTTGTCCGGGTGTGTCCTGATTGCAATCACTGTCCCTCGCAGTAATAGAGTATCACTTGTTCACTACACCGTGACGTTGTAAATACTAAAGAAACCAGAAAATTATACTGTATTGAATTATAATTGCTTTGCAACCTTGTATGATTTAGAGATAGTGCAATTAAAAGTTTAGAGTTTCCCCATACTTCAGCTGTAATAGCATTATGTGCTCTGGGCATGTCATATCATATGTAAAGTGTTTCTTGTTTGATTGTGGAGCCCATGATGTGTCGTGCCTGGAGAATGTCATTTGCTACATAAAACCTGATTATAAGGATCCACTTGTAGGCGAGTCATGAATGTTTCACCTTACCTATATTTAGTGTCCCCTTTGCATATGTCTAGTGAGACGGGTTAGTCTTGCTGAGCCTTATGCTCACGTTTGCAGTTAACGAGCTTTTGCAGGTTATACAATTGATGAAGGGTTTGATGATGAGGCTGCACCCCCTCCAGGGTGTACAGTCGAATGGGAACCCTGCACGCCGCCGTGATTGAGTGTTGCTAGTGCAAAGTATCCAAGGCATGGAACTTTGCTTTTGCGTAGCTAGTGGTGAGAGCGTAGCTATGATATATATATTTCTTTACTTCCGCTAGTATTGTAAAACTTCCGCTGTATTATAAACAAAAGACTTCATCTTGTATTTTATTCGGGTTCTGTTCCTGTATACTGTTGGGTGTCACATCGCACGACACCACCCAATGAGATCCTCGAATGTCGGGATTCCGGTCCCCACAGTCATGGTATCAGAGCATCATTGGGAACAGTGTACTTGAAAAGAACATATATTCAAAAATTAGGATTTGAGTGAGGAATTAGCTATATGCCTTTATAAGCAGTATTATTAGTATAAGATATAAAGGTGGTAAACTAACTATGTGTTATTATATTCTGTAACGACGCCCCGACGTCAGGTAAGAGGTAAGGTACGCCACCGAGAGCGGGTCAATCTCGGTAAGCTCAGCATACGAGGAGTGGTATGTGAAATTTCAGTGGCTTGGCACAGGAAGTTAATAGGAGTCTCTGAAGCTCTCAATGTTTCTGAGAACCTATGACATGCGGTACCCCAGCGTGCTTCAAAGTTAGTGGGAGCCCCCATCGGGTGGTGTATAACCCGATAGTATGCCTCTTTAGAACTATCCATGTTCTATGGGAGCATGCGAAACACGTATGCCCAAGCGTGTATAAGCCGGATCGTACGGGAGTCTTTGCTGTACAGACGTATTTACAGCCATGTACCTCGAGACATAACCTCGCTCGAGGGCGACTCACACCAGAGTCGTATGCATTTATTTTCATATGTATTATTGTGATTTCCTGTCGTGTTCCCCCATACCACCTTTGAGGTGTGAAAGTGTGAAAGGGGATTGTTTGTCTTTTGCAGCATTAACCACGGTAGAAGACCATGTAGAAGCCGTTTGCGAGAGAACGATATAGGAACCACCTATAGACGTTACCGGATATACCGGATAGAATTTTCTTTGGTGAGATACGTAGTACCGTCAGTATCAAACAATATACTAGACTATCCCCAACGACAGAATGGATGCATAATGCTTTGGAAAGTCCAAATATCAGATGTTGGTAGGTTTGGACTCCGTAAAAAGGGACTCCGACTCAATAGGGTAGATAGAATCAAGATTCTTGATTTCTGGCAGAAGTTGGCTCGACTTCGCCAGGTTGTAATCTTTGTTATCGAATAGATAACATAAGAGTATCATATATGGATGGAAACCTCGTGAAGACCTCTACAACTTTCTGTTAACCATAAATCTGGAGTATACTAAAACTGCTCCAGATGACCCAACCATTGTACCAGTTCCAGAAATATTACCATAACTCACTGTAGGAACATCTTCTGACTTATTGTGACACATGTCTAAAAAAGGCAGAGGCAAGACTACAGGTTTGACATTTAGAGATTTTCCTAATTCAAATTTTATTTAAATCATATTTGGAACTCAAAACAGTGGACTGCAGGACTACTGGTGCAAACCAGTCAGTTCAACTGTTTAGTTTGGATAGTTATAACTCTTAATCCAGATTAGTGAAATAGTCACATATATACATATCTGGAAATCTTAGGAAGTAATCTATCAACTTTATTTTGCATTCCTGATCTAAATCTGGGTATAGCGGTGCCTAATTCCATTTGTCGCAAACTTGGTTCTGGCAGTCCAGAACTTAAAACAGTTTGCACCTATTTGTGAATTCGCGCGCGATACCTGTATAACAAACTTTTCAGGGGTTAAATCTTTTACTTCTGGATTGTTAAATTGATGTTATACAAAGTTTATTTTGCCATTACCTCAAAATATTATCATGATATCCCTGTATAAATTGTGGACATCACTACATATACAGGGGGGGGGGGGGGGGGTTCTGTCAAAAATTCCAGAAAATATGGGTCAAATTAAAACCTGTATAGATTCTATTTCCTAACTCACTTGTGGCTCTATGAGTACAATCTGGAAAGCTTGGAAACTATACTACAACTTTTGTATTCAACTCCACCTTTGATTCTGATAAATCCTGTATGAAACTGTGGTGTTTCTACAGGAAGATGGCAGCAGAGATGATCCAATTACCTAATGGTTGGGTGCACGCAACATGCACTGGTCAAGGCGGGTTTCCAGATTTGTTTGTCATGCTGCTGAGCCAGTGCGGATATGAGGAGGTGCCTAGCTATTGGGGAAAGGAATTCCATGACAACAGAGTGAAGAAGTGTGTCATCTATGTCGACGTACCTGCTGGTCCACCAAGCAACGGATGGGCCCCCTTTTCTATCAAAACATGGGGTGTTCTATTGGAAGAAACTTGGAGCTTCACCGCAAGTGTTGCTATGGGGAGGTTTTGCAGACTTCACCATCATCAGCTTGTGGGTACTCCGTATGAGTTCTTTCCGGTCAGCGGTAGGGCTGCTGAAGGGTGGGCTAACCAATTAATCGCCGATTATGACCTCCACGGGGGAACATCGGTGACAGCCTTAGCGGTGTATGCATCGGCATCACGTCGCGAAAATGGCACCCAGAAAGCGTGCATTAAGGAGTTGGTGGATAATCTGAGGGAAACCATGATTCGAGGTGATCGCTTTGAATGTGAAAATAAATCGCTTAGAACCTCGATCGCCCCTCTCAACCAACTTCTCCGTTTCAAAGCAGAGCAGTATGAGCTAATTGCTCAAGACCTGTCAGAGGCTCGTGGAGCAACTCAAGAAATGGAAATTGAGTTAGAAGCAAGCTTAGTTGATTTGCACCAGCTGGGTACTCAGTTGAGCACGATGACTGAAGCTCGAGATCGGTCCAGGGCAGAGGCTCAGGACTGGAAAGCCAGTTGTGAACAGGCCCAGCAAGAACTTGACGGCTTTAGGATGTTTATGGTGCATGCCGATATACAAGCATTGGCTGCCACAAAGGCATCAATAATGGGTGAGGCAGTAGCTTCTACTTCAGCACCAATAACCGTGGTGCCTACTCCTGAGGATGATGAAGCAGAAGAAGAAGATCCCGAGGAACTTGAATACGTCGAGTAGGACGTATTAAAGGGAATGTGGCAGCACTTCTGCCAACACGGGGCAACATATAGTTAAATGGTTGCTCGTGTTTTTCTTTTGTGACCATGTTTGTGTCATATTAAGAGTAGTGGTGGTTATGTCTAGATAACCAGATGTATACGACATCTCAAGAGGACCAAGTATGGTAGAGATGTATTTCCATAGTGGGAGTCCATCATTTTGGAGTTTACTACTGTCTTGGTCCAGATATAATATATCTTGTATAAAGTTTGTACTTTATCAATATATGTTGATGTTGTATATTTTCTATCGTGGTCTACCGCATTACTATTTATATGGGAGGATGAACTTGAGGCAGTGAGACTTTTGGTGTGAATCGTTGTATTGCAGCATGGTGCGTACACGTGCAGCCCCAGAAGTGGGAGGCTCAAGTGGAGGGCAGGGGGATGACACACCACCCCCGGGGCAGAATACGCCCCAGACACAGCCACCTCGACCACCTCCACCCACACTTCCCATAAGTCTCGCGGAGGTTCTCGCAGCAGTACTCAGCTCGCGCGACGAGCAAACCGAGTTGTTGTGGGCTCTTGTACAGCACTCGTCCCGTCAAGGGGGATGACACGCTGATGGGCCACATCAGTCATATCCGAGTTCCTACTCGGATTTCTCTTCGACGCATCCACCAATCTTCAGAGAGGCCGACGAGCCTTTGGAGGCGGACAACTGGCTCCGCACCATTGAAGGGAAGTTCGGTTTACTTGAGGTAACCAAACAACAGAAGGCTCTGTTTGCAGCTCAGCAACTGCAGGGTTCCGCTGGTGCGTGGTGGGCAAACTACCTCGCCGCTCGCCCCGCAGGCTATGTCGTGAGCTGGGCAGAATTCTGGGAGGCATTACGCGCCTATCATATTCCTCCCGGGATTATAAGGACGAAGATTCAAGAGTTCTTAGAGTTGAAGCAGGGAGGAATGAGTGCTTACGAGTACTCCAAGGCCTTCAACCACTTGGCCCAATATGCACAGGTCCAAGTGAACACAGAAGACAGGAAGCGAGAGTGCTTCTACCGGGGGCTGAACACCAAGATGAAGGACAAGCTGGACTTGTTCAACCACGGCAGTTTCAACGACCTGATCAACGCCACGATCATGTAGGAGGACGCTACTCGAGAACTGTCCTCAGAAGAGAAGAAGAGGAGTGCTCCACAGGGCATCGGAGGTGGTGCTCCTCAGAAGCACTGAATGGTGTATCGATCACCATCCGGCCAGAGGTGGCAACCACCATCACGACAACCAATGTTCGGTGGTCGCCGGTTTGGCAACTCTAGGTTCCGACCGCAGCAACAACAGGGTATGATCCCACGTGCACTTCCACCTCCACCACGTGCACCGGGATTCCGTCCTCCCATTCGTACTGGCAAAACCCGTACAAGTGTTTCACGTGTGGACGCACGGGGCACTTCGCCAAGGACTGCCCGCAGAGTAGGCAAGGCGGAGGACAATCATCATACCAGGGTGCCAACCAACCCCGCAACCAGCCCAAGAAGCCAGTTCCCAGACTCGGCAACGTCCACCACCTCACCATTGAGGATGTTCCAGAAGGCGCACCCGTACTCACGGGTACGTTCTCTATCTTCGATCATCCTGTAGTCATACTCTTTGACTCCGGAGCTTCATACAATGTCATTAGCAAGTCTTTTGTCATTAAAAGTCAATTGCCTATAATCTCCACAAAAACTCCATATGTGATTAGCACTCCAGCTGGGAAAACAGTAACAAATGAATTAGTTCCTAGGATACCACTTAACCTAGATGGAACCATATATCTTACTTCACTTCTTATACTAGAGCATCAGAAGTTAGATGTCATCTTGGGAATGGCATGGTTACAATACCATGGTGCTATTCTAGATCTAGTCCCTCGAAAAATATATCTAAATTCTCCACTTCATCCCTCTCAAGTCCTCAATCTTGAGAGAACCATTCTAGTGAATCCATCTACTCACAATACCGAGGTTATTAAGCTAAAAGATATTCCGGTAAAATGTGAATACCCGGACGTGTTTCCCGAAGATCTTCCTGGTATGCCCCCAGAAAGAGATATAGAGTTCAAGATTGAACTTGCACCAGGAACAGTGCCAATCTCAAGACCACCCTACAAGATGGCACCCAAGGAACTTGCAGAACATAAGGAACAGTTAACCGAACTTGAGAACAAGGGTTTCATTCGTCCAAGTTCATCACCATGGGGTTGTTCTGCACTGTTCGTAGAGAAGAAAGATAAGACCTTGAGACTGTGTGTAGACTATCATCCACTCAATGCTGTCACTATCAAAAACAAGTATCCACTACCACGCATTGATATCCTTTTTGATCAATTGGTGGGTGCTAAAGTATTTTCGAAGATGGATCTTCGTTTTGGTTATCATCAGATCAGAATCCGACCAGAAGACATACCGAAGACAGCATTCTCGGCGAGGTATGGACTGTATGAGTACCTTGTTATGTCCTTCGGATTGACCAACGCACCGGCTCATTTCATGTATCTCATGAACTCGGTGTTTATGTCGGAATTGGACAAGTTTGTTGTGGTATTCATTGACGACATACTTGTGTATTCAAAATCCGAAGAAGAACATGCTCAACACTTGCGTATCGTGCTTCAACGATTATGGGACCACCAGTTATATGCTAAGTTCAGCAAGTGTGAATTCTGGATCAGCCAAGTGCCATTTTTAGGGCACATCATATCAGCAGCAGGGATTGCAGTTGATCCAAGCAAGATCAAGCAAGTCCTCAAATGGGAGTCTCCAAAGTCTGTACATGAAGTTCGAAGTTTCCTAGGTTTAGCTGGATATTACCGGAGGTTCATTCCCAGTTTCTCCGAAGTAGCTAAACCAATGATAGAACTTCTGAAGAAAGGGACAAAGTATGTATGGACTGAGGCATGTGAGGCAGGTTTTTAAGCATTAGTAAAACACCTCACAATGGCACCAGTATTAGCTCAACCGGACACAACCAAATCTTTTGACGTGTATTGTGATGCATCAGGAATTGGTTTAGGATGTGTGTTGATGCAGGATAGACGAGTAATTGCTTATGGATCACGGCAGCTTCGAAACCATGAGCAGCACTATCCGACTCATGATCTAGAACTCGCTGTTGTGGTACTAGCATTAAAGATGTGGAGACATTATCTACTGGATAATTTAGTACATCTCTACACCGATCACAAGAGCCTGAAATACATCTTCACCTAAAAAGATTAAAATATGCGATAGCGTAGATGGTTGGAGTTAATCAAGGATTATGAGATTGAGATCCACTACCATTCAGGCAAAGCGAATGTAGTCGCAGATGCTCTGAGCCGCAAGTCCCATGTCAACAATCTTTCCATTACCTCAATGGAAGGAAAAGAAGAACTGAGTCTCTACTTGGTTGCATATGGGGCACTCTACAACCTAGCTCTCATTCCTACTATCAAGGAGGATATTATGGCAGCTCAGAAGTAGGACAAAGGGATGTCACACATTCACCAAAGAATGGAGAAGGGGAATATGAAATGTTTCAGATGTGACGATGAAGGTACCTTCTGGTTTAAAAACCGTATAGTGGTACCCCGAATCCTGGAACTTCGGAAGAAGGTATTGGATGAAGCTCATTTATCCAAGTATTCCATTCATCCGGGAAGTAACAAAATGTACCAAGATCTGAGAAAGAAGTCCTGGTGGACTCGGATGAAGAGAGATGTAGCAAAATACATATCTGAATGTGATACGTGTCGACGAGTTAAGGCCGACCATATGAAGGTAGCTGGACAGCTTCGACCTTTAAGCATACCGGCTTGGAAATGGGAGGATATCAGCATGGATTTCATTGTTGGATTGCCTCCCACTCTCTATAAGCACGACTCAATTTGGGTGATCGTTGACCGGTTGACCAAATCAGCTCATTTCATACCAGTCAGTGTCAAGTATGATGTAAAGCGGTATGCATAACTTTATATCTCCAGAATATTGTTTCTACATGGTGTACCCCGCACTATCATTTCAAATCGTGGATCTATTTTCGTCGCTCGCTTTTGGGAGCATCTCCACGATGCATTGGGTACCAAACTGATTCAAAGCTCGGCTTATCATTCTCAGACTGATGGACAAACCGAACGGGTGAATCAAGTGCTAGAGGATATGCTTCGTGCCTGTGCCATCCACCATGGTAGGAATTGGGATGATCATCTACCATTGGCGTAATTTTCGTATAACAACGGTTACTAGGCTAGCATCCAGATGGCACCATATGAAGCTCTTTATGGCCGAAAGTGTCGCACACCCTTGAACTAGTGCGAATCTGGTGAACGAGTGGTATATGGCGTCGACTTGATAAAAGAAGCCGAAGAGCAAGTAGGCATCATCCAAGCAAATCTCAAAGCCGCCCAATCTCGTCAAAAGAGCTATGTGGACAAACGACGTCGACCTCTTCACTTCGAGGTTGAGGATCAAATTTATCTCCGGGTAACCCCGATGAAAGGAATTCATCGATTCGGAGTGAGAGGGAAGCTAGCTCCACGTTTTATTGGGCCGTTCGCAATAATCAAAAGATGCAGACATGTGGCATATCAATTGGAGTTACCACCATCGCTGGCAGGGGTCCATAATGTGTTTTACATTTCTCAGTTACGGAAATGTCTCAAAGTCTCAACGAATATACGTATTGAGGATTTGAAAACCCTCCAGCCAGATCTTACGTATTCCGAGCATCTAACCCAGATCGTAGCTGAGAAAACTCGCACCACAAGAAGGCGCACATTGCGTTTCTACAAAGTCTTTTGGAGCAACCACAGTGCTGAAGAAGCCACGTGGGAAAGTGAGGAATATCTTAAAACGAACTACCCGGAATTGTTAGCGGCACATGTTCAGTAGATCTTTATCTTTTTTCCTTCCTTTGTAATCTCGGGACGAGATTCTTTTAGGGGGGGGGGGGGGGGGGAATGTAAAATCCCAATTTTTCCTTTTATGAGAAGTTCAGCCACAAGTGGTTTATCAAACATAATGGAGGGCAACAAAATTTTGCACATAAGCTTGACCTCACCAAAAAGTTTTCTTTCTACAAAGTTGGGAAGTTATTGATTGCAATGGCTAGGGCAAATTATATGGCAGCAGTATAAAAATCAAAACCAATGTTATTTGATTATGTTGCTATGCATATTAGGCCCTGCCAAAAAAATTCAAATCCAAGGCTCCAAATTTTTCCTTGGACTCTTAAATATCTAAATAGCTTCTCAGAAAAATTTCAAGATTTTTGAAGTACATCTTCCATTTGTTTGGACACGTACAAAGGATTCAATCCGCGTCGACATCAAATTTAGCTTTGCACTAAACTTTGCCCAAATGAACCCCTAAAATTTTCTAAGGCCTTTTATGGTTCAGGGAACTTGATTTCAAAGTTTGGAGATTTTTGGACCTCAGATACTATTTATTTCAACAAGGTTTATACCCATATTGGAATTCAAATTTAAATTTGAATTTGATGCAAACTATGTCCAAATTGAATTCTGATTGCAGAATTGAATTCCACATATTTTTCTTAGTCTACCTATAAATTTTGGGAACTTTTGGACAATTTTTAAGCTAGAATTTAGAGGAATGGATAAGGGAGAGAGGTGGGGCCCACCGGTCAGGCAGTGAAACCGATTCACCGTCTCTGTTTCTCACCCCCGGTCGACACCGTGACGCTTGCATGCGCCAGCTCGCCGTCGGTGTCGGTCGCCTCCAGCTGCCCCCCTGACGTCCTTATCTACCGCAGTGGCGCCTATAAAAGCCCCCCCCCCCCACTCCGTCGACGGAGTCCTCACCCATTCACCGCACCGCGCCATTTTTCATCGCTGCCGCGATCACCCCGTGCCGCTCAATGCTGTGCAGCCTCGCCATCGATACAAGCACCCTCATCCTCTTCAGTCAATAACAAAAAGGTGCGCAACGACCTCGTGCAGCTTCTGGTTGAGCTTGAATCTCTATCATGCATCCTAGCTCTAGTATTCTCTAAAATCCCGAAGCACTTTTATCACGTTGAGGCTAGATCATCGGTTTAATTCTGATTGTATGTACAAAATCTCTTTGATCCAGTTAGAGGACATGATCCATGTAGTCTAACGCACGTTCCCTCCAAAAATCAGAAAGAACCATCGGCTAATTAGCAAGATCTTCAAGTTTCCCCCTTCCGCCGTTGTTAACGCTCGGTTCACCGTTGACTTCGGTATTGCCGGCTATGACACGAGCTCTAAACCATCCTGAGACCATCCTCATGCATCCACGATGCTTCCCGAGCTTTCAAACAAGAAGTTTAGCTAGGGAATCGAAGGTCTCCACTTCACCGAAACCCTAACCCCCGCCGCCGCCATCGGGATTAGTTTTCCGGTCACCCCTCGCCGTCGAGAGCTAGTCCATCGTGTTCCCCGTGCGAAAATATGTGGGAGCAGCGAGTCCCGAGGCCTCCCGTAGGCCGAAGGCTATCGCCGGCGAAAGCGCCGCCGCGCGCCGGTGAGAACGCCGCCGTCCGAGCAATGACTCGAGGTGGAAGAAGACCGGGTTCGTGGGTCCCACCTGCCAGTGAACGCAACGCGCCCGGATCAGTCTGTGGCTAAGGATCCAGTGTGTCCGTGTGGAAAAGTTTATACCCCCGGTGTGGCTTGACCCTGATTGGATGATTTTATATCCAGTGGGCCCTAGCGCCAATTTCAAAAGATGAATTTTCCCTTTTGGTGCAGAACCATTTCCAAAGTTTGAAAATCAATATCTTTCTGTAGGTTGCTCCAAAAATATTCAAACAAATTTTGTTTGAAAGCTCTCTAGCTCTAGTTTCTATCAGTACCAATTAGGTTATGTGAAACTCACAGTTAAATTCTGTAGCAAACAATATTTCCAGATGCAAATACAATTTTTCTATATAAGATAGCCACTGGAAAAATCCCCAAAATTCACATAAAATTCGACGTCTTATTCTTGACTACCAGAAAGAGTTTGGGAGCCATTGCACCTGTTTAACCCTCTGTATAGTTCAATAACCTTTTTCTGTTATTTAATTTTTACATATGTTCAGTGACTTTATTATGTCCCAAATTTGGACTGAACCTTCCTTTTGTCATACACTAGTTCCTGTAATAATCTTGGATTTAATTGACCTACTATCCTAGTCCTAATTCAGTTACAAACTGAATATTGATTAAATGGCTAACAATTCAATTATAAGATAATTCCAGAAATTCTTGCCAACTTAGAGATACAATAGCTCCTTCACCAAAGCTTAGAAACTTATGGAACAAATTTTGTTAGAACAAAGACAATTTCCTCTATCTTGATTATCAATTGTTAGCTATGTTCAAGCTACAGTTTCCTCTCTAGAATTTTTGGAAGTTTATTGCTTGCCATAATTTTGGAGACCACAATCTACTTTGATCATCTCCTGTTCTTTGCAAGAGTTTCTATCATATTCCCTAGTATCCACCATCAAAGTTCCAAAGCCAATTAGGTCATTATCACATAATGGTCACCATAAATTAAATCATGGTCTTGGTAATAATTATTTTTCAAAGTCATTCATATACGTATTCTATGCATATCGTATAGTGACCGAAGTCGATGAGGAGCCAAAAACCCTGAAAGAGCACCTTCCAAATATTAACTCAGACTCTGACCTGCAACAAGGCAAGCCCCAATTTGCATTTAAGTGGTTTATAAAATTTTACGTAATCACTATGATGAGTAGTATATGAATTGTGCATTACTGAAAGCATCTAGGCCCCATGAGGCACGGTTTCAGTGATTAATGACAACCATTCGATTTTACTAATGAATTTGTGAATGCAAGGTCCCAATAATCACTCAATCAAATGAAATCAAAATGACATTGGAGACCCATATAAAATCAACCTTAAGTTCAAATCAATCACATGAAGACAAGGAGTGAAAGCTCTAAATTGGCATCATTCAAATGCTTGAAGATTATTAGAACAACAATTCAAACAAGTGTCCAAGAGGTCCCATGTTCAAATTCCAAAACCAGTCTTTACGAGAAGTCTTGACACTCAGAAGCTAACAACACATCCAAGAGCACTCAAGATCAAGATCTTACACTTCTACACCCATTAGATCATTTGTATGGGCTAGATCTAGCTAGAGAAAAGCTTGTGTGCGTCCATTCTCTATGATTGGAGTCTCTAGACTAGTGAGAGGTTGAAGAGATCCTTCCGAAGCTTGCCAAGGTGTGTGTGGAAGCCCGAAAGATCAAGGATTGTACAAGGCTTGAGCTCCACCTTGCCGGAGATGGCGAACGGAGAAGAATAGTGAAGACCCCCTTGTCTCGGTGACTTGGGAGTGGCAAAACCCTTCGGTGGGTGCCACAACGTGGATGTAGGAAGATCCTTGTGATCTTGCTGAACCACGGGATAAACTCCGTGTCTCCGTGTCCTTTGAGTGTTTGCATGCCTCTCCCTCCTTTTTACATTTATGCAATCTTCATTCCGCAACTAAAATTTACGTTGATTGCATAGATTAATTGCATAGGGAATTGGGCTTTAAGTCGTTAGTTTTTAATTACCTTAAAATTTGAAAGAAAGCCCAATTCACCCCCCCTCTTGGGCGTTTCGATCCTTACAATTGGTATCAGAGCAAGGTTGCTCATAGGATCATTCTAGCTTCACCGCTAGAGAGCGAAAATGGCCAAGGTTGGGGGTTCGGTTCCTATCTTCGAGGGCAATAACTTTGCCTATTGGAAAGCACGCATGCGCGCTTACCTAGAGGCTATTGCTCCCGAAGTATGGGAAGCGACTCATGCAGGGTTTGGAGAACATAATTATGTTGGTGATCAAATTAAATGGGATGCTAAGGCTAGGAATGCAATCTATGAGTGCATAAGTCAAGATGTCTTTTCTAGGATTGCTAGTAAGGAAAAGGCTTGTGAAATTTGGGCTTGCTTGATAGAAATTCATGAGGGTTCATCTCGTGTAAAGGAACTTAAATATCACATGCTTAAAGCAAAATATGATGAATTTAAGATGCTTCCTCATGAAAATGTTAATGAAATGTTTTCACGCTTAAATGTTCTTATTGAGGAGATTAATGCTCTTGACATTGCGTCTCTTGGCAAGGGACTCATCAACCGTAAGATCCCCATGCTTCTTCCCAAGCCAAAGTACAACATCATCAACTCCATACTCCAAAAGGAGTCACTTGACCACATTGAGGTTTCGAAGCTCATTGGAGAGATACAAGCTCATGAGATGAGTGTACTTGGGATGATGGAGCAATCATCCTCAAAAACAATTGCTCTAAAGGCCTCCACCAAGAAAGCAAGCTTCAAGAAGAAGAAGGTGGTTGAGCCTAGCTCAAGTGAAGAAGAGCAAGTATCAAGCGAAGATGATGATGATGAGCTTGCTTTGATGATGAGAAAGTTCTCACGCTTGAACTCCAAGATCACCAAGAAGGGATACACCTTTGATCCCAAGAAGAAAGCATTTCTACCAAGAAGAGACGATCGCAAGACTTGCTACAATTGTGGTGATCAAGGCCACATCTCTTATGATTGTCCAAAACCGGACAAAAGGAGAGAGAACTACAAGGGCAAGCATCGCAAGCTTGAAGAAAGTGATGATGATGAAGAAGAGGTCAAACCCAAACCAAGAGCCTTTGGGAAGAAGAAACAAGACAAGGGCAAGAAGGCAAGACTCTTCCCAAAGAAGAGAAATGGCCCACAAAAGATGTTCATGTGTGAGGCAAATGAATGGGTCACCGACGAAGAAACAAGTGATGAAGAGAATGAAGTAGAGGAAGAAAGCTTGGCCGGCCTCGCCATTGCCAACAATGATGACTCACCTATTCATCCACCGCCCATGTGCCTCATGGCAAAAGGTAACACCAAGGTATGTGATGACTCTAGCGATGATGAGCTTTCCCCCGATGATTTAACTTCTTTGATAAATGAATATCATGCTATCATTAAGAGGGAAAAGAGTAAGGTTAAAGTGCTTGAAGAAACTCGTGCTAGGCTTGAGAGTGCTAACCTTGATTTGCTTGACAAGTATGAAAGCATACTCAATGAGCATGACACGCTCAAATCCCATGTTAAGCAAATTGAGGAAGAAAAGGCTAAAATTAAGATATATAATCATGAACTTGACTTAGCACACCAAACACTCTTGGAAGAGCACAACAAGTTAATACAAGAACATCAAACACTTAACCTTGCTCATGACATGCTTGATCAAGAATTGAAAAATATGAAGAAGCAAACCCTTAATGATAAGATATCCATTACTTCTCATGCCACTAATGCTTTGCACAAGTATTTGCCTTTGAAAGCTAATGCTAGGGAGAAGGACTTGTTGGAAGAAATTGAGAGTCTCCACACTAGTGTGGCTAGGCTTTCAAAAGGAGAAGTCAAGCACAAGGAAATTCTCTTCCAACAAGCAAAGGCCTTCAACAAGAGAGGACTTGGATCCTTCCCGGTGCCTAACAAAGGAAAGGTGCCCTCACCGGAGCTAAACAAGCTTCATCAAGGAAGTTGGTTCTTATTGCCAACATTGTGTGGTCACCGGTCACCCCACAAGGGAGTGTCCTCTTCCTAACCGACCTTCTCCTAAATTGCCTACTAACTATAAATCTACTTTCAATGATCATTATTATCTCTTAAGTAAAGTAGGTGGCAAGGTGAAGGCTAGGTTCATTGGCAAAGACATGAAGGGCATGAAGGGGAAGCACCCCAAGCAACTTTGGGTCCCAAAAACACTTGTATCACACATACAAGGACCTAAGTTGGCTTGGGTGGCTAAAGTCAAAAATTGAATTCATGTGTGTAGGTGAACTACAAAGCCGGAGGAAAGCATTGGGTACTCGATAGCGGGTGCACTCAACATATGACCGGCAATGATGGTATGTTCACCACCATAGAAAACCCCGGCAATCATGAACAAGTCACCTTTGGTGATAACTCTAAGGGAAAGGTAATTGGGTTAGGTAAAATTGCTATTTCAAATGATTTGTCCATTTCTAATGGCTTGTACGTTAAGTCACTTAGCTTTAATTTACTTTCTATTGCACAACTATGTGATCTTGGACTAACGTGCGCATTTAGCAAAAATGATGTTGTTGTGAGTAGTGAAACTAGTCAAGACATAGTCTTCAAAGGATTCCGGCATGGACATCTCTACCTAGTAGACTTCTCCAACAAGAATGCTAGCTTAACCACTTGTATTTTCACTAAGACAAGCTTGGGTTGGTTATGGCACCGACGCATAGCACATATTGGGATGAGCAAACTCAAGAAGTCATTCAAGCTTGGGATGGTGACCGGCGTGAAGGATGTGACGTTTGAAAAGAACAAGCTTTGTAGCGCTTGTCAAGCCGGGAAGCAAGTTGCTTCACACCACCCAATGAAGACAATGGTGTCAACCTCCAAGCCACTTGAGCTACTGCACATGGACCTCTTCGGACCGTCCACATACCAAAGTCTTGGTGGTAACCTCTATTGTCTTGTTATAGTTGATGGCTACTCTCTCTATGCTTGGACTCTATTTTTAGATGACAAGAGTGAGACTCCGGAAGTGTTCAAGACCTTCGCCAACCGCGCTCAAAGGGAATTTCAACTTCCCATCATCAAGGTCCGGAGTGACAACGGCACCGAATTCAAGAACTACAACATTGGGGAATGGTGTGACCGTGAAGGCGTGAAGCATGAATTTTTGGCCACATACACCCCTCAACAAAATTGTGTCGTTGAGAGGAAGAACAAGACTCTCATCACTCTTGCAAGAGCAATGCTTGATGACTACAGCACGTCGGAGAAGTTTTGGGCCGAAGCAATCAACACGGCGTGCCATGCCGCAAATAGGGTCTATCTTCACCGACTACTTCAAAAGACCCAGTACGAGCTTCTCATTGGGAGAAAGCCCAACATCTCCTACTTTCGAGTCTTTGGGTGCAAGTGCTACATCTACCGCAAGAAAAGGCTCGGTAAGTTTGAAAGAAGATGCGATGTTGGTATTTTTCTTGGCTATGCATCAAACTCAAAAGCATATCGAGTATTCAACCAAACCTCTGGTTTAGTTGAGGAAAGTTGTGATGTTGAGTTTGATGAGACTAATGGCTCCCAAGAGGAGAGTTTTGGTCATGATGAAATAGATGATGAGCCTCTACGAGAAGCCATGAAGAACATGACCATTGGAGACATCAAGCCGGAAGTTGAGGAGGGCCATGATCAAGGGGGAGCTTCAAATTCCAACAACAACACTTCCATGGCGCCTCAAGTCGACGAAGTAGAGAAGGATGATCCATTGCCAACTCAAGACTCACAATCCATACAACATCAAGATGAAGAAGAAGTCCAAGATCAAGTCCAACCACAAGAGGAGCAACACGCTTCACCATCGCCAAGTGCTTCACAACCGCTTATGAGGCATGGACGCATCTCCAAGGCGCATCCAATGGATCAAATCATTGGATGTCCGTCTAGGGGTGTAAGTACATGTTCTCGCCATGTTGCTTCGTTTTGTGAGCACTACTCTTTTGTTTCGTGTGTAGAACCCACTCACATTGAGGAAGCGCTCCAAGACCCAAATTGGGTGATGGCCATGCAAGAAGAACTCAACAACTTCATCCGCAATGATGTTTGGGTGTTGGAGGAGCGACGCAAGGACAAGAACGTCATCGGAACAAAGTGGGTGTACCGCAACAAACCAGACGAGAATGGCGTTGTGGTGCGCAACAAAGCAAGACTTGTGGCCAAAGGGTTCTCACAAGTTGAAGGACTAGATTTTGGGGAAACATTTGCCCCGGTCGCCCGGCTAGAAGCCATCCGTATACTTCTTGCCTTTGCATCACATCATAGTATTAGACTTTATCAAATGGATGTGAAAAGTGCATTTCTTAATGGTTACATTAACGATCTTGTTTATGTTGAACAACCTACCGGGTTTGAAGATCCAAGGAATCCTAATCATGTGTATAGGTTGCACAAGGCGCTCTACGGGCTCAAGCAAGCACCTAGGGCGTGGTATGAACGACTACGGGACTTCCTCATCATGCAAGGATTCAAGATAGGGAGGGTGGACACCACACTCTTCACCAAGGACATCAACGGAGATTTGTTCATTTGTCAAATTTATGTTGATGATATTATTTTTGGTTCAACTAACGAAGCTTTTAGCCATGAGTTTGGCAAAATGATGTCTAGGAAATTCGAGATGTCAATGATTGGAGAGCTCAACTTCTTCCTTGGATTTCAAATCAAGCAACTTCAAGAGGGGACCTTCGTCTATCAAGAGAAGTACACCAAGGACCTCTTGAAGAAATTTGAGATGGGAGATTGTAGCTCAAGTAACACTCCAATGGCAACCAATTGTCATCTCGACGCGGACAAGGACGGTAAACCTATTGATCAATCTAACTACCGTTCTATGATTGGTTCATTGCTTTACCTTACCGCATCTAGGCCCGATATCATGTTTAGTGTATGCTTATGTGCTCGCTTTCAAGCGGCACCTAAAGAATCGCATAAGAAGGCGGTCTTTAGGATACTGAGGTATCTTAAGCATACCCCTAGTATGGGCTTGTGGTACCCTAAAGGTACAACCTTCCACCTCTTGGGATACTCGGATTCGGACTTTGCCGGATGCCGTGTGGATCGCAAGAGTACCTCCGGTGGGTGCCACTTGCTTGGGCGTTCCCTAGTATCTTGGTCTAGCAAGAAGCAAAATTCCGTCGCCTTGTCCACGGCGGAAGCGGAATACATTGCGTCTTGTGCATGTTGTGCCCAAATTCTTTACATGAAACAAACCCTCTTGGACTTTGGTATTAAACTTGCTTGTGTGCCTCTCCATTGTGACAATGAAAGTGCGGTTAAGATAGCTAAAAACCCCGTTCAACACTCCCGTACTAAGCACATTGATATTCGCCATCATTTCTTAAGGGACCATGAAGCTAAGGGACACATCTCTTTGAGAGGTGTTAGGTCCAAAGAACAATTGGCGGATATCTTCTCTAAACCACTTGATGAGAAAACTTTTTCTAGGCTAAGAAGTGAATTAAATGTGCTAGATGCAACAAACGTCATGTAAGAATGCATATCATATAGGTCTTGCCTAACTCTCAAAGGATAGGGGTGAGCAAGGGTTAGCTTGGGATGGTGGTTCTTTTGGGTTTCCCAAGGCTTGGAGAGTAGCTCTCCCTGAAGAAGCCTTTGAAAGGTTCAATCTTGGCAAGATAGATTTAATTTATGTCTTGAATGATGCCTGCCATATAGACTTACTATTTCTTGCATTATAAAATGTTTGGCATTGCATACGGTAGATTGTCACAAAGGGGAACCCACCTCATGAGAAAGAGACTTGTTTGAAATGCAATATCTCAACTCATAGGTGGAAAGAACAAAATGTTAGGTGCGTTAATGCCTAGAGGAACATGCTTCAAAGAGATAGAAGTTTTCATACTCTACCTCACAAAGCATGGGCCTTACATTTTATTTGGATATTTTCCTCCTATTTTTTTCTCGGTGTTTCATTTGCTTTAAGGATTAGCCAAGTTATTGGCATATTAGCTTTTTGAGGGGTAAGGGGTTTCCCAGAAAGTCCTAAGACATGTGTTTCTCTTTGCTTGGTTGTTTGGTCAAAGGACATATATGGGATGTTTTTGTTCTGTAGTCATCGGATTATCCGATGTCCAGGTCAATCTCTCATCGGTCTAATAGGTGTTCAATCTTCAAGGGCCAGTTCAGTCAGAATCCCAAATTATCCGACGCGTTCATTCTAAAAAAACATCGGTCCATCCAGTGTTCTCTATTCTGGAGCTATGGTCAATTCCACTGATGTTACTTCCTCCCACGTCGGACCATCCAGTGTCAACATCCCTCTTTTGAACACCCTTACTGTGCCATTCGACCGATGATCAAAACCCTAAACGTCGGTCCATCCCATGTCAACAACAATTTTTTTAATATCCTTACTGTGGCATTCGACCGATGTACATCCCGTCTAACATCGGTCCATCCGGTGTTAAAATTTTGGCTAGGGTTTGGGACCCTCTATTTAAATCGGCCATACGCCTCCTTCCTCCCTCTCCCGATCCCGACGCCGCCTCACCTCCTCTCGTCGCGCCGCTCTCCCTCGCCGCCGCCGACCTCGCCGCCGCCGACCGCGCCGCCGTTCCCCTAGGCGCCGCCGCTCTCCCTCGCGCCGCCATCGCCCTAAGCGCCGTCGCCGCAGTCCTTCTCGCGCCGCCGTCGCCCTAGGCGCCGCTACCGCAGTCCCCTCGGGCCGCCCGTTTCCACCCACACCACCACCGCCGTCTCACCAGCACCGCCACCTCCTCCAAAGCCGCCGTCGCCGCCGCCCATAAACCCTATCGCTCCACTTCGCCGCTAAGGTCTCCGGTCGCGACACCGTTCGTCGCCGTTTCTTTTCCCGACTCCGTCAAAGCTCACTTCCGCGATCGCAATGGCTCGCAACAAGAAGAACAAGGGCAAGGCCATCGCGGAGCCCGCCACGAAGAAGCAGAAGCTGTCCAAATAGGAAAAGAAGGCGTTGATGGCCGCTCGCGCTGCCGAGGAGCATGAACGAGGCCAAGGAAGGTCATTAAGGATCCGTGAGGCTCGTCCGAGGCAGCCTCTCGTGATTGATGGCTCCGAGGCCGAAGAGGAGCCCGTTGAGCCTCTCGTCCGCCGGCTCTCAGCCCGGACACGTGGGGGTCACACCGAGGATGCTCCTCGTCCGAGACCGACGGCTGCCGACCATCGTGAGGACAGGGAGGCCCAGCGTGCGATCTACGAGATGGACACCACTGTCCATGTCGTAGAAGGAGTCCGGTTGACCGACTACCAGAAGATGAAGGCCAAGCAGCTTCGCAAGCTCTGATGGAATGTGCTACTTGAGGAGTGGTACCCGCAGCCCCAGGAAGCTTTGGTGGATAGTCGCTTCTGGACTATCACCCAGGCGTCTCTCTACGAGACCTACAGATGTCGAGGGCACAAGCTGTTCCAACACAACTATCTGGATTGGGGACAGCTAGCTTTGGCACCAGAGACGGAGATCCATCCTTACTTTGAGAGGTATCGAGGCTTGGTGGAGCTGATGGCATATGAGCGGAGTGCCTATGTGGAAGATTGGGTCCGCGTCTTCTGTGCCACCCTCTATGTCTCGGAGGGCAGAAGATCCATTGACTTCATGTTCATGGGTCAGCACTACCACCTGACGAGGCACACGCTGGGACAGTTGCTTGAAGTAGACTTGCCCGACACATGTGTACATGAGAGGGTCTACGGTCAGGCAGATCCACCGAGGAGGCCGCTCACTGGAGGAGTGGCACCGCCGCTGGAGGAGATTCGCTCTTTGTTCGGTCCCACCTTCTCTCCTGACCAGCCGAGAGTTCCAGCCCTGTTGACTCTAGCTGCGCGCATAGTGCACCTCCCTTGCGCCGCACACTCCTGCCGAGGTCTGGCTATTTGGAGGGGTTCACCAGCTTGCAGCAGACTCTCCTGTTCTACATCATGAACGTGATGGAGTTCGACATCGTGGACGTCCTCATATGCGAGATGGATGATGTGATCACAGACGGGGTGGGCATGATGAGGCAGCTAGTTTACGGGCACTAGATCAGCTACCTGCTTACTATGATGGTTCCCGAGGGGTCGGCCGTGCACGACCGTCTCTCTGACGAGAGTGTGACACGGTTCGGACACTACCGTGCCCTGGCTCCTGGAGACCGCCGCCTTGGCCGTCCAGTTGAGCGTCAGGTCAGGGCGATGCTCTCCGAGGAGGACTGGTCGGATCTGGAGAAAGAGGATGAGCGACTAGCAGAGGCAGAAGCTCAGGGAGGAGACCTCCAGCACGTCTGGTTCGAGAGCGATACAGACGACAGTGTCGAGGAGTACTTCCCTCCTCCTCCTCCCTCACCGAGGCAGCATGATGCAGAGGCAGGAGGTTCAGCTGCTCCACCATCGACACCACCTCCTGTGTCCGAGGCGCAGGTGTCACAGCCGTCAGAGCTGTCGTCACTTCTTCAGCATATGATAGAGCAGTAGCGCCAGGACAGGCTAGCGGCTGAGCAAGCCAGAACAGAGCAGGCTGCTCACCTGGCACAGCTTCAGAGGCAGTAGCAGGAGCTACAGCTAGAGATCGCCTGACAGAGGCGAGAGGATACAGATCGGTTCACCAACTTGGTCGATCAGATGCACCATCGTACCCTTGACCAGCAGCAGCAGACTCAGCAGGCTATGATGGGGATCCTGGGGTTGATCACCAACCTCTACACTCCGACCGGGATCGCCCTTCCACCTCAGCAGCCTGGACTGGGACTGGCTCCAGGTGCAGCTCAGGTGCCTGCTACACCGATTCCCTCTATCAGCATGTCACCTCTTCTGGCACCCAGCACACCGATCCACTCTCCTCTGCCGGCGACGACTCTGTTCCAGCAGACGCCGACATCTGTGGTTGCTCAGCTTCCTCCAGCTCCAGCTCCACCGGCGCCTCCTGTACCTGCTACCTCCTCTCCAGCATCAACAGCGGACCCCCCAGCTCCCTCCGCTCCGGCAGCTGCGACCAGCGACTCCAGCTCCGACGACAGCAACGGTGACCAGTTCGTCATCACGCCTAGCTCTCAGGGTCAGTAGGCTCTCGGATCCCTTTTTGGTGTCTTGATGCCAAAGGGGGAGAAGAGGTAGAGGAGTCAGGGGGAGTAGTATCTCAGTCTCAGGGGGAGTTTATTTTTCTATCTATATTCTTTGTATTCTTGTGTGCTTGAGTACTTTTGTAATATTAATTAAGCACTTTTCCACTTGTGACATTTGCCTATGTTATTAACCGATTAAGCTTTTCGCGCCATTTCATTTGATTTCTACAAGCTCAATGTGTCTTATCTTGTATTCATTGCATATCTATTTGAGTATTGTACCATCAAATTCATTACTATTGCGCTTTAAATTATTGTGTTGTCATCAATCACCAAAAAGGGGGAGATTGAAAGCATCTAGGCCCCATGAGATACAATTTCGGTGATTAATGACAACCATTTGATTTTACTAATGAATTTGTGAATGCAAGGTCCCAATAATCACTCAATCAAATGAAATCAAAATGACATTGGAGACCCATATAAAATCAACCTTAAGTTCAAATCAATCACATGAAGACAAGGAGTGAAAGCTCTAAATTGACATCATTCAGATGCTTGAAGATTATCAGAACAACAATTCAAACAAGTGTCAAAGAGGTCCCATGTTAAAATTCCAAAAGAACAACTCAAAACAACTCGAAGTCAACAAGATGAACCCACCAGATCATCCGATGATCTCAAAGATGACTACATCGGTCGAGTTGTGTCAACAGAAGAAGACCTCAGAGCAAAGCACTCACCGGATCATCCGATGTGTGGCTCAGCTACATCGGTCCATCAGTACAGTTTGCAACATCATTGGACCAAGTGAAGCACCGGATCATCCGATGTACAGAAGTATAAACATCGGTTGATTACTCCAGTAAGCATTAAGGTTGAGTCAACTCTGGAGGAAGAGCCATCGGATCATTCGACGATGAAAATGAAGCTACATCGGTCTAAAAACGGTCATATCTGACACCATGACATCAGCCAACTTAATTAGACCGATGATGACAAAGGGGGAGACATCGGATCATCCGGTGTGTACAATAAAGTTCCGTCAGCCTACTTTTCCAATGGCTATTTCAGGGAGGTTGGCTTTAAATACCCACAAAACCAGTCTTTACGAGAAGTCTTGACACTCAGAAGCTAACAACACATCCAAGAGCACTCAAGATCAAGAGCTTACACTTCTACACCCATTAGATCATTTGTATAGGCTAGATCTAGCTAGAGAAAAGCTTGTGTGCGTCCATTCTCTGTGATTGGAGTCTCTAGACTAGTGAGAGGTTGAAGAGATCCTTCCGGAGCTTGCCAAGGTGTGTGTGGAAGCCCGAAAGATCAAGGATTGTACAAGTCTTGAGCTCCACCTTGCCGGAGATGGCGAACGGAGAAGAATAGTGAAGACCCCCTTGTCTCGGTGACTTGGGAGTGGCAAAACCCTTTGGTGGGTGCCACAATGTGGATGTAGGAAGATCCTTGTGATCTTGCCGAACCACGGGATAAACTCCGTGTCTCCGTGTCCTTTGAGCGTTTGTCCCTCCTTTTTACATTTATGCAATCTTCATTCCGCAACTAAAATTTACGTTGATTGCATAGATTAAATGCATATGGAATTGGGCTTTAAGTCATTAGTTTTTAATTACCTTAAAATTTAAAAGAAAGCCCAATTCACCCCCCCTCTTGGGCGTTTCGATCCTTACAATTACGTTTAGGATGATTGATACTCCACATGCATGACCAAAAATCCTAGAGATTGGTTGAAACGAGTTACAGTTTGACCTGTAGTAACTGCTTTGCTAATGCATAGGAAATCCGGTAGAAGTCGAGTAGTTGGAATCTACTCGCGAGAGATGTAGGACATATCTCACAGGATTGGTTAGATAGAAAATGGCATAATATTATGAAACTGAGACCGGGCAGGGAATGGGTAGGAAGCAGCAAAAATTGAGTCTCGGTCGCATAGCCCTGCCTGTGTCGATTAAGGCCCGTCTGTATGCGGCCCCTTCGGACAAGCTTGAATTGTACCGACGACATAATGGACATATGGAATCCAGTAAACTGATGTAACTCGATAACTAGGGTGTCGAGGCCCATTAACTCACCATCGATAGGGGTGGGTTGAGGACAGTAAGGTGTAAATCGGTCGGTGGACACATGAGGTGTTCCGTGCGGAGACCTTCTGTTTGCGGAGGTGATACGGGCTCAGCGTTCGGGTTTCTTGTGAAAGGTGGCCATATACGCCTAGTACTGAAGTGTTATGTAGGTACTGGTGTGCTCGCTGACACTTCCAAACGACGTATGTGTTGTGTTGTCCGGGTGTGTCCTGATTGCAATCATTGTCCCTCGCAGTAATAGAGTACCACTTGTTCACTGCGCCGTTATGTAGTAAATACTAAAGAAACCAGAAAATTATATTGTATTGAATTATAATTGCTTTGCAACCTTGTATGATTTAGAGATAGTGCAATTAAAAGTTTACAGTTTCCCCATACTTTAGCTGTAATAGCATTATGTGCTCTGGGCATGTCATATCATCGGCAAAGCGTTTCTTGTTTGATTGTGGAGCCCATGATGTGCCATGCCTGGAGAATGTCATTTTCTACATAAAACCTGATTATAAGGATCCACTTGTAGGCGAGTCATTTATGCTTCACCTTACCTATGTTTAGTGTCCCCTTTGCATATGTCAAGTGAGATGGGTTAGTCTTGCTGAGCCTTATGCTCACGTTTGCAGTTAACGAGTTTTTGCAGGTTATACAATTGATGAAGGGTTTGATGATGAGGCTGGACCCCCTCCAGGGTGTACAGCGGAATGGGAACCCTGCACACCGTCGTGATTGAGTGTTGCTAGTGCAAAGTATCCAAGGCATGGATAACTTTGCCTTTGCATAGCTAGTGCTGAGAGCGTTGCTATGATATGTATATTTATTTACTTCCGCTAGTATTGTAAAACTTTCGCTGTATTCTAAACGAAAGACTTTGTCTTGTATTTTATTCGGGTTCTGTTCCTGTATACTGTTGGGTGTCGCATCGCACGACACCACCCAATGAGATCCTTAGATGTCCGGATTCCAGTCCCCACAGTCATGGTATCAGAGCATCATTGGGAACAGTGTACTTGAAAAGAACATATTTTCAAAAATTAGGATTTGAGTGAGGAATTAGCTATATGCCTTTATAAGCAGTATGATTAGTATAAGATATAAAGGTGGTAAACTAACTATGTGTTATTATATTTTGTAACGACGCCCCGACGTCAGGTAAGAGGTAAGGTACGCCACCGAGAGCGGGTCAATCTCGGTAAGCTCAGCATACGAGGAGTGGTATGTGAAATTTCCGTGGCTTGGCACGGGAAGTTAATAGGAGTCTCTGAAGCTCTAATGTTTCTGAGAACCTATGACACGCGGTACCCCAGCGTGCTTCAAAGTTAGTGGGAGCCCCCATCGGGTGGTGTATAACCCGATAGTATGCCTCTCTAGAACTATGCATGTTCTATGGGAGCATGTGAAACACGTATGCCCGAGCGTGTATAAGCCGGATCGTACGGGAGTCTTTGCCGTACAGACGTATTTACAGCCATGTACCTCGATACATGACCTTGCTCGAGGGCGACTCACACCAGAGTCGTATGCATTTATTTTCATATGTATTATTGTGACTGCCTGTCATGTTCCCCCATACCACCTTTGATGTGTGAAAGTGTGAAAGGGGATTGTTTGTCTTTTGCAGCATTAACCACGGTATAAGACCGTGTAGAAGCCGTTTGCGAGAGAACGATATAGGAACCACCTATAGACGTAACCGGATATACCGGATAGAATTTTCTTTGGTGAGATACGTAGTACCGTCAGTATCAAACATGATACTAGACCATCCCCAACGACAGAATTGATGCATAATGCTTTGTAAAGTCCAAATATCAGATGCTGGTAGGTTTGGACTCCGTAAAAAGGGACTCCGACTCTATAGGGTAGATAGAATCAAGATTCTTGATTTCTGGCAGAAGTTGGCTTGACTTCGCCAGGTTGTAATCTTGGTTATCGAATAGATAACATAAGAGTATCATATATGGATGGAAATCTCGTGAAGACCTCTACATCTTTTCTGTTAACCATCAGGGCAGAAAAGTTTGAAATTCTATTGAAATCTGGAGTATACTAAAACTGCTCCGGATGACCCAACCATTGTACCAGTTCCAGAAATATTACCATAACTCAATGTAGGAACATCTTCTGCCTTATTGTGACACATGTCTAGAAAGGGAAGAGGCAAGTCTACAGGTTTGATATTTAGAGATTTTCCTAATTCAAATTTTATTTAACTCAAATTTAGAACTCAAAACAGTGGACTGCAGGACTACTGGTGCAAACCAGTCAGTTCAACTGTTTAGTTTGGATAGTTATAACTCTTAATCCAGATTAGTGAAATAGTCACATATATACATATCTGGAAAGATTAGGAAGTCCTCTATCAACTTTATTTTGCATTCCTGATATAAATCTGGGTATAGTAGTGTCTAATTCCATTTGTCGCAAACTTGGTTCTGGCAGTCCAGAACTTAAAACAGTTTGCACCTATTTGAGAATTCGCGCGCGATACCTGTATAACAAACTTTTCAGGGGTTAAATCTTTTACTTCTCGATTGTTAACTTGATTTTATACAAAGTTTATTTTGTCATTAACTCAAAATATTATCATGATATCCCTGCATAAATTGTGGACATCACTACATATACAGGGGGGGTTCTGTCAAAAATTCCAGAAAATATAGGTCAATTTAAAACCTGTATAGATTCTATTTCCTAGCTCACTTGTATATGTATGAGTACAATCTGGAAAGCTTGGAAAGTATACTACAACTTTTGTATTCAACTCCACCTTTGATTCTGACAAATCCTGTATGAAACTGTGGTATTTCTACAGGAAGATGGCTGCAGAGATTATCCAATTACCTAATGGTTGGGTGCACGCGACATGCACTGGTCAAGGCGGGTTTCTGGATTTGTTTGTCATGCTGCTGAGCCAGTGCAGATATGAGGAGGCGCCTAGCTATTGGGGAAAGGAATTCCATGACAACAGAGTGAAGAAGTGTGTCATCTATGTCGACGTACCTGCTTGTCCACCAAGCAACGGATGGGCCCCCTTTTCTATCAAAACAAGGGGTGTTCTATTGGAAGAAACTTGGAGCTTCGCCGCAAGTGTTGCTATGGGGAGGTTTTGCAGACTTCACCATCATCACCGCACATCACTCCAGGCACCGGTATCAACAACGATGGAGTTTGAGCCTCCATCGCCGATCCCTGCAATACATGAAAGTAGTTTGACATATTTATTAGTTTGAAACTACATTTTTTACTAGAATTGATTAAACAAGCTAGAATTGATCATATTTTACCTTACTTTAGCTAAGTTGTGTTAGATACCTCATAACTAGAATATGTAAGTTGAGTTATAGATTTACATGTGTTTGATGAAGTAAGACTAAGTAAGTATGTTTTTTTATTTCCTGGATAGTTGGAGAAGGAGTGTTCTGCGGGGTCTGCAGCGGCGGTGGTGGCTACACTGGTGGTGGTGGCAGTGGTGGTAGCTCGATCTGCACCCTCTGGGCTCGAACTAGTGCCTGTCATTGTAAACATTACATGTTACATATTATTAAGCATGTGAAGAATTTAAATTACTTCAGCTTACCTCCATAGCCTGCCTTTGCGCCTCCATTGCCTACCGCATCTGCGCCATGCAAGCTTGCTGGTACGGGATGGTGGCCTCCATCGCCACCGTTTGTGCCTTGTGTTCCTCACACCGCTCTTCAAACCGATTGGTGAGTGTCTCCACCTGTATGTCATTTCAAGAAAGTGGCTCTTCAAGAACAAATTAAACGCTGATGGCATGTTGGCACAACAGAAGCCACACTGGGTGGTGTGCGGCTTCAAGCAGCGACCGGGAGTTTATTTCGATCAAACCATCTCGCCGGTCATCGAGCCAGCTACCATTCGCATGGTGCTTCATCTTGCTTCATCTCGCAATTGGCCGGTACACTAGCTTGATGTCGAAAGCGCGTTGTTGCATGGCGACCTTCAAGAATGCTTCTACTGCTGCCAAGCAACAGGCTTCATTGATGCCAACCATCCAGATCATGTCCACTTCATGTCAAAGTACTTGTATGGACTCAGACAGACACAGCAGGCATGGTTCACCGTGTTCGAAAAGGAGCTCTACGCCATCGGCTTCAAGTCAGCGCTGTCTGACTCCTCTATGTTCACATCCTGGGATGGAGACGCGATGGCATTCCTTCTCCTCTATGTCGACAACATCCTCCTCACTGCACCCTCTACGTGACTCCTGAACCAGATCATACAGCGCCTGACATTTGACATGAAAGACCTCGGCCCCCTGCACTACTTCCTCGGCATAAATGTGCAGCATAGAAGATCCGGGTTCTTCCTCAACCAAGCATCCTATGCGCTGCAGACATACTCGAGCGTACCGGCATGGTGAATTGTAGACCGGCCACCATTCTTGATGACACGAAGCCTAAAGTCACAGCCAAGCAGGGCACACTGGTCAACGATGCTTCCTTCTACTGGACCATTGCTGGTGCTCTCCAGTATCTAACGCTCAACCGACCGGATATCTCGTACGCCGTCAACCAGAGGCTCGACTTCTTATGCACATGCCACAGGATGTTCACTGGTGTCTTGTGAAAAGGATCCTCCGCTACATCAAGGACACGTCACACTACGGCATCCACATCCATTCATCTGCGAGCGTCAACCTCACTGAATTCCCCAACGCGAACAGGGCCGCATGCCCATACACGGGCCGGTCAACTTTGGGGTACTGTGTCTTCCTCGGCGACTTGCTCGTGTCGTGGTCCTCCAAACACCAGACTACGGTCTCTCAGTCCAGCGCGGAGGCGGCGTACCGCGCGGTGGCTAATGCCACGGCCGACTGTTGCTGGATGCGTCAACTACTCCTGGAGCTGAAAAATAACGTGAACAAGCCCACCGTGGAGTACTAGGACAATATCTCTGCGGTGTACTTGACGCATAACCCGGTCCATCACCGACACACCATGCACATCGAAAATGACATCCACTTTGTTTCCGAGAAAGTTTCACTTGGTGATCTGAGGGTTCTATATGTTCTCACACTTCTGCAACTCGCCGAAATGAAGTGGTGTTTAACAAAAATCCGATAAAATCTTATTTGCAGGTAGTGTTCAGAGGAACTTATTGGTGGAGATTCTGGATGCAACTACAAAGCACTGAAGACTTGGCAGGGATGATCAAGGAAGCATGCAAGGTGTTGGAGACAGTGGCCATTACTGTTTTTGCCCATTTTGGATGGAGATTTAGTAATCGATTGATTTGTTGAATGGGGTCAATAATTGTGCGCTTCCAAATTTCCTTTTGTTTCGAACTTTAGGTGTCATGGTGCGAGCGGTATATCCGTCGTTTATAACAAACTGGTTGTAGGTTCCAGTTGGAGGTGAAGGCTGGGAGATACTTATTTCCCTTTATCTTAAAAACATCTGCAACTAACCGACGTGATGACCAAGGGGCTGCCCGCTTCAGTATTTCAGGGATTCCGCAACAGCCTGTGCGTTACCAGCGCCGGCGCTCCGGTTGGAGGGGGTTGAAGAAACACGTAGTGGGCCTCGGCCCTTTTCTCTCCTGTGCGCGCGTGTGTCTATCGGCTGTGCCTGTTTGTTGCGTGCATGCAACACGTCCTCCACACGCCCGCTTCGTTAGGATCGAACGTTTCCTCTCGCCAACTATATGTATGCTACACTCTGGTAATACAGGATTTGTTGGCTCAATCTCTATACACACCGGGGCATCTAAGTTGGACCCTACTTGTTCCATCTGTAATATGCGAACAAGTATGTGTGGTTATACCAAAAAAGTTACAAATTAATTATAACGATGTAAGAGAAGTTTACTATTTTCTAGAACTACCTCTTCAACCGTATGACAGGATGCAGCATTGGTAGCAGTACTGTTTCCCCGGGTTCTCTTTCTACCCTGCAGCTTGTCCATACAAATGAGTCAGTTATGCCAAAAAACATAACAGAGCAGCATATGGTACAAAAAAAAAAGATAAAAATGGAAAGCTATTACCTTGCTGCTACTCAGCTCCCTAATCTGTTGCACTGCATCCATAATGTTTGGGGAAGTTTCAAGTAGCTCACGTGCAGAGGTGCACCCTCGACCCTTGGCCGCACGCGCCAATTTTCAGTTTCGCAGCTCTCCATTTTTCTTTCTGGTGAGACAAAGCAAGATACATGTCTTTATTAGTGTAAACACAAATAACGAATCAACCTTAATGACTGAGAAATATCAACATTAACTAATATATGTGTAGAACATTAACTGCAACAGCTACAGTTGCAGTTGCCTGTGCATTTGGGGCAGATCCAACCATCCTGTTCTTCCGCTGCCTCTAGCTCACTCTAGCCATATCTATGCAGATCACGGCACCCAGGTGTGTAGTAAGAAAAAAAAACATTCTCAAGGTGTAAAACATATACCATGTGAGAAGACAACCGGACATAATATTCTTACCTGCTAATGAAGCACCTGCTACAATATCGAATTCCACAGGGCTTGTTCTTCCTTAGACCGTTGCATGGTGGCACTACTACGGTCCGATATTGACAGCACTGCATGGAACAAGACAAAAATCAAAAGTTAAATCCGTGTTGTATTTAGCACAAACCAAGTCCATCTATTGCTCTTGCAGAGTGACCCGTTATGAATATGCTCGGGGCAGATCCATGAGTGGAAATACCATCAACGCGGTTGTGGGTCAGGCACATGAGTGGAAATAACATCCACACCCGTTGTGTAAAATCTGATAGATGGAGACCTCAACCCACCTGTGGGTTTTCCATCCGTAACTCTATGATGCTACTTTTTCTTTAATTGTGTACTATTCCATGAGCAGCTTCTCGGGCACGTGAAATTTGGGTATGTTTAATCGACCACTTTTCACTGGTTGCAATTAATCTAGAAACTAATCACCGGAAACATCGAGACGGAAATATTGTTTTGGTCATCATATAAACGTACTTTATAGTTGTTTTGGTTGCGGCTGAATTCGGTGTCCAGCAAATACTTTTGAAATTTATGTGTTTTTAATGTTTCAAACTGCCACGTTGTGTACAACATCCCATAATCACCACGCTCGATAGAAATGACAAGCACAACCATGAACGGAATAAGATCAAGCACATAACAGGTCCCATGGGAGTGGAGGCATCACTTATAGACGATGTCGGAGGCTCACGAATTTCCAGCAGCAGGTCAAGGAAAAAGAGGGGGCACCGGGCGGGATTGACATGCTCACCTACTGTCAGTGCATGGGCTGGGCCCGTTTATTTGCGAAGGCCGTCGCAATTAAAGGCCTTATTCACGACGGTCTTCCTTGGCCATCGCAAATTCATACGGTTAATTTGCGACGGCCACAGTAGCCATCACAAATAATAGATATCTTATTTGCGGTGGTACTGTATAAAAGTCATTACAAATAAGGTTTTTTATTTATTTATTTTAAACAAAAAATGCTGCCCGGCTCAATGGCCAAAAAAACAACAATGACAGGAACCATAACAGCTGTTTGGAACAACACAACATATACACAGCACAACGTGCTCGCATCGCATCACAAAGTCAAAAACGAACAAGAGGGGCTATACACTAGCCCCTCTAGTACATCCGAAGCCACAAACAGCGTTGCCGCGCGTCACTCCAGGCGTTAGTATCGACGGCGACTGCCGGTACCCTGAGTACCGTATACCCCTTGAGATTGCAAAGATCTTAATGAAATGTCATCTACTTGATTTGAAGACCTTCGAAGGCCCACATGTCAGACATAACCGGACCCGCTTCCCCAACATGATTAGTCCTAGGGTCACCACGTGTACCATCAAACCGGAGCTACCGCCCACAAGGGGGAAGCTCCGGGCTATGTACCATAACGGCACCCCCGGACCTAACCCCAGACCGAGGGAAGCTCCGGAACTGACACGAGTCTGGTGGCACCGGACCGATCTGTTCCCCACAGTCTGCTCTGGAGCTGCCACGTGTCCAACCGTCGGATATTCAGCCTCAAACCTCCGGTAGACTCCACAACGACTTCGGATCTTCAAAGGGGAATCAAGGACTTCAAGACCCGATTAAGTGTCATTAATACCATGTTAATGACACACGATCGGACGACCCTTATTACTAGTAATGGCGCTGTCAAATCCCGTAACTCGGTCATTAAGGATAATTAAGTGCATCAAATGTGTATCAATATTAGTAGCCGCCAGGGCCGCATGTCGGGCCAGGCCAACTTGTAACGGCTTGTCCTTGTACTGTAAAAGGACAGGCCGACGATACATAGAGGGGGGCTGATATCATCTGATCTGATCTGATCCAGGGTCTCTGATCTGATCCAGGCTCTCTGATCTGATCTGGTCTGATCGGCTCACACGCGCACTCAACTCACGTCACCTGAGTTGAGTTCATACATCCAATACAAGACCAACACACCCTGTGGAGTAGGGTATTACGCTCAGGCGGCCCGAACCACGTAAATCTTTGTGTCTCCTGTGTCATTTTACATTTCACCTTCTTGAATCTCCGCGCGCCCACGCCGAACTTTAAACTCTGCAAACACTTTTAGTAGTGTCGGGAGATCTGCCGGATCAAAACCACCGACAGTTGGCGCGCCAGGTAGGGGCGCCTGAGATTTCAAGAATGGTGAACTCAGCTGCTGAATCATCCAATGGTCATCCCGCTGTTCAAGCTGCTGGGGGCAATCCCTCTAATATGCAGCCACCAGCAGGAACCTCAGTTCCAGCAGGAGTCACACTTCCACCACCGCCGCCTCCACCAGCAAATCAAGCTGGGCAGCGCGATGGTGCACCAGCGTCAATCACTGCGTCGGCGAATCATGACAACCCAGAACATGCGCTCCATGCAGCAGGTGCTCTCTTTCAGCGCCCACCACCTCCGGATGCATCCCGGGATGCAATGGAGCAGTGGAGGGCCGATGTGGAACACTTGGTTGCAGCAGCAGCCGACTGCATCAGTAACCAGGGTCCTCCTCCTTCAGGACGGGCCCCGTCGCAGCGACGGACCTTGTCTGGCACACTTGGTCCGCATGTTTCAAACAACAGGAGACATGCTGTGTCACAGCAAGTGACGTCGTTGCCCTCCGGGGTGCGATGCACCCACACGGTATCAAGGCTTTCAACTCATGACCTCTGGGCGGAGCTTGATCGCCGATACCGTCAACAAGATGGCCGAGTCCATATCAAGCGTGCTCATGAAAGATGAGAAGCTCAGGACATTCCTGCTCCTGAAGGAGTAGGAGGAGGCTGTTCAGCCCTGGCCATGCATCTGCGTATGGTCAGGTGGCCACAGAAATTCCGGCCTCACCTGCCGGAGAAGTTTGACGGGACCGTAAATCCCGTCGAATTTCTTCAGATTTACTCCACTGCTATCCTGGCAGCTGGAGGAAATGAGGCCGTAATGGCCAACTATTTTCCAGTGGCTTTAACTGGGACCGCCCGGTCCTGGTTTATGAGCCTTCCACCCAACTCCATCAACAGTTGGGAGGAGTTGTGCCGACAGTTCACCGCCAACTTCGGGAGTTCATACACCCGACCAGCCACCGAACTGGACCTTTTTGCAGTCGTGCAAAAAGGGGGAGAATCCCTGCAATCATTCATCCAGAGATTCTCTCAGGTACGAAACACTATCCCTTCTATTTCTAGCGCTTCTGTCATTGTGACATTTAGACAGGGCGTACGCGATAAGAAGATGTTGGAGAAACTGGCGATCAAGGAGATCACCAGTGTCACAGAACTCTTCAGCTTGGCCGACAAATGTGCCAGAGTTGCGGAGGGCCATGAAATGCACTCCAGACCACCTCCGGAGGATCGCAAGAAATCCTCCAAAGGAGAAGCCACTACCTCTGAGAGTGGCAAAAAGAAGAAAAAGACCAACGGCAAGAAGAAGCCGTCGACCGGCACATCTAATGCTGCAGCTGCTGCAGCTCCGGATGGCCGGGGGCCACGCCCCGAGAAGCGACCTCGACCGTCTTCTGAAGACGGTGGCAAACCCAAGGTGTGGTGTCCAATTCATAAGACGGACAACCACAGTTTGGAAGACTGCCGGGAGGTCCAAAACCTTGCCGAGCGCTACAACAAGCGCCGGGAAGAAGTTCCTTTCCGACAGATGGAAGGAAAACAAAAAGTTGACGAAGCTCCAGCTGAAGAGGAGTTAGGTTTTCAGGATCCTAAAAAGGTCCTGAAGGCCGTCTACACCTCCGTTGACGACGATTTTGACGTCTCTGACAAAGAGCGTCGGAAGACCATGAACACCATTTTTGGTGGATCATGGGACATCACCTCCCGCCGCGTCCTCAAGACAATGCGTCGGGACATGGCCGTTGTAGCTCCTACAGCCAGGGCGGAGCCTCATCGGAAGTGGATGGACACAGCCATCACTTTTGATGCTTCGGACTGCCCTCGAAGCATGGCTAGAGCAGGCCAGTTACCTTTGATGGTATCTCCCACCATCAATAACATTCAGCTCCACCATGTTATGGTAGACGGAGGTTCGGGGCTGAACCTCATAAGCTTCGAAGCTTTTACCAAGCTTCAGCTCCAACCTTTGGATCTTCACCCCTCCTGACCTTTCTCCGGAGTAGGTCCGGGAGCCATTACCTGACTCGGTGCTATTACTCTCCCCGTTACCTTCGGGACCCAGGGGAAGTATCGCACTAAGAAGTTGGTCTTTGACATTGCTCAGATCAACTTACCTTTCAACGCCATCTTGGTTAGGCCTACCTTGTACCAATTCATGGCAGCTCCTCATTATGGCTACCTGGTGTTAAAGATGCCAACACCAGTAGGCGTTCTCTAGATCCACAGAGATCGCACTCCGGAGTAACCGCTCTGGAAGAACTTCATGCGCTTATTACGGCGCAAGAGGAGGACTCCAGGAAGGAGCAAGCTCCGAAACCCCCGAGCATTCGTCAACGAGGCTCGACTTCTGCACCTCGTGTGTAGCCAAGCGGTGACACCGACATTCCCATCAAAGTCGTCCAAATTGGTTCCGATGCCGCTCAGACCACCCGTATATCGGGGGGACTGAATGACAAATAGGAACTCGCACTCATCGCTTTCCTCCGGGCTAATGTCGATGTGTTTGCTTGGCAACCATCACAAATGCCTGGGATCCCCAGGGAAGTGATTGAGCACAATCTGAAGATCTACCCTGACGCCCGGCCCGTGCATCAGAAACCTCGGAAGCAATCCGTGGAGCGACAAAACTTCATTTGACAAGAAGTGAAGAAGTTGCTCGAAGCTGGATTCATCTGAGAAGTCTTCCATCCAAAATGGCTGGCAAACCCAGTCGTTGTGCTTAAGGCCGGCAAGAAGCTTCGGATGTGTATTGACTACACAACACTAAATAAGGCGTGTCCAAAAGATCCATTCCCACTACCTAGAATATATCAGATAGTGGATTCCACCTCTTGGTGTGAATTACTGTGTTTCCTAGATGCATATTCTGGGTATCATCAAATCAGAATGTCTAGGGAAGATGAAGAGCATACCTCTTTCATCACAGTAGATGGATTGTACTGTTATACAGCCATGCCATTTGGTCTCAAGAATGCAACTTCAACTTTTGTACGAGCTATGCACAAAACTTTTGAAGAACTCATTAGAGACATAGTGGAAGTGTACGTCGATGACATCGTGGTCAAGGTGAAGAACAAAGAGTCACTCCTTAACACCTTACAGGCTGTCTTCGACAAGCTGCGGGTCACCCGCACAAAGCTAAACCCAGACAAGTGTGTCTTCGGGGTTAGTGAAAGCATCTAGGCCCCCCTCATGTAGTATGGTTTTGGTGATTAATGACAACCATTGAACTTTACTAATGAATTTGTGAATGTAAGGTCCCTATAAACACTCAATAAGATGAAATGATCATGTCATTGGAGACCCATAGATACTCAACTTTCGAGATCAAATTCATGAGATAAAGACATAATGTGAAGGATCTATGTCTAAGTCACCCAATCAAAAATTGACAACATACAATGCTTAAGAATCATCAGAGAGCCTTGTGGAACAAATGTCTAAGAGGTCATTCGACCAAGACACAAAAGATTCACTCAAGACAACTCGTAGCAAACAAAATCAACTCACCGGATCAACCGATGATTTCCAAAATGAACACATCGGTCGAGTTGATTCAACTGAAGAAAAAGACCTCAGACAAATGAACTCACCGGATCATCCGATGTGAAGGGCTCAACAACATCGGTGCATCAGTACAGTTTGTAGTACAATTGGAACAAGTGAAGCACCGGATCATCCGATGTGCAGACTTACACACATCGGTTGATCACTCCAGTAAGCATCAAGATCAAGCAAATTCTGGAGGAAGAGCCACCGGATCATCCGATGAGAAGACTGGGAGCAATATCGGTCTAATAACGGTAATATCTGACACAATGATGTCAGCCAAAGTAATTACACCGATGATAACTAGAGGGGAGACATCGGATCATCCGGTGTTCATAGTAATGTTCTGTCAGCCTACTTTTCCAACGGCTATTTCAGTTAAGCTGGCTATAAAACCCCTCTAACCCAGTCATTTCGACAAGTCTTGATCACCTGAAGCCAACTACACATCCAAGAGCATTCAAGACTATAGAGCATACATTTCCAAACTTTTAGATCATTTGTAATAGGCTAGAGAGAAGCTTTTGTGTGTTATTTTTTTGTGATTGAACTCTCTAGGCTAGTGAGGAGTTGAAGAAGATCGTTCCGGAGCTTGCCAAGGTGTGTGTGGAAGCCCGGAACATCGAAGGTTGTACAAGGCTTGAGCTCCACCTTGCCGGAGATGGCGCGGAGAAGATTAGTGAAGACTCCATTGTCTCGGTGACATTGGAAGTTGCAAAATCCTTCGGTGGGTGCCACAACATGGATGTAGGAAGATCCTTGCGATCTTGCCGAACCACGGGATAAACCTTCGTGTCCCCTAGTGTTTGCATTTCTCTCCCTCTCTTTACATTATGCAATCTTTGCTTCACAAGTTATATCTACGTTGATTGCATAGTTAGAACCGCATTGGGAATTGGGCTTAAGTAGTTCGTTTTTAATTGCCTTAAAATTTGAAAGAAAGCCCAATTCACCCCCCTCTTGGGCATTTTGATCCTTACAATTGGTATCAGAGCAAGGTTGCTCATAGGATCATTCTAGCTTCACCGCTAGAGAGCAAAAATGGCCAAGGTTGGGGGTTCGGTTCCTATCTTCGAGGGCAAGAATTTTGCCTATTGGAAAGCACGCATGCGCGCTTACCTTGAGGCTATTGCCCCCGAAGTTTGGGAAGCGACTCATGCGGGATTTGTAGAACTTAACTATGTGGGTGATCAAGTTAAGTGGGATTCTAAGGCTAGGAATGCTATTTATGAATGCATACGTCAAGATGTCTTCTCTAGGATTGCTAGTAAGGAGAAAGCTTGTGAAATTTGGGCTTGTTTGATAGAAATCCATGAGGGCTCATCTCGTGTAAAGGAACTTAAATATCACATGCTCAAAGCTAAATATGATGAATTTAAGATGCTTCCTCATGAAAATGTTAATGAAATGTTTTCACGCTTAAATGTTCTTATTGAGATGCTCTTGACATTGCATCTCTTGCCAAGGGACTTATTAACCGCAAGATCCTCATGCTCCTTCCCAAGCCGAAGTACAACATCATCAACTCCATGCTCCAAAAGGAATCACTTGACAACATTGAAGTTTTGGAGCTCATTGGAGAAATACACGCTCATGAGATGAGTGTACTTGGGATGATGGAGCAATCATCATCAAAAACAATTGCTCTAAAGGCCTCCACCAAGAAGACAAGCTTCAAGAAGAAGAAGGTGGTCGAGCCTAGCTCAAGTGAAGAAGAGCAAGCGTCAAGTGAAGATGACGATGATGAGCTTGCCTTGATGATGAGAAAGTTCTCACGCTTGAACTCTAAGATCACCAAAAAGGGATACACCTTTGATCCCATGAAGAAGGCATTTCTACCAAGAAAAGACGATCGCAAGATATGCTACAATTGTGGAGATCAAGGCCACATCTCTTATGATTGTCCAAAACCGGACAAAAGGAGAGAGAACTACAAAGGCAAGCAACGCAAGCTTGAAGAAAGTGATGATGATGAAGAAGAAGCCAAGCCCAAACCAAGAGCCTTTGGGAAGAAGAAGCAAGACAAGGGCAAGAAGGCAAGACTCTTACCAAAGAGGAGAAGTGGTCCACAAAAGGTGTTTATGTGTGAGGCAAATGAATGGGTCACCGACGAAGAAACAAGTGATGAAGAGAGTGAAGAAGAAGAAGAAAGCTTGGCCGGCCTTGCCATTGCCAACCATGATGACTCACCTCTTCCTCCACCACCCATGTGCCTCATGGCTAAAGGTAACACCAAGGTATGTGACGACTCTAGTGATGATGAGCTTTCCCCCGATGATTGAACTTCTTTGATTAATGAATATCATGCTATCATTAAGAGAGAGAAGAGTAAGGTTAAAACTCCTGAAGAAATTCGTGCTAAACTTGAGAGTGCTAACCTTGATTTGCTTGACAAGTATGAAAGCATACTTAAAGAGCATGACACGCTCAAATCTCATGTCAAGCAAATTGAGGAAGAAAATGCTAAAATCAAGGTAGCCAATGATGAGCTCAACATAGCACATCAAACTCTCTTGGAGGAGTACAACAAACTAACTCAAGAATACCAAACACTTAACATTGCTCATGACATGCTTGATCAAGAGTTAAAAGATGCAAAGAAACAAACTCTTGATGATAAGATATCCATTACTTCACATGTCTCTAATGTCTTGGACAAGTCTTTGTCTTTGAAAGCTAATGCTAGGGAGAAGGACTCGTTGGAAGAAATTGAGAGTCTCCGCACTAGTGTGGCTAGACTTTCAAAAGGTGAAGTCAAGCACAAGGAAATCCTCTTCCAACAAGCAAAAGCCTTCAACAAAAGAGGACTTGGATCCTTCCCAGTGCCCAACAAAGGAAAGGTGCCCTCACCGGAGCTTAGAACAAGCTTCATCAAGGAAGTTGGTTCTTATTGCCAACATTGTGAGGTCACCGGTCACCACACAAGGGAGTGTCCTCTTCCTAACCGACCTTCACCTAAATTGCCTACTAATTACAAATCTATTTTCAATGATCGCTATTATCTTCTTAGCAAAGTGAATGGCAAGGTGAAAGCTAGGTTCATTGGCAAAGACATGAAGAGCATGAAGGGGAAGCTCCCCAAGCAACTTTGGGTCCCAAAGACACTTGTATCTCACATACAAGGACCTAAGTTGGCTTGGGTGCCTAAAGTCAAAAATTAACTTCATGTGTGTAGGTGAACTACAAAGCCGGAGGAAAGCATTGGGTACTCGATAGCGGGTGCACTCAACACATGACAGGCAATGATGGTATGTTCACCACCATAGAAAACCCCGGTAATCATGAACAAGTCACTTTTGGTGATAATTCTAAGGGTAAGGTAATAGGATTAGGTAAAATTGCTATCTCTAATGATTTATCCATTTCTAATGTGTTGTATGTTAAGTCGCTTAGCTTTAATCTACTTTCCATTGCACAACTTTGTGATCTTGGACTAACATGCACATTTAGCAAAAATGATGTTGTTGTGAGTAGTGAGACAAGCAAAGAGCTAATCTTCAAAGGGTTTCGGCATGGACATCTCTACTTAGTAGACTTCTCCAACAAGAATGCAAGCCTAACCACTTGTCTTTTCACTAAGACAAGCTTAGGTTGGCTATGGCACCGACGCATAGCCCCACATTGGAATGAGCAAACTCAAGAAGTCATTCAAGCTTGGGATGGTGACCGGCGTGAAGGATGTGACGTTTGAAAAGAACAAGCTTTGTAGCGCTTGTCAAGCCGGGAAGCAAGTTGCTTCACACCACCCAATGAAGACAATGGTGTCAACCTCCAAGCCACTTGAACTACTCCACATGGACCACTTCGGACCGTCCACATACCAAAGCCTTGGCGGTAACCTCTATTGTCTTGTTATAGTTGATGACTACTCTCTCTATGCTTGGACTCTATTTTTAGGTGACAAGAGTGAAACTCCGGAAGTGTTCAAGACCTTCGCCAATCGTGCTCAAAGGGAATTCCAACTTCCCATTATCAAGGTCCGGAGTGACAACGACACCGAATTCAAGAACTACAATATTGGGGAGTGGTGTGACCGTGAAGGTGTGAAGCATGAATTCTCCGCCACATACACTCCTCAACAAAACGGTGTCGTTGAGAGGAAGAACAAAACCCTCATCACTCTTGCAAGAGCAATGCTTGATGACTACGGCACGTCGGAGAAGTTTTGGGCCGAAGCAATCAACACGGCGTGCTATGCCGCAAACAGGGTCTATCTTCATCGACTACTCCAAAAGACCCCATATGAGCTTCTCATTGGTAGAAAGCCCAACATCTCCTACTTTAGAGTCTTTGGGTGCAAATGCTACATCTACCACAAGAAAAGGCTCGGTAAGTTTGAAAGAAGATGTGATGTTGGCATTTTTCTTGGTTATGCATCAAACTCAAAAGCATATCGAGTATTCAACCAAACCTCCGGTCTAGTTGAAGAAAGTTGTGATGTTGAGTTTGATGAGACTAATGGCTCCCAAGAGGAGAGTTTTGGTCATGATGAAATAGATGATGAGCCTCTACGAGAAGCCATAAAGAACATGACCATTGGAGACATCAAGCCGGAAGTTGAAGAGGGCCATGATCAAGGGGGAGCCTCAAGTTCCAACAACAACACCTCCATGGCGCCTCAAGTAGACGAAGAGGAGAAAGATGATCCATTGCCAACTCAAGACTCACAAGCAATACAACATCAAGATGAAGAAGAAGTCCATGATCAAGTCCAACCACAAGAGGAGCAACACGCATCACCACCGCCAAGTGCTTCACAACCACTTATGAGGCATGTACGCATCTCCAAGGCGCATCCAATGGACCAAATCATTGGAAGTCCTTCAAGGGGCGTAAGTACTCGTTCTCGCCACGTTGCCTCATTTTGTGAGCACTACTCGTTTGTTTCATGTGTAGAACCCACTCACATTGAGGAAGCGCTCCAAGGCCCAAATTGGGTGATGGCTATGCAAGAAGAACTCAACAACTTCATCCGCAATGAAGTTTGGGTGTTGGAGGAGCGACCCAAGGACAAGAATGTCATCGGAACAAAGTGGGTGTACCGCAACAAACAAGACGAGAATGGCGTTGTGGTCCGCAACAAGGCAAGACTTGTGGCCAAAGGGTTCTCGCAAGTTGAAGGACTAGACTTTGGGGAGACATTTGCTCCGGTCGCCCGGTTAGAGGCAATTCGTATTCTCCTTGCTTTTGCTTCATATCATAATATTAATCTTTATCAAATGGATGTGAAAAGTGCCTTTCTTAATGGCTACATTAATGAGCTTGTTTATGTTGAAAAAACTCCCGGGTTTGAAGATCCGAGGAATCCTAACCATGTGTATAGGTTGCACAAGGCGCTCTACGGGCTCAAGCAAGCACCTAGGGCGTGGTATGAACGACTACGGGACTTCCTCATCATGCAAGGATTTAAGATCGGGAGGGTGGACACCACACTCTTCACCAAAGACATCAACGGAGATTTGTTCATTTGTCAAATTTATGTTGATGATATTATCTTTGGTTCAACTAACGAAGCTCTTAGCCATGAGTTTGCCAAAATGATGTCTAGGGAATTCGAGATGTCAATGATTGGAGAGCTCAACTTCTTCCTTGGATTCCAAATCAAGCAACTTCAAGAGGGAACCTTCGTCTACCAAGAGAAATACACCAAGGACCTCTTGAAGAAATTTGAGATGGGAGATTGTAGCTCAAGAAGCACTCCAATGGCAAGAAATTGCCATCTCGACACGGATAAGGACGGTAAACCTATTGACCAATCTCACTACCGCTCTATGATTTGTTCATTGCTTTATCTTACCGCATCTAGGCCCGACATAATGTTTAGTGTATGCTTATGTGCTCGCTTTCAAGCGGCTCCTAAAGAATCGCATAAGAAGGCGGTCTTTAGGATACTTAGGTATCTTAAGCATACCCCTAGTATGGGCTTGTGGTACCCTAAAGGTACAACCTTCCAACTCTTGGGATACTCGGATTCGGACTTTGCCGGATGCCGCGTGGATCGCAAGAGTACTTCCGGTGGGTGCCACTTGCTTGGGCGTTCCCTAGTGTCTTGGTCTAGCAAAAAGCAAAATTCCGTGGCTTTGTCCACCGCGGAGGCGGAGTATATAGCGGCCGGTGCATGTTGTGCCCAAATTCTATATATGAAGCAAACCCTTTTGGACTTTGGAATTAAACTTGGTTGTGTGCCTCTCCTTTGTGACAATGAAAGTGCGGTTAAGATAGCTAGAAACCCCGTTCAACACTCCCGCACTAAGCACATTGATGTTCGCCATCACTTCTTGCGGGATCATGAGGCTAAAGGAGACATCTCTTTGCAAGGTGTTAGATCCGAAGAACAATTGGCGGATATTTTCACTAAACCACTTGATGAGAAAACCTTTTCTAGACTTAGAAATGAATTAAATGTGCTAGATGCATCTAACGTCATGTAAATTGCCATGTTCATGTAAGGATGCATATCATATAGGTCTTGTCTAACTCCCAAAGGATAGGGGCGAGCTAGAAATAGTTTTCCCTGAGGAAGCCTTTGGAAGGTTAAACTTGGCAAGATAGATTTATTTTATGCCTTGCATGATCCCTGCCATATAAACTTGCACTCAGTTAATCTCCTGCACTGTATTTTGGTTGGCATTGCATACAGTAGATTGTCACAAAGGGGAACCCACCTCATGAGAAGGAGACTTGTTTGAAATGCAATATCTCAACTCATATAAGGTGGAAAGTACGAAATGTTAGGTGCGTTAATGCCTAGAGGAACATGCTTCAAAGAGATAGAAGTCTTCATACTCTACCTCACAAAGCATGGGCCTTACATTTTATTTGGATATTTTTTCCTCCATTTTTTCTCGGTGTTCCATTTGCTTTAAGGTCTAGCCAAGCTATTGGCATATTAGCTTTTTGAGGGGTAAGGGGTTGCCCAAAAAGTCCTAAGACATATGTTTCCCATTTGTTTGATTGTTTGGTCAAAGGACATATATGGGATGTTGGTGTTTAGTTTTCATCGGATTATCCGATGCCTAGGTCCTTCCCCCATCGGATCAGTAGGTGTTCAAAATCCAAGTGCCAGTTAAGTCAATATCCAAAATCGACCGGTGAGTTCAAACAGAAAAACATCGGTCCATCCGATGCTCACAAATCTGAAACCTTGATGAATTCCACCGATGTTTTTTCATCCAACATCGGACCATCCGGTGTCAACTTCCCTCTCCTGAATACCCTTACTGTGCCATTCATCAGATGATCAAAACCCTAAACGTCGGTCCATCCGATGTCTTCATTGACTCTTTGAATATCCATACTGTACCATTCGACCGATGTCCATATCGATATCGGTCCATCCGGTGTTTAAAAAACGGCTAGGGTTTGGGTCCCACTATTTAAACCCGCGCGCCGCCGGTTTCTTATCTCTCCTCGATTTCTCTCTCGCCGCCGCCGCCTCTCGGCCTAATCGCCGCCACCTCCGTCGCCGCACCCAAGCGCCGCCGCCCTAGGCGCCGCCGCCGCCATCTCCGGCCGCCGCCGCCCACAGCGCCGCCGCCCTAAGCGCCGCCGCCGTTCTCCCTCGCGCCACCGCCTCACCTCCATGCGCCGCGCCGCCATCTCCACATCCCTCCACCGCGTCCAAGCACCGCCGCCGCCTCTCTCCACCGCCTCTGCTCCACCCCGGCACCACAGCAGCCCTCCCTCAATCATCTCCAGTGTGCCTCCCGAGCTCCATCGTCGCTAAGGTTTGCTCCGTGCCGTGCGACGTCCTTTGTTGTTTTTTTTCGTCGTTCGTTTTCATTGTCGCTAACCCTACCTCTCCATTGCATCAAGATGGGTCGCGATCGCAAAGGAAAGGGCAAGGCTATCGCGGAGCCCGCCGCGAAGAAGCAAAAACTGTCGAAGGAGGAGAAGAAGGCCTTGATGGCCGCTCGCGCCGCCGAGGAGCGTGAGCGTGGCCGAGGGGGGTCCCTGAGGATCCGCGAGGCTCGTTCCAGGCAGCCTCCCGTGATCGACGACTCCGAGGCCGAAGAGGAGCCGGTTTAGCCTCTCGTCCGCCGGCGCTCAGCCCGGACGCGTGGGGGTCACACCGAGGCTGCTCCTCGTCCGAGACCAATGGCTGCCGATCGTCGTGAGGACAGGGAGGCCGAGAGGGCCATCTACGAGATGGACCTGGCAGTCCGTGTCGGTGAGGGAGTCCGTCTCACGGACTATCGGAATATGAAGGCCAAGCAGCTACGCAAGCTTCGATGGAACGTGCTGCTTGAGGAGTGGTACCCACAACCCCGAGAGGCTCTTGTGGACAGTCGCTTCTGGACTGTCACCCAGGCGTCTCTCTACGAGACCTACAGGCGTCGGGGGCACAAGCTATTTCAGCATAACTACCTGGACTGGGGGCAGCTTGCATTGGCAGCGGAGACAGAGGTCCGTTCGTACTTTGAGAGATACCGAGGATTGGTGCAGCTGCTTGCTTACGAGAGGAGTGCATATGTGGAAGATTGGGTCCGTGTCTTCTACGCGACCCTGTACATCTCTGAGGGCAGGAGGTCGATCGACTTCATGTTTATGGGTCAGCACTACCACCTCACGAGGCAGACGTTGGGGCAGCTTCTTGGTTTGGACCTGCAGGACACCTGCGTGCACGAGAGGGTATACGGGCAGGCAGATCCACCAAGGAGGCCACTTACTGGAGGGGTTGCACCACATCTTGAGGAGATAAGGTCCCTGTTCGGCCCCACGTTCTCTCCGGACCAGCCGAGAGTTCCAGCACTTCTGACCCCAACTGCGCGCATTGTGCACCTCGCCTTGCGCCGCACGCTCCTGCCGAGGTCGGGGTACTTGGAGGGGTTCACTAGTTTACAGCAGACCCTCCTGTTCTACATAATGAACGGGATGGATTTCGACATTGTGGACATTCTCCTATGCGAGATAGAAGACGTGATCACAGATGGGGTAGGCATGATGAGGCAGATGGTCTACAGGCACTGGATCAGTTACCTATGCTCTATGATGGTGCCTGAGGGGGATGCAGCACAGGTCAGACTTGCTGACGAGAGTGTGACTCGCTTTGGTCACTATCGTGCCCCGGCTCCTGGAGACCGCCGCCTTGGTCGTCCAGTTGAGCGCCTGGTCTGGGCCCGTCTGTCAGAGGAAGATTGGTCCGACCTAGAGCGGGAGGACGAGAGACTTGTAGAGGCTGAGGCTCAGGGGGAGGACCTGCAGCACATTTGGTCAGAGAGCAACACTGACGACAGTGTCGAGGAGTATTTCCCTCCTCCCCCCTCTCCCCGACAGCACGACACGGAGGCTGGAGGTTCTACAGCGCCACCACCCACTCCACCTCCCGTCACAGAGGCGCAGGTCACGCAGCCGTCTGAGCTGACTTCGCTCCTCTAGCAGATGGTCGAGCAGCAAAGGCTAGACAGGCTGGCCGCAGAGCAGGCCCGCGCGGAGCAGGCTGCACGTCTTCTTGAGCTCCAGCAGCAGCAGCAGGAGATGCAGCGTCAGATCGCCCGTGAGAGGCGTGAAGACACTGACCGGTTGACGGGGCTCATCGACCAGATGCACCAGCGCACTCTGGACCAGCAGCAGCAGACGCAGCAGGCGATGATGGGGATCCTGGGGTTGATTACCAACCTCTACACCCAGACCGGGATCGCCCTCCCATCGCAGCTGCCTAGAGTAGCTCCTCCGCCTCCCGTCTTGGCTCCAGCTGCTGCACCAGTGGATCCAGTTCCCTCCACTCCGATCCCTTCGTTCAGCATGTCCCCGCTGTTGGCTCCTGGTGCTCCTCTTCACTCCCCACTGACGGCCACGTCACAGTTTCTTCAGACGCCGGCCTCCGTCACCAGTGCCCCCGCTCCAGCACCTCCTCCTCAGCAGGCACCGACGGTGGCACCTTCGGCTCCGGCAGCACCCTCCTCCGCTACTCCGGCCAGCAGCTCCGACGACAGCGGCGGTGACCAGTTCGTCATCGCGCCCAGCTCTCAGGGTCCGTAGGTGCTCGGATCCCTTTTTGGTGCCTTGATGCCAAAGGGGGAGAAGAGTTAGAGAGTCAGGGGGAGTCCTAGTGTTAGGGGGAGTCGAGTCCAGCTTATCATTGCTTATCTTTATTGTTTTTGCGTATTTGCTACATTTGGTGTGTAATGAACCTATTTCCATGAGTTGTTAATCTTTTGAACTCATTTGATGTTTATCTATGATTATGATCTCTCTGAATTCACTCTTGTGTTATTAATTGATGTTTAAAGCTTCAAGTATGACACCCTGTATTTGTTGCATATTCTTTTAAGGTTCATTCTATCAAATTCATTACTATTGCGCTTTGAATATTGTGTTGTCATCAATCACCAAAAAGGGAGAGATTGAAAGCATCTAGGCCCCCCCTCATGTAGTATGGTTTTGGTGATTAATGACAACCATTGAACTTTACTAATGAATTTGTGAATGTAAGGTCCCTATAAACACTCAATAAGATGAAATGATCATGTCATTGGAGACCCATAGATACTCAACTTTCGAGATCAAATTCATGAGATAAAGACAAGATGTGAAGGCTCTATGTCTAAGTCACTCAATCAAAAATTGACAACATACAATGCTTAAGAATCATCAGAGAGCCTTGTGGAACAAATGTCTAAGAGGTCATTCGAGCAAGACACAAAAGATTCACTCAAGACAACTCGTAGCAAACAAAATCAACTCACCGGATCAACCGATGATTTCCAAAATGAACACATCGGTCGAGTTGATTCAACTGAAGAAAAAGACCTCAGACAAATGAACTCACCGGATCATCCGATGTGAAGGGCTCAACAACATCGGTGCATCAGTACAGTTTGCAGTACAATTGGAACAAGTGAAGCACCGGATCATCCGATGTGCAGACTTACACATATCAGTTGATCGCTCCAGTAAGCATCAAGATAAAGCAAATTCTGGAGGAAGAGCCACCGGATCATCCGATGAGAAGACTGGGGGCAACATCGGTCTAATAACGGTAATATCTGACACAATGACGTCAGCCAAAGTAATTACACCGATGATAACTAGAGGGGAGACATCGGATCATCCGGTGTTCACAGTAAAGTTCTGTCAGCCTACTTTTCCAACGGCTATTTCAGTTAAGCTGGCTATAAAACCCCTCTAACCCAGTCATTTCGACAAGTCTTGATCACCTGAAGCCAACTACACATCCAAGAGCATTCAAGACTATAGAGCATACATTTCCACACTTTTAGATCATTTGTAATAGGCTAGAGAGAACCTTGTGTGCGTTCTTTCTTTGTGATTGAACTCTCTAGGCTAGTGAGGAGTTGAAGAAGATCGTTCCGGAGCTTGCCAAGGTGTGTGTGGAAGCCCGGAACATCGAAGGTTGTACAAGGCTTGAGCTCCACCTTGCCGGAGATGGCGAACGGAGAAGATTAGTGAAGACTCCATTGTCTCGGTGACATTGGAAGTGGCAAAACCCTTCGGTGGGTGCCACAACGTGGATGTAGGAAGATCCTTGCGATCTTGCTGAACCACGGGATAAACCTTCGTGTCCCCTAGTGTTTGCATTTCTCTCCCTCTCTTTACATTATGCAATCTTTGCTTCACAAGTTATATCTATGTTGATTGCATAGTTAGAACCGCATTGGGAATTGGGCTTAAGTAGTTCATTTTTAATTGCCTTAAAATTTGAAAGAAAGCCCAATTCACCCCCCTCTTGGGCATTTCGATCCTTACAGTTAGCTCCGGAAAACTTCTTGGTTTCCTAGTAAATCACCGGGGCATAGACGTTAATCCGGCGAAGATCAAAGCCATTGAAGACATGCGGCCACCAGCCCCTATCAAGGATGTCCAAAAGCTGACTGGATGTCTAGCAGCCCTCAGCCGGTTCATTTCAAGAAAGGCGGAACGGGCACTTCCCTTCTTCAAGTTATTGAGGAAGTCCGGACCATTCCAATGGTCTGAAGAAGCAGAAAAGGCATTCCAGGAGCTAAAATAGCTCCTCACCACCCTCCAACTCTGGTAGCTCCGAACCCTAGTGAGCCTTTGCTGCTTTACATTTTAGCAACTGACGAAGTTGTCAGTATGGTCCTGGTTGCGGAGAGATCAGAACCATCCCATTCTTAGGAATCCAGTCCCCTTCGGGAGGGTCTGGAGGTTCCTAAAAGCGAGTCTGGGTCCCAGTTCCTAGACTTGAATTTACAAGAAGTTACATCAGAAGACCCAGACCCCTCCGGGAGGGTCCAGGTCGCTTCTGAAGAAGCTCCGGGTCCCTCCAGCCAGGACCCAGAGGTCCCCGAAGAAGGTCCGGATCCATCCGGGAGGATCCGTGTCAATGAAGAGGAAGGTTCGGGCCCCTCCGGGAGGGTCCGGACCATCCAACGCCCAGTGTACTTCATCAGCGAAGTACTTCATGACGCCAAGACTCGATACCTAGAGGTGCATAAGCTGCTCTATGCAGTTCTCATCGCCTCCAGGAAGCTTCGCCATTACTTCCAAGCTCACAAGATTTCAGTGGTGACTTCTTACCCACTTTGAGCAATCTTGCATAATCCCAATTCAACTGGGAATATTGCAAAGTGGGTAGCGGAATTGGCCGAATTCAATCTCGAATTCATTCCAAGACAAGCAATCAAGAGTCAAGCATTGGCAGATTTTGTGGCGGAATGGACTCCCTCTCCATCAAACCCTGGGGGCCCCAGTGAGCAGAAGCCGGAACACAAGGCTCCGGTCTTCACAGAGCCTCACAGGACCCTCTACTTCGACGGCTCCATGCAAAAGCAGGGGGCCGGAGCTGGAATCCTTCTCCTCGCACCAACCGGGGAGAAGGTAAAATACATGGTACACCTTGACTTCAAGGCAACCAACAACATGGCGGAGTATGAAGCACTCATCTACGGACTAAAGGTGGCACTATCATACGATGTCAAGCAGCTGCTGGTCAAGGGAGATTCACAGCTCATTATTAAACAAGTGAAGGGTGAATGCTCCTGCAACAATCTCCAGCTAGCTGCTTACCTCCTTGAAGTCCAAAGGCTTCAGAATGACTTCGAAGTCCTAGACCTCCACGTCCAGCGTGTACACAATGCTGAAGCCGACGAACTCTCGACAAAAGCGTCACCCGGAGCTCCAGCCCCTGACGGAACTTTTGTCCAAAGGTTGTCAAAACCCACAGCTCAGCCTGCCGATCTAAGCGAACAGGGCGAGATCAGCATCCCGAAGCTGACGGTCCCGATGGCCCTGTTACCATGGCATCCATGAAGGGTCGTAGGTGCTGCCGGATGCTCCGAGCAACCCAGCACGCAAGACTCACATGTTCAAGTTAGCTCTGATGCATGGATCTCGGAGATCTGGAGCTACTTGAAAGACAACATCCTTCCTGATGATGATGTATCCACTGACCGGATAGTCAGATTGGCTAAAATATACACGTTGGTAGAAGGGGATATCTACCGGCACGGTGCTAATGGCATCCTAATGCGGTGCATCACAAGGGAAGAAGGCTGCGAGCTCCTTGCAGAAATCCATGGAGGCATGTGTGGGAACCACGCGTCTTCCCGCACGCTGGTCGGTAAAGCCTTCCGGCATGGCTTCTACTGGCCTACAGCACTCCAGGATGCAACTGAGCTGGTGAAGAAATGCGAAGCATGCCAATTTCATGCAAAGCAATTTCACACACCGGCTCAGCCTCTACAAATGATACCTCCTACATGGCCCTTCGCTGTGTTGGGGATGGACATCTTGGGACATTTCCCAAGAGCCGTCGGAGGTTACAAGTTCCTGTATGTCGCCATTGACAAGTTCACCAAGTGGCCAGAAGCGACTCCAGTTGTGACAATAAACAAGCAATCTACTATCAACTTTTTGCAGTCCATTGTATGCAGATTTGGAGTCCCAAACAAAACCATTACTGATAACGGGACCAAATTCACAAGCTCTGCATTTCAAGGATATTGTGAAGACCTCGGCATTCAAGTTTGCTACGCCTCCATAGCTCACCCGGCAAGCAATGGCCAGGCCGAGAGAGCAAATGCTGAAATCCTGAAAGGACTCAAAACGCGCACCTATGATCGCTTGAAAAAACATGGGGCCAACTGGATTGAAGAGCTTCTGCCCACTCTATGGGCCAACAGGACAACTCCAAACCGGTCAACTGGAGAGACACCCTTCTTCCTGGTGTACGGAGCTGAAGCAATCCTTCCTCTGGAAATCACCTTGGGATCACTCCGGGTCCGAACCTTCCACGAAGCCACGCAGGACCAGCTCCGGCGTGAAGACCTAGACCTCCTTGAAGAGGGAAGGTGCCAAGCAGCTGTTCGGAATGCCTGATACCGCCAAGCCCTTCGGCGCTATCATCAGCGGCATGTACACAACCGACAGCTCGAGGAAGGCGATCTGGTGCTACGGAGAATACAATCCAGAGAAGGGTTAAACAAAATCTCCCCCAGCTGGGAGGGACCCTTCCGAGTGATTAAAGTATCCCATCCCGGAAGCGTTCGCTTGGCTACCGAGGATGGGACACCTCTTCCAAATCCTTGCAATATTGAGCACCTCCGTAAGTTCTACACTTAATATCACAGAGGCGAGTCTGTAGTAACTTGAGGTGTTTGTTATAGAGTCATTGTACAGAGTCGGGTATTTCCTCCAGGAGAACAGCTGGACCTTTCCCGGAAGGTCCGCAAAGTTCATGCAACACTTGTCACAGTCTCAGGACTAAAAGTGTGGCTAGCTACCCTGGGTCAAACAAGAAATGAAACGCGCATAGCCTGGTTCCGTACCCTAAGAGTGTACTTGTTTCCCCTGTACCCCGGACCTATAATGAAAGACATCTTCATGTGAAACAGACTCCACGTGCATTTATTTTGTACAGGCTCAACATTTTTTATTTTTCTCTTTCTTGTCTATAACAAAGTTGTGCAATTCTTAAGAAATTTTAGTTCGACCAGTTCATATACAATTCGAGCTGTATTGTCCATTCATTTGGATTCAAATATTGTTCATGGCCCACTCGCCTGAATGTCGCCAAGCCAATCTAGGGCCGGAGTGTGCTATCGACTTATCCAGGTCAAGCACCCTAAGTACGCCACTCTACCTACACCCCGGCAGGCCGAAGTAAGGCGTGTCCAAGTACAATTGGATCTGGAAGAAAGAAGGCAGCGCATTCGGTTGTATTCAGAATTGTGTTTGACCTAAAACTTTCTTTGGAATCGTAAGCCGCGACGAAGTTATAGGCAAGGAGCGAATTTTACTATTTTTCTTGGCTTCAGTGTGCAGGAAAAATAAAGAATCCATGTTGATGGAGAAAAGACGGAGCTAACAAAGCTCCGACTCCCCCTATGTGGCTTGTGATCGATGTTAAACATTGAAAACAAGCATTACCGGATCAACCAAGATCTGGCAAAGCTAGGGGGGCCAGCCGTCGACACAGAATAAAAGATGATGAGAAGACCCCACAAGCGGAGTCTGCTACCGACAAGCTACGCGTTGGCAAAGGTCACTGTCGAAGCTACTAAGCTCGGACACCCCGGAGGGCTAACTATTGATGCTCTACGCGTTGATTGGGACTATTGCCGGATCTACTATGCTCCGACGGTAGTCAATGCCGGAGCTTTTGAGCTCCAACAACCTCAGGGGGCCTTCACTATCGAAGACTTCGGACCTACACTCTACAAGTTTGAAGCAAATGCGTCTTCAACAAAATACAATATCCTCTTGGTACATGTTCACAATCAAATTGTGTACATCTACCAGGGGGCCAAGTGAAGACAGAAGTGTTGAAGACAAAAAATGAAATTCATTAACAAATTGTGGATTTCATTCATCTGGAGACAAGGGATTACAAAATTGGGGAAGAAAAAGAGAGAATACAAGTGGGAGCTACAGAGATGGTCCTAGACCCTATGGAAGAACTGGGCGACCTTCTGAGCAACCTCCGACCCGTTGGCTCAGGTGGCTTAACCTTCTGCTTCGACAGGACCTTCAAGCATCGGGTCCAGAGGAAATTGGGGATCCCGGCTGGTGTAGCACGTCAGCACATACTCTGCGACGTTCTTTGCCAGGGACTGCCCCTCAACCTCCAACTGGTCCATGATGACGTCACCCACCTTGGAGAGTTTGCCACCCGCCGAGCTTAACGCTTGCAACGCCAGATCCGGCTCCAGCTCTGGATCATCCGGACGCACGGGACTGAAGCCCATTGGTGTCAGCGCGTCGTTGGCTTTGCTGAGGAACTCCCAAACCTCTAGGGAGTCCGTAGTCCTCAAGCCCTTCAGTTCCTCCAAGGATCTTTTGGCCGCCGCCAGTTCAGAATTCTCACGAGCAAGGTGCTCAACCTCTTTGGAATTTTGCTGAATCTTTTCAGCAACCTGCTTCTCGAGTTTTCCGAGCTCCTCCTCCCGGAGGTGGATCTTTTTCCGGTGGTCGACTAGGTCCTTCTCCTGGCCCCTAACTTTCTTCTCCCTGGCAGCGATGGCACACTCTTGCTTGTAGAGTTCCTGCCCTCGCACCCAGGCCTTCTCCTCCTCCTCAACGCGACGCTCCTCCAACTTCTTGGTGCGTTCCTCGAGGCCCTTGTCAGCCAGAGCCACCTTTTCAGCGAGCTCCTCCTCCCTCTTCAAGACATCATCCCGCAGCTCTAGGAGTTTTTGCTCTTCGTCTTCGAGCTTCTTCTCCCTCTCCTCAAGTGCCTCCTGGCGTTTGATGAGGGTAGTGTTAATGGATTCAAGCCTTTCTTGGCGATCATCAGCCGCACTATTAGTTGCCTTGGCCTGCTCATAAATGGCCCGGGATTGAGTGTCGAGGGCACGAATCAAGCTCTCCCTATCATCCAATAATTTGCCCCAGTATTCCAGGTGGACCTTCTCCTGTTTGATCAACTCCTTGTCGTCTGTCAGCCTCGACTGTGCCAGCTTGGTCTCGAAGTAGAGCTGATTACGCCACCGCCTAAGGGTTTGGCGCTCCTCTTCAAGAGCCTCGATGTCGTGGTAGAACGCCAGCTGGACTTGACGCAGACTGGAACAAGCGTTGTCAATGGACAACGACAGGGGAATAGGTTCCAGACCTGCTGGGGTCTCCTCCGCTGGTTCTAGCGGGTTCTCGCTTACAAGAATTAGGTCCCACTCCGCAAGAGTGGTCCCTTGAGCCTCCACGGCACTAGGGCCGTCCTCTGGAATAGCCTCAGTCGCCACCGAGGAGGCTCCCAGAGAAGAAGTTCCGACCTCCGGAAGTGGTTCTGAAGGCCCTGCCGCCAGGTCTTCATTTGCCCCCTCGGGCAGGGGGCCAGCGACTTCATCAGGGCACCATGGCTCAGCAGCAGGCACCTCCGCCGTCATCACTTTCGGAGCAGGGGCTACTTCCGTCTCTGGCCTGGGCTCCTCCTCCGCTGGTGGCTTGGGTGTTAGCGCCTCGACCATCATGGGTTCGAGTGCTGATGCCTCCGCAACAACCGGCCCTGAGGCTGGAGCTTCAACCTCAACCAGCTCAGGCACCGGAAGGTCTTCAACTGCAACCAGCTCTACAGCCGGAGCTTCAGTGGCAACCGGCTCTGAGGCTGGAGCTTCGGAGGTAGCCGGCTCAATCGCCTGGACTTCCTCAACATCCGGCTTGCTCGCCGGGACTTCAATAACCTCCGACTCAACTGTCGGGGCTTCGACAATTTCCAGCTCTAGGGCCGGAATAACTGCTTCCTCCAGCTCAGTGGTCGAAGCTTCCGACATCTCAGCATCAAGACCCGGGGCATCAACCTCCGGGGCAGGTGCCGCTAGCACATCTTGTCTCTCGTGGTCCGGTGCTACAACGGGAGTCTTGGGGGATGAGTCAAGGTCCATGGCCACGACAGCTGGCGCCGGAGCTGCCACAGCTTCAGCCACCACTTGGGGCGGCACCGGGACAGGAGCAGAAGCCTCCGCCCTCACAGCTTCAGCTGCTGTGGCTGAGCGCGGAGCCTCACTCCTCTTCTTAGGGACGCTGCAGATGATGGATGAAGAAACTTAAAAAACAGTTACTACAACAAAACAACTGTCTGAGGTAAAGATTAAAAATTACCTCGGAAGGCTTCCACACCAGCTTGCACGGAATCTCTTTCCCAGGCGTTCTGGACTGACCATGGCCGCCGCCGGTGTGGTAGCTCCGGAAGGCCCCACGGAACTTGTTGCAGCCACGTGCATTTCCTTAGTCGAGGCCCCCCCTCGACCGGGAAGGACCTCCGGACCTAGAGACCTCAGCTGGCCCTAGTACTGGAGTCTCATGCCGGAGATAGCACCCCGGGAAGACACTATTGCAAGTGCAGTCGCCGCAGTTGTAGAAGACCTCTCCCTTCGAGGAGAAGGAGCTGCTGCAGAGGGTGTAGGCCTGACGGACCTTCCAGCGGCATGCTTTAGCTTCCTCTTCCGGCTCGAGGGTTCGGCCGCCGGCTCCTTTCCCTTGCCGACGACTTCAGTCCTTGGTTTCGTGGTAGGGTCGAAGCCACCTTCAGAAGCCCCAGGGATCACCACCCTGGAAGTCGATCGTCTCTCGATGACACCGAGGTCGTCAAGCACTGGCATCGTCCGCCGGAGCTCCCTGCTGAACTGTACTTCCACGTTCAGAGGGAGGAAAGATGGTGGTGGGGTCAAGGCATCACCCGCGACATCAATGCCGTGCTGGAACTTCTTGAGATGAAACTCCAAGGTCGCCCCCTCCATGTTGGACTTCAGCCCGGTCTTGACCCGGTCGTCCTCCATCACACTGTTGAGGGACCAAGCGAGTTTTTCTCTCCTCTTTAGCGATGCCCACCTCTTGACCAGGAAATTGCAAAATACCGCTTGAGGAGTTAATCCTCCCTCCACACAATGGCGGATCCTGGTCAGAGCAGGGTTGAAGGCATCCGAAAGCACCGGAGCTTCACTCCAGACTGCAGTGTCGATGTTGGGGAGGCCTTCTGGCAGCTCTAGCTTCTCGTGCTCCTCCACCCGAATGACTATCCAGTCTTTCTTCCAATCGTCCCACTTTCCAGAGGGAAACGACCAGAGGTACTTGAATGGGCACTTCCTGCGCTTCACAAAGTAGTAGAAGCCAAGGTACTCATCACCCCTTCCGGTAGTATGGACGGTGAAGAAGGTCCGGAAAAGCTCAATGTAGGTGTTGATGCCCACCCACATTTCACAGAAGTGGACGAAGACAGACACTAGAAGAATGGAGTGGGGGCCAAGGTGATACAGCTGCAGACCATAGAAGTCTAGCAGCATCAAGAAAAAGGAAGAAAAAGGTGGGATCAACCACACCATGGCGTACGAAGAGAAGTACACCATCTCGCCGGCGTGCTCCTTCTCGAACGGGAGCTCCCCACCGGCGCGGACCAGGTGGTTGAAGAAGTCCAAGGACCACCCCATGAGGGCCCGAACCTTCTTCAGGTCACTTTCGGTCTTCAAGCGGCTCTTGTGGAGACCCAACTCCATCGTTGCACAGCGAGGCAAGGGAGGAAAAGCAAGCGCAAGTTTGGGAGTTCGAGCGCAAGTTCAGATGAGAGGCGTAAAGAACACCAGACGGTGCACGCTTTCCTTCTTAAGTTAGCCCCCACAACGCTTGGATGGAAACCGTAGGGAAGCCGAAGATACTATTCAAAATTTTCACCCTGCCGATGACAAGAGGGCCCAGGACCACCCCGACGATCAAGTCGAGGTTCTTACCCAGGCGAACGGTTGTCATCATGAAAGGAGGGAAGCCCGAAGGCGGTGGCCTGACAAGGCGCGCGGAACCGATACGATTTTCATATCGGGAACCGGCGACCTTCAATTGCGTGAGATCCGCACGCCAAAGATCTCATTTGCTGCACCCAGGATATGCCACGCGGCGAGGACTTAACTCCAAAACTATCGCCAACAGCACATCTGAAGACCTTTGAAGACTCGGCTCAAAAGTCAAAGGATGGACCCACCTCCGGCGGAATGACTTCACCCAAGGGGTCTTCCCTAGAGGTGGGCCCAGGGGGCCACTGTCGGTACCATGAGTACCGTATACCCCTTGAGATTGCAAAGATCTTAAGGAAATGTCATCTACCTTATTTGAAGACCTTCGGAGGCCCACATGTCAGACATAACTGGACCCGCTTCCCCAACATGGTTAGTCCTAGGGTTGCCACGTGTACCATCAAACCGAAGCTACCGCCCACAAGGGGGAAGCTTCGGGCTATGTACCATAACGGCACCTCCGGACCTAACCCCAGACCGAGGGAAGCTCCAGAACTGACACGAGTCTGGTGGCACCAGACCAATCTGTTCCCCAAAGTATGCTTTGGAGCTGCCACATGTCCAATCGTCAGATCTTCAGCCTCAAACCTCCAGTAGACTCCACAACAGCTTCGGATCTTCAAAGGGGAATCAAGGACATCAGGACCCGATTAAGTGTCATTAATAACATGTTAATGACACACGATCGGACGACCCTTATTACCAGTAATGGCGTTGTCAAAGTCCGTAACTCGGTCATTAAGGATAATTAAGCACATCAAATGTGTATCAATATTAGTAGCCGCCGGGGCCACATGTCGGGCCAGGCCAACTTGTAACGGCCTGTCATTGTACTATAAAAGGACAGGCCGATGATACATAGAGGAAGGGCTGATATCATCTGATCTGATCTGATCCAGGGTCTCTGATCTGATCCAGGCTCTCTGATCTGATCTGGTCTGATCGGCTCACACGCGCACTCAACTCACGTCATCTGAGTTGAGTTCATACATCCAATACAACACCAACACACCCCGTGGAGTAGGGTATTACGCTCAGGCGGCCCAAACCACGTAAATCTTTGTGTCTCCTGTGTCATTTTACAGTTCACCTTCTTGAATCTCCACGCACCCACACTGAACTTCAAACTCCGCAAACACTTTTAGTAGTGTCGGGAGATCTGCCGGATCAAAACCACCGACAGCGACAAAGTTTGAGCCTCCGTCGCTGATCCCTACAATACATGAATGTATTTTGACATTTTATTAGTTTAAAACTTTGATTTTTACTAGAATTGATTAAACAAGCTACTATTGATCATATTTAGCTTACTTTAGCTAAGTTGTGTTAGATTTGGCTATTTTAGATAAGGTATAACTAGAATAGCTAAGTTGAGTTAGATTTACCTATATTTGATGAATTAAGACTAAGTAAGTATGTTTTATATTACATGAATAGTCGGGGAAGGAGTGTTTTGCGGGGTCTGCAGCGGTGGCGGTTGCTGCACTGGTGGCAGCGGCAGTAGCTCGATCTGCACCCCCTGCACGCCTTGGGCTCGAACTAGTGCCTGTCCTTGCAAACATTATAGGATACATATTATTAAGCATGCGATGAATTTTAATTACTTCCATTGCATGCCGCATTTGCGCCATGCAAGCTTGGTGATATGAGATGGTGGCCTCTATCGCCACCCTTTGCACCTCGTGTTCCTCACACCACTCTTCAAACCGATGGGTGAGGGTCTCCACCTGTATGTCATTTCAGGGAAGTGGCTGTTCAAAAACAAATTAAACACTGACGGCATGTTGGCACAACAGAAGGCACGCTGGGTGGTGCAAGGCTTCAAGCAGCATCCGGGAGTTGATTTTGATCAAACCATCTCGCCGGTCGTCGAGCCAGCTACAATTAACACAGTGCTTCATCTTGCCTTCTCTCACAATTGGCCGGTACACCAGATGGATGTCAAAAAAGCATTCTTGCATGATGACCTTCAAGAATGTGTTTACTGCTGCCAACCGACAGGCTTCGTCGATGCAACCAAGAATGTGTTTACTGCTGCCAACCGACAGGCTTCGTCGATGCAACCCATCCAAATCATGTCCGCCTCCTGTCGTAGTCCTTGTATGGACTCAACAGGCACAGTGGGCATGGTTCACTGCGTTTGCAAAGGAGCTCCATGCCATCGGCTTCAAATCAGCGTTGTCCGACTCCTCTATGTTCACATACTGGGATGGAGACGCGATGGCTTTGTGAGACCTATGTGTGCTGAATACATTGGCTTTGACGATAAAATTTTTAATACTACCAAAACACCTTTTTATCAAGGTCCGACTCTAGGTCCGAGCTCCTACAAGGTCTGACAATAGGTTAGGCTTGTTTTGGGTAGCTTCTGCAAGGTCCGATGCAAGGTCCGACTTATGTTGGCTAGGTCCAACTTCTTTGTCTTGATCTGACTTATTTTGGATAGGTCTGACTTGCTGTGGATAGGATCGACATGTTTTTGCTAGGCCCGACGCAAGGTTCGTCTAGCTTTGGTTAGCTCCGGCGCTAGCCAGGTCCGACTAGTTTTGGTAAGCTCCGGTGTTAGGTCCTACTAGTTTTGGTACGCTCCGGCGTTAGGTCCTACTAGCTTTGGTAAGTTCCGATGCTAGGTCCGGTTAGTTTTGGCAAGGTCCAGAGCTAGATTGCAATGGTTCTGCTTTTACTTTGAAATGATTCGAACTTGCTTTACATCTATGGAAAGTTTGCTTAGTATTATTTACAATGTTTTGCTGTGTTATGGTGGTTAATGTTTTGATATCGTTTTGCTATAGTTTGCAACATGCTTATGTGAGGTGCTCATGTAAGGTGTTGTGGTTATCAGAACTTACGAGAGTCAAGTCGAGGACTTGTGCTTGGAAGGATTGGTTGTTTCTTCATGTGCAGGTGTTTCTTGAGTTCAAGACATAGCTGGTGAGGGGATCCATTGAACTAGTCTTAGGGAGAAGATGAGGTTCAACAACCAGGAATTGTGGTTGTGTTGATCGGGAGGTCGCACAACATGTTTGGATCAAGAACATTGCATATGAAGGTATCGTGGATATCGTTGGGAGATGTTTTCACGTGTGCAAGGAGTGCATGGACGTGGCTACATGGTTCCAAGACGAGATGAAGAGATGTGGACATACAAAATTGGTCAGAAAGGTCCAACCGACTAGGTTATGTACTCAGGCTGCGGTTGAGTCGGGTTTGACTCAAATATGGAAATATTTGAGTTGGTTATGATATGATTTCATGTGAGTCACGATGTTGGGTTGTTTTAGGAATGTAGGATACATTCATAAGGTGTTTGGAAGTATTAAGATTGCTTCTATCTGCGTAAGGAAGAGTCTTGAGTAGTTATGGAAAGTTTCTGTTGAATCTGAGTAGGATTTAAGTCCTAGGTAGGATTGGGTTGGCCTAAGGGCTGGTTATATAAGCAAGGGAGGCCAGAGCTCTTGGTGTACGACTTTAGGGCTGTTCCTCTTGTGGTTTCATCAATAAAATTCGTAGGTTAAAGGAACTTTTGTGCCTTGTTCGTCCGACTTGTTTTCGTCAAGTGTTTCTCGTCGAGTTTCTGCATAGCACTACCTTACTTCGGTGGGTTTGTCATAACTCGGGTTTTACAGATCCAATTGACATGATTCTTTTTGGGTTGTATTCACAGCTTGATTATCTAACATCTGTGAACATTTCACGGTCATTGGATTTTTGGTTTTGAATATACACGAGTTTCTTTGCAGTATTTCCGATCAGGTTTTTTCGGGCAGATTGACCTTTGTTCAATCTTTCGATCGTAACTTGAGTTTTTCTCGATGGATATTCGTGATTCTTGTTGTGACATCTTGTAAATTGATTGTACACAATCTATACTGGTTTTTTCACAATTAATCACGTCTAGATTAGTCGCACACTCAATTTCTACAGATTGATTTTCTGCCAAGGGGTTTTTCGTTGCTTCCGTAGAAAAAGTTTTAATGTACCATTCGCCTCCCTCCCCTCTGGTAGCTTTTCACATGCTCTTCGATCCTACAATTGGTATTAGACCATGGTGCTCTAATATTTATTATTTGCATGTGTTTCTGACTAATCATCATGGAGAAATACTCTGCAAAACCTTATGTCTTTAGTGGTATTGATTTTTAGGTTTGGAAGACACGTATGGAAGCTTTCATCCAGGCACAAGGCTTCACAATACGGGAAACGGTGTACAAGCCTTACGATGTGCCGTCAAATGATCAAGTCACCGCTACAAACATAAGAGGTGTCGACAACAACAACAAGGCTCACAACTTGATCATACAAGGATTAACTCAAAGCGACTTCGACCGTGTTGCTCACCTCCGATCTGCATATGACGTGTGGAAAGCACTCTGGGACTACCACGAAGGATCCAACATGATCAAGGTGGTAAGGCAATACATGTTCAAAGAGGAGTACATGCACTTTGAGATTCAACCAGGTGAGTCCATCAACGATTTCTTTGATTGCTTTAATAAAAATTTTAGCAACTTGCATAGCGGCAATGTTAATTTTTCAGATGCTGAGAATGCTAGGCAGTTACTAAGTGCATTAGAGATGTCAATTTGGGAGATGAAAGTGAAATCTATTCGTGAATCTACTGTCATGAGTACACTTACTTTAGATGTTGTATATTCTAAATTGAATACTCATGAAATTGATATAATCTCACGTAAGAACCCCAACAAGTCTCTTGCATTTGTTTCTCAACGTGACATCCCTAGCTCCAGCCAATCCTCATCTTGTGGAGAACTTGCTTTGTTGTCCTCTCTAACCCTTGAACAGATTGAAGAGTTTCCAGAGGAAGAACTTGCACTCATCTCTACTCGGTTCTCAAAAGCATTGCAAAATGTGAGAACTAGAAGGAGAGGAAGTGTTGGACGTCAACGATGCTTCGAATGTGGTAAGACAGGACATTTTTGCATGGATTGCCCTAACCTTTCAGGTGCTACTTCCTGTGATGAAAATAAAACAAGGACGAAGCACTCCTCTACAAACAAAGGACGAAACACATTCTAAACCTTGTTATGTGTTTCATTGCAGCATACGAAGAATATGAATGAAGAATAACCGGTTTTAGAAGTATGCCTGGTGGAGGAGCCGACAAGATCACCGGTGAACTGTGTCAATTCATGTGTCGCAAAATTTTGCACAAAAGAGGGGTGTTTTTTGATGAGGATGGTGTAATAGCTGATGTGCCAGAACTTTGCGACTATGACAATAGAAACAATTTTTAGTGAAACTTGTAAACTATGATATGACTTGTATGTGTAACTTGTACATATGTATATTGTTTCAATGAAATTGACTTCTATGAGATGACTTCTGTGATTATATTGTTTACTTCTATGATTATATTGTTGAGTTCTATGATTATATTGAATTGACCTAGAAATTAGAAATAACAGTAGGTAGTACTGCATAGGGTATACTTTATCAAAGGCGGTTCTTTACCTACGGCTAGACCTATCTGTGAAATTATATTATCACAGGCGGTGAGAAATAGGTAAAGAACAACCTGTGATAACTCAGTTATCACAGGTGGTTTCTACTACAATACAAACAGGCTGCAATGAATTGTCTTTACAGGCGGCTTGTCATAAGTAAAAATCCGCCTATGATAAAATGATTATCATAGGCGGTTACCTATACTGTACGACCCTCCTGTGACAATGTTTCATCACAGGCAGCTAGACGTAAGTAAAGAACTGTCTGTGCTAATGTTTCTTCACAGGCGGCTAGTCGTAAGTAAAGAACCGCCTGTGATAACACCATTATCATAGGCGGTTTTACTTTCCGCCTGTTATATTACATGTTATCATAGGCTCTCCGTTTTAGGCGGTTTTAGAAACCGCGTATGATAATACATTTGGAGTCGTCTGAGATGAGGCTTATTGTAGCAGTGTAAGACTAAGTAAGTACGTTTTTGATTATATGAATAGTCGGACAAGGAGTGTTCTTCGGGCTCTGCAGCGGTGGTAGTGGCTACACCGGTGGTAGTGGTGGTAGCTCCATCTACACCCCCTGCACGCCTTGCGCGCGAACTAGTGCCTGTCATTGCAAACATTACAGATTACATGTTATTAAGCATGCGATGAATTTAAATTACTTTAGCTTACCTCCATCGACTGCCTTTGTGCCATGCAAGCTTGCTGATATGAGATGGTGGCCTCTATTGCAACCCTTTGCGCCTCGTGTTCCTCACACCGCTCTTCAAACTGATGGGTGAGGGTCTCCACCTATATGTCATTTCAAGGAAGTGGCTGTTCAAGAACAAATTAAACACTGACGGAAGGTTGGCACATTGGAAGGCACGCTGCGTGGTGTGCCGCTTGAAGCAGTGACCGGGAGATGATTCCAATCAAACCTTCTTGTCAGTCGTCAAGCCAACTACAATTCACACGGTGCTTCATCTTGCCTCCTCTCGGAATTGGCCGGTACACCAGATGGATGTCAAAAATGCGTTCTTGCATGATGACCTTCGAGAACGCGTCTACTGCTGCCAACCGATAGGCTTCGTCGATGCAACCCATCCAGATCTTGTCCGCCTCCTGACGTAGTCCTTGTATGGACTCAAACAAGCAAATCAGGCACGGTTCATCACGTTCGCGAAAGAGCTCCATGCCATCGGCTTCAAGTAAGTGCTTTTTGACTCCTCTATGTTCACATACAGGGATGGAGACGCGATGGTGTTCCTGCTCCTCTACGGCGATGGCATCCTCCTCACTGCATCCTCTACGTCACTGCTGAACCAGATCATACAGCGCCTAGGTGGGACACTCGCCATGAAAGACCTCGGCCCCCTTCACTACTTCCTCGGCATCAATGTGCAGCGTATCTGGTCCGGGTTCTTCTTGAACCAAGCGTCATATACGCTGCGGACATACTAGAGCGTGCCGGCATGGTTAATTGTAGACCAGCCACCACGACAGTTGACACGAAGCCTAAAGTCACGGCCGAGCAGGGCACACAGGTCACCGATGCTTCCTTCTACAGGAGCATTGCTGGTGCTCTCCAGTATCTCACGCTCACTTGACCAGATATCTCGTACGTCGTCAACCAAGCTTGACATCATATGCACGCGCCACAGGATGTTCACTGGTGTCTTGTTTAAGAGCCCTAATTTCCATAATTCAAAGTTCAGTTAGGACAACAAGATTTGAATAATAAAAATCAATAAAAAGTAAATGAGAAAAACAAATAAATTCAACTCCAAATGAGGGAATTCAAAAAAATAAACTGAGCTACTGTTCAAATGAAGTTAACATGAATATTTGAGTTGACCAATGGGTTCCAAATATTTCAAATAGCCCCCCCTTCAAACTTTCATAATTTGTTATGCAAGTTTGCTATTTAATTCAATAGCTACATTAAATTCAACTCAAATTAAAATTCAAGTTTGAATTTAAATGAAACACTGTCAAATCAACTATGGGGATTCAAAATCAAATTCTATATGATTAATCCAGCCATCCCACAAATATCTAGCAAATTTAGGAATGAATTAGGTGGTAGAATTGATGGAGCAAGGATGAGGATGAGGTGGGACCCACTTGTCATCCAAAGCAAAGTGCTGTTTCTGCTCTCCAAGTGACACCACATGCCATGAAAAGTCCAGGCAGCTGCTTGCACTGTTGTGGTCGACTTCAGCTGCCCCCAGCACGACCTGGCCTCCTCCTTATCTCCCCTCCATGGCCCTGAGCTGACCATTTCTTCACCTTCAAGTTTCGAGCGCCATATTTGCTTCTCTCCCAATTCCTCCTCTGTCCAGCTGATTTGCAGCAAAGGTACTCCGTATTGAGATCTTTTCTTTGCCTCTATTCACTCCCCAGTCTCTTGTGCAGCTTTGTGATCAAGTTCTTGCATAGCTAGGCCATCCCCGATGCTGTTAAGTTCGAAACGAGGCCCCCGGGAATCTCCCCTATTTTGCCGCGCCTCTACTCATGGTCGACCTGACGATACAGCCATCATCTCGCCTCAGTCCTAGAAGCAAAAAGCTTCGCCTCTTCATGTTCTAGCTGCTCGTAAAATTTCAGCCCATGCCATGCCTCCTAGCTAGCCCCCATATTTCCTTTTCTTCCGACGCACTTCGGTTATGAATAGAGTTGGTTCGCGCGCGAAATTCCTTTTATACAGTTGATTATTCCTTGTGCACTTGTGCTTCGTTGTTCTATATGACCAGGCGCATCACCTAGAGGAAGATCCATCGAGTTTCATCGTGTATTCATGCCGGAATACCAATTTTCCCCAACCGCCGGTATCCCCCTGCTTGGTCCATTGTTGCTACCATTTTCCAAGCCATTTCTCTCCTTCTTATGGCCAGATTCTTGTTCTCCATGCTTTCATGAAGCTTCCTGAAGTCTTCCCGATCGATTTAGCCCACCGTAGGGCTTGGCCGACATGGCCGAAACCCTAATCGCCGCCGCTGCCGTTGCACTGCCATTTCCGGCCACCTATCGCCATCGAGGGCTACACCATCATGTTCTCCGTCGGATTTTAGGTGGGCGCAGCGAGTTTGGAGGGCTGGCATGCCCTGGAACGGCCGCCGGCGAGTGGTGCCGTCGGACGCCGCCGCGTGCCGCCCCCGAGCACCGCTGTCTCGAGGTTGACGAAGGCCTGTGGGGCCCGGCCGTCAGCCTAACGAGGGCGCGCCCCGGATCTGCTGTGGTCCATGGATCACGTGTGGCTACGTCCTTTATTCCGTGGCCCCCGTGTGGCTCCAACCCGATTGGCCCATTTTAAATCTGTGGGCCCAGCCCTTTATTGAAATGTTGCCAATTGGAAATTTATTCCAGATATTACTACAACTTGGAAAATCAATATGTCCTAGAATACTTGTCCAAAAATTCCTAAATAAATATTTTTAGAACTAGGATGATCTGTACTTTCAAGTGGTGCACTTGGATCTGTATGAAAGTCCATAGTAATTTATCCATAATTCAAATAAAAAAATGCTTATAGAATTAATTCCTATAGTTCTGCTCTTTGGAAAATTACAAAATTTTACCAGAACCTTCATTTTAATATCCTTGAACACCAGTAAAAATATCAAGGTCATTAGAATTCATTTACATGGTCTGATCACCTGTGTATCCTCTATGCACATAAAAATAGCCAAATTCATTTGGAATTTGTACGAAAAGTTGTGCAAGCTTATAAATTGAATATATCTCAGTATAAAGCTTCAAAATTTGTGAAACTAACTTTTTTGATTTGCTCTATATCCACGCTGACAAGAACTACAACCAATCTTCATGAAAATCCCTATATTTTCCTGTAGAGCCCTTTAAAGTAAAATCATGTTTGATTTTTATCTGATGACTCACTTCATAGAAAAATCTGAAATTTTGGAAAATTGTTCACAAGTAAGTTTATGAAGTCCTGTAAAAATTTCAGCTTCATTGGACTTTATTAACCTAGTTCAATCTGGAGATTTTCCTAACTGGTCAAAGAATGCCCAAAAACAACAGAAACATTTCAGAAATTTGTCCAAACTTCTAAATTCAATATTTCACAGTACAATGCATAGAAAATTGTGAAACCTATTTTTTTGAGTCACTCTTGACCTCCTCTAAACATAAAACCAACTTTTAGCCTTGTTAAAGTCCCAGGTTGCCTATGAAAATTCTGGGAAGGGTTTATATACATTGACTTTTATACAACAGAAACTTCCATGAACTTAGCCCAAATTTGGCCAGAACCTCACCCATAGTTCCTAGAGTCCTCCGTAAAGTTTCCAGAACCAATGGCCATTAATGAATATACATAACTATCTTTCCTTTGAGCTATGCTATAATCCCAATATTGAATCACTTGCATTTTTCTTTGCATATCGAATAGTTGTCGAGCTCGAGGAGACCCTGGAGCCACTGGAAGTCATCAACCCGGAGACTAACTTTAATCCCGTCTCGCAGCTAGGCAAGTTTTATTTGTATCACACTATATGGTTTAGGATATATGTGCATTAAGTCTAGGATTTTCTTGGAGTTTTCCACATGCATGACCAGAGAACCCATGAGAGAAGGGTAAATGTTTAAGTCCTCGATGTTTCCATGCTATGCTTAATGTTATAGTTGCTTTGGTAGAAGTCGAGTAGTTGGAATCTACTCGCGAGTTCAGGAATTTGGTTCACACGGGATTGGTCGAGTGAGAGATTCACAATTTGAATAAATATGAGACCGGGCATGGATTGAGAGCAGCAGGACATAGGGGCCTGTGAGCAGTAGTTGTGCTTGTGTCGGTCAATGACCGATCTGTGTGCGGCCCTGTTGAGAGAGTTTGAATGTACCGAAGGCATACTAGATATATAGGAACCAGTAAACCAATGTAACTTGTCCACCTCAGCGTCGAGGAATACCCTACCGCCTTATAGGTGTGGGTTGAGAGCAGCGAGGTGTAAACCTGCCAGCGGGTACGTCATACTCCGTGTGGGGGCCTCCTGCTCATAGCGGTGGGACTGGTTCGGCGTGTAGGTAGCGGGTGAAAGGTTGCTGCATACAACATGAGTGGAGTGTGCCGTCGCAGCTCTGAGTGTGGGTGTATGTGTCGTGCTATTCGGGTATCCCTGTAGGTGTATATCGATTCAAGTCGCCGTCCCTCGCGGATTGAGTACCGCTTGTTCACTGAGTTGTGACGTAGTAATTATTTGGAGCTCAATATTATTAAATCGTGCTTTATGGAATAACTATGTTTTGATGCTTGTATGTTTAGATCAGATTGTTCACTAAATTTCAGATTCATAAAGCTTTAATTCGCTGCTAAAACATGAAAGTAAGGATTAACATTTAGGCGCGCCTTTTTATTGCAAACTGCCATCCTATCTTACGTATATCCTGCATATAGAGTTCCGTGCTTAGTGGAGACGGTTAAGTCTTGCTGAGCATTCATGCTCACGGTTGCTATTTTAAGTTTTTGCTGCAGATGATGACATTTATGATGAAGGGCTCTCCGGTGAGGCGTTGCTCCCATCGGGGTACACGGCAGAGTGGGAACCCTGCATGCCGCCATGATGTTTTCTGTGTGCTTCCAGTGTGATTCCGTTCTAGGGCTGAACGGAATGACTTTTTTCATAGCATAGGCTTGAGTGTCAAGAGCTATGAACTTATCTTCCGCTGTAGTGTATTTAAATATATATTATTTGTAAAAGGCAAAGCTTGTATAATACTATGTTGTTTTATGTGATATGATATATCTTTTTCTGTATGCTGTTGGGTGCCGCTTCGCACGGTACTACCCAATTGCGATTCCTGGAATGTGTGGCCTCCGGTCCCCACAGCCTGGTATCAGAGCCACATTGGGAATAGCACCTTTAAAAAGGATCGTATTACGAAAAAAAATTTAAGTTTACAGTGAGGAATTGATAGTAGCCCACATAAGGATTATTAGTAGCATAGTTACTTAAGGTGGCAGAGCTAACTTATGTGTTATTATATTATGTAACGACGCTCCAACGTCAGGTAAGAGGTAAGGTACGCAACCACAAGCGGATCAATTGCCGTAAGCTCACCATGCGAGAGGTAGCATGTGATTGTTTCTGTTGCTTGGCATGGAAATGTTAATATGAGTCTCTGAAACTTTCTATGTTTTTTAGAACATATGACATGCGGTACCTCAGCGTGCTTCAAAGTTAGTGGGAGCCCCCGTCGGGTGCGACATAACCCGATGCGCCTCCTACTGGTGCAGCACTATGCAAAGACGTGGGACCCCATCAAGTGGTAGAAAACCCGGTCATGTACCTCGAGACATGGCTTAACTCGTGGCTGCCCGTATTGAATGATACGGGATGAATGTTTTTACTTTCATATATATTACTGTGAACTGTTCACCCGTGCAGGCTGTGTCGTACGACACCATATGATTGATATATAGTTTGTGTGTAGTGACAGATACACTGACCACGTGATCGTATTGCATTTAGAAATTGTTTGCGAGTGAACGTCATTAAGGCCACCGTTGAGACGTATGCCGGAATACCGGCTTAGAATTTTTACTTTGTGAGGCACGTAGTACCGACATATGCTCCATAGATGCATTACCCACTTTTCTGTAAAATGGAAGTGAGAAGATGTAAAACAACTTATATTAGCTATCAAGCTCTGAGTTTGAATTAAGTTTTCAAATTTGGAGTAGGCTTTGAAGTCATCAATTCAAAAACAGTGTGTTCTGTTTTCTACCAGAAAAAGACCTCATTTGAGAAACTATATCTCCCAGTATAAAACTCCAATGAAGGTGTACCATACATGGATGGAAAGTTTAGAATGTATTTTAAAACTTTTATGTTCAACTCCAGAACTGAATTCCCCTATAACCTGTTCAAAATTTCAATGTTCCCCTATAAACTGGACAGAAACTTGAACCCTCTCTGGACTCCATACTGTTTTGACCATATCTCAATCTAGAAAAATCGAACAGGACCGTGCAAGAGATTTATGGAATCCTTGTAATATTTATGACAAATTGTAATTTGTGGCTTTTGTAAATTGTGAAGTTTTATATCTTGAAATTGTGGCCCAAATTCAGCATAAACAAAGGAGAAGCTGTCAAATTTCCAGAAAAACTGTCAGGTTTACAATACCATATATTTTCAACGATAAACGATCTGGAGGCAAACCAATACTTTTTAGAAACTTTTTGATGTTTACTTCAACTTTGTAGTTCACCTCAAGATCTGATTTTGCCGTTTACTGGGTTAAATTTGTGTTTGAGTACAAGCTGGTCAGGTTTCAACAGAAATTTTATCGGTTTGACATATTTTGGTCTTGTTATGAATTTGATCCTCGATTTCACTTCGAGAAGTGTCATAACGGACCAGTTGTATATAGTCAACCATTTACAAGTGAAATTGAGGGTCTGACCCACTCGAACCTCTTTTCTTTTATGACCATCACAACTACAAAAAGCATTTTTACAGGCGCCTCAAATTTTCAAACACAGGTGGTCCTTAAAAATATGCGACTGTGATGACGAAAGATATAATAATCGCCTGTGATGAAAGAACAACACAGGCAGATTTTAAAGAACAACCGTCTGGGTAAATACATGAACTTCACAGGTGGTTTTTAATTAATAACCGCATGTAATGCAATGAACTTCACAGGCGGATTTTAAGAAACAATCACCTGGGTAAATACATGATCTTCATAGGCGGTTCTTAGTTAATAACCGCCTGCAATGTAATGAACTTCACAGACGGTTCTTAATTAACAACGTCCTGAGAAGATCATGTATTTTCAGCGGCAATCATTGTTTAAGAACCGTATGTAGTTGTTCAATTATCACAAGCGGATTTCATTGAAATTACAGGGATGTAGTCGTTGCAATTATCATACCATATGTAGTCGTTGCAGGGAAAATTGTATCAGGAAAAAACACAGATGAGTGGATACTAGTACAGTAATGCATTATAGGAAATGCTCGATCACCAGTGAGGCTAGCTTAATTGTGATAATACACCATTAGAGGCTTTACAATTGTTCAAAGATAATTTCTTTACACACTGAACAAAAATCATGCTACATTCATTGTAGATCGACGATGAAGCTCCCATCGATCAATCTAAATTGTACCGTTCTGCTTGCTCCCGAACACGTCTCTTATATTCCGCTGGATCCTAAAAATATTGACATTATTTAAATTAACAAATGTCGAAGGAGGAATGAATAACCTACATTGGTCACTAAGTCAAAGTGTCATCTAACCTTGATAAGTAGATTATAGCAATCATTTTCAACATCAGGCACATTTGGCTGATGCAGCAAACACTAAACTTCAAGTAGTATAGTTTTGATTGTAAAAGCACTGCACCACCCCTACGAAATATAATTTAAGCAATATAAGAAACCAGTTCAAATAAGTTCAACAACAATTATAAGTAATAATTACATGAACAAAATAGGTCTATCTTACAGTCTCTTGATCAGGAATCCCGATGCAGAGTGCTCCCGAACGATGGACATTTTGGTGGAAGAACCCAATTGGAAAGGCGCATCTTGGAGGCACCAAGGGATAGTCCTCAGAGAAGGATATTGTCAGGGGCTAGTAACCATCTTCCCATTCAGTCTGCAAAAGAAATTTATTAATAGGAGGACGATGGTTAAACTCATATTGTGCTTGTTCTTCATGACTTACCCCTTCTTAACTGGGGATGATATACTACCACTTCTATAAATCTCCCGATTCAGGCTTCGCAGAGAAACCCTATGCGGAGAAATTGAAAATACCAAAAACAAACAAGACGGAAAAACAAACTACAGTTAAGTTCGTCAGTCCAATACAGATACATATGTATATACAACCATGCGACCGGTGTGCCATATGTACATACATGGGGATGGTTCTTGCGCCACGCCAAGCGCTTCTCCTTCAATCGGCTACACGCCCGAGACATCATTATCTGAAAGACCAAACTTCCAAACTTCCAAATTATTGAGTCCAAACGCATATGTACACAAATGCAAAAGGACACAATCCATATACCAACACACAAAACTGGCAGCGTATGAAAATATACAAAGAAAAAGGTAGCATGCAATGCATAGTAAGGAAACTATGCGAATTTACTTAGGTACCTCGTGGCGCGATGAGGGACTAGGCAGAGGCGTGCCTCCGCGGGGTCTTTATATAGGCGTTAGTTTTTCATAGGCGGTTTTTAAATTTTTCACAGGCGGTTGGTACTTAATGACCGCCTCTGATGCTGCTAAGCTCCTGTCAAGCTAATCCCTACACAACAAGCTATTGTAGATGCAAGTAACACCCGTGGCTCATCATTTGAATTGTTGAAAGCATCAGTTTGAAGCCTGACGATCCTTGGAAGGATTTTCCCATCCATTTGAACAATTTCTTTCCCTCCTGTCCATTTGAAAACTTAGGAAGATGCTCCTTTCTGAGTTTTAATGCCTAAATATATTGACTAGAAATCAGTACCCACTTTCTTAGTACTTCACACAAGCGAGTAAGCGAACAACTTCAATCACAAATCTTATTTTTACACTTTCATAGGATTTAATCTTAATCTTTCAAGCATAGATTTATCAAATAAGTGAAGCTTCCTTATCACACATGTTAATGGCAGTTGTAAGTGAAGAATGTGTCGAAGCTAACGAAATCTGAATCGGACTGAAGATAAAGAAATCCTGCATGAGTGGCAATGTCCAAGTTAAACAGTGTGAAGCTATGATGACAACCTTCAACAACATGAAAAGTGATGCCAAAGTTATGCTTGCATCAACCAAGGCATGTTGTGAGGGTATAACACTTGTTAGGGCAAGCATAACCTTGGCCAAAATCAGAAATAATGCCACTGTGGACTACTCTAAAGCCGCCATGGATTACTCTGAAGTTTTCTCTGTGCGTACTCAGTAAACTTCAGAGTAATCCATGGCGCCTTCAGAGTAATCAACGGTGGCGTGATTTCTAATTTTCGCTAAGGTTATGCTTGCCCCAACAAGTGTTATACCCTCACAACATGTATTGGTTGATGCAAGCATAACCTTGGCATCACTTTTCATATTGTTGAAGGTTGTCATCATAGCTTCATGTTGTCTACCCTGAACATTGTCAATCATATGCTGCATCTCTCTGTCTTCATTGCCGTTGAGATTTCGTTAGCTTCAACACACCCTTCCCTTGTAACTTTCATTAACATGTCTGATGAGGAAGCTTCAATTATTGATAAATCTATGCTTGAAAGATTAAGGTCAAATTCCTATGAAAATGGTACAAACAAGATTTGTAATTGAAGTTGTACGTTTTGTCGCTTGTGAAAAGCGCTAAGAGAGATGGTACTGATTTGTAGTCAATATATTCATCCATTAGAACTGATAAAGTAGCATCTTCGTAAGTTGTCAAAATGGAGAGAAGAGAAAGAAATCTTGCAGGGCTTGTTTGGGTGTACTCCTATCCAAACAAGCCCTCAAATGGACGGGAAGTATCGTCAGACTTCAATTGAAGATTTTAACAATCCAAATGATGAGTCTCGGGTGTTACTTGCATCTACAAGAGCTTGCTGTGAAGGGATTAGCTTGACAGGAGCTCGAAACAGAAGCTGAATTTAATAATGTTTGAAACATGCTATCTAAAGCTGAAATAGAACATTGTTCTAAGTTGATTTCAGAAGATACAAATATATACAATATATATCATCTCGCATTGCTATATACATTTTTTCCAGCATTGACATCTTCTCGCATATAGGGTTTCAAATTCTTTTTAATGCTTCTCTCTACGCGCTTAATGATTTCTGTTTCGGTGAAAAGATACATCTCTTCATACAGATTATATTCCTCTTCATTATCTCCCACATTCTCAACCCCAACGATATTTTGCTTTTCAGAAACAACTACGTGCAACTTCTCAGTTTCTGGATCTTGAACATAAAAAACTTGTGCAACATTATCGGCGAGAACCCACAGGTCATCTTTGTAACCCACTATATTCAAGTCTACCAGTGTCAGCCCATAATTGTCCACTTTCAAACCATCAGGATGTTTGACCCATTGGCACTTAAATACGGGCACTACCATTCATTCGCCATAATAGAGTTCCCATATGTCCTCTATGAACCCGAAGTATGTGGTCTTCTGCCCTTGTGAATCATAAGCCTCAATGGGAACACCACTATTTTGTGCAACACTCTTACCATCTTTTTCTTTAGTATAAAATGTGTAACCATTGATGTCATATGCTTGCCATGATGTCACCAAAGCAGATGGGCCAGAAGCTAACTTCTTCATTGTTGCCTCTTCTATAGTGTTTCCGTATGATATATTTTTGTCCATTAACCATTTAGTGAAACATCGTTTGTGCTCTTTCATGATCCAGTCCTCTGTGCGGTCTTGGTTTTTATCACGAAGCTCAATTTGGTGTTCCTCGATGTACGGCTCAGCTATTGCGAGCTGTTGTAGTACACCAAAATGTGCATGGTGTACATTCTTGTAATATTGAACAATAAAAGTTTTCTTACCCACTTTGCCTCTCCCACGTAGTCTACCCTCATGTACCGGTATAGGCACACCTATCGATTTTCCATCTTCAATGTAATCAACGCAACCCTCAATCACTTCTTCATTGGTGTATCCTTCCATAATTGAACCCTCTGGGTGAGCACGGTTCCGCACATAACCTTTTAATACTCCTAAATATCTCTCCAACAAAAACATATGATGTAAATATAGTGGCCCCAATGCTTTTATCTGATCAACAAGATGTATGATTAGGTGTACATGCATATCAAAAAAGGATGGTGGGAAACACATCTCAAGCTTGCACATTGTCTCGATGATGTATGTTTTCAGATATTCTAAATCTTCACGTGCTATCACCTTTTGCGATACTGCATTGAAGAAATAACACAAACGTGTGATGACAACTTTTCTATGCTCAGGTTTGATTACTCTTATTGCAATGGCAAGAAAAACTGTCATCATCATGTGATAGTCGTGAGAATTATAACCGAATAAAGATAAGTCTTTCATCGAGACTAGTTTGCGGATATTGGATGAGAAACTCGTGGGCACTTTGATCCCACACAAGCATTTGCAAATTGTTTTTTCTCTTCTAGCGTCAAGTTGTAGCTGGCTGGGGGAAGGTAATGCTTCCCGTTCGCCTTTTCTACTGGATGAAGCTCTGGTCTCAAATCAAGATTTACTAGGTCCATACGTGAATATAATCCGTCCTTTGTTTTCCTCGGCATGTATAGCAAGGTCCCAACGATGCTGTCAAATACATTCTTTGTAACGTGAATCAAATCAATACTATGGCAAAATTCCAGATTCTTCCAATATGGAAGATACTTGAAAAAAATTGATTGTTTCTTGAAAGCCATGTCAGTTGTATCATCCGAAGATGTACTTTTCTTTCTCTTAATTCCTTTACTATTTTTTCTCTTACCGAAAGCAATATGAATGTTCTTGACCATTTCAAACACAAGTTTTCCACTATAAGGTTTCGTTGCAGTATCTTTTTCGATTTTGTTATCAAATTGTTCTTTCATCTTCCTATACTTGTGTGTATCTGTCAAGAACCGTCGATGTCTCATGTACACCGTCTTTCTGGATGAAGTGAGGTATAGAAATCCAGTTCTATCCACGCACCTAACACAACTTTTCTTCTCTTTCATTTGTCCCGATAATGTAAACAGTCCGGGATAATCATGCACGGTAACAAATATCATTGCTCTTAGCGTGAAATACTCCCGCTTGTACTCATCCCATGTATGTACCCCTTCATTCCACAATTTCGCCATATCTTCCATTAAAGGTTCCAAGAACACATCAATTTCGATGTCAGGTTGTTTCGGACCTTGGATAAGAACAGATAATAAGATATATTTCCTTTTGTGACACAACCACGTCGGTAGGTTGTACATCGTTAAGACCACGGGCCATGTGCTGTGTATGCTCCTTTTTTCACCAAACGGATTCATCCCATCTGTACCCAAGGCAAACCTCACATTTCTGATTTCCTTCGCAAATTCTAGATACTGAATATCAAAATTTTTCCACTACGTTGCATCACTAGGGTGTCATAAATGTTTTTCATTCTTCTTACATTGCTCGGAATGCCAACGCATAAGTTCAGCCTCCCTAGGGTTTGAGAACAAGCGCTTCAAGCGATCAATTACCGGAAGGTACCACATCACCAAGGCAAGAATTTTTCTCTTATTCTTCCCGTCTGCATCGCGAGAAGTATCGTCATTGACACCTTCAGGACCAATAATAAACTTCTTATTCTTCTGAGTATTTTTCATGTTGGTAACATACTGGTGATTGTAGTCCTTCTTATATCTACTGACACTACAAATGGGGCATCTAGTTGCGAGCTCATGCTCTTTGCGATACAGAATACAATGGTTCACACAAGCGTGTATTTTTTTCACACCTAGTGCCATCGGGCAAAGAAGTTTCTTCGCTTTATAAGTGCTTCTGGGCAGTTTATTTGGATTTGGAAGAATTTCTGCCAGAAGATTTAAAAGATCAGAGAAAATACAATTGGACCATCCGTGCGTAGCTTTAAACTTTAGTAGTTCTAAGACTGCACGCAATGTAGTAAACTCTTTATCACAACCGTTTGATTCATCATATAAAAGCTTTGTCGCCGCATTCTGCAATGTCTCCATTTTACTTAAACCATTGCTTGCTCCCATAGAAGTCAGTACATATGGTTCAATTTGACGCAACATCTCCTCACAATTGAACTCATCATCATCATCACCAGCTTGATTGTCACTACCATCATCGATATGAACATTATCATCATCTGAACCTCTCTCGTCATCTTTATCCACATCATTTATATCTAACTCACCATGCTCTGTCCATATTGTGTAGTTATTTTTGAAACCTCTTTTCACCAAATGAGATTGGATTACTATAGTATCCGTCCAAGCAATCTTATTTTTGCAGTCGATACATGGACATAATATGTCATCTATCTTTTGCAACTTCGCATGTCTCTTGGATGCTTCAATAAAATTTGCAACATTATGAATGTACATAGGATCGGGTCTTGGCATGTTATACATCCACGCTCGACGGTCCATGCTTCAATAATAGAATTTTTGTCAGATTTACAAAATTTGGCCACAAATATTCTCTAAAGGTCTTCTATAAAATGAATTTATAGAGACATAACAAGTATGATTAGGGCGACTAATGTAGGAGATGGGCGACGTCTTGAGGCGGACAGAGTGAAAGGCGTCGGGAGCAGCAAGCGGGGGTGAAGGATTGAAGTCGTGGGGCAAACAGGCCCAGTGGCATGGACTAGGTTTGGGTGGGATCTAGGGATGGCAATTATACTCACGGGTATGGGTGGATTTTTGCCACCGCCCCCAACCTGACGTGATGGAGAGGCGCACTGCTGGAGCGTGGCACGGCTCCACTTCGCCACTTTGGTGGCTTCTGCACCCTGCCACCATTGATGTCACCTAGCAACGAGGAGGTATGGTCGCCAACGCCCAACCCTATTGTAGCCTTAGGCGGACGGAGTCGAAGGCGTCGGGAGCAGCAATCGGGGGTGAAGGATTGAAGTCATGGGGGAAACAGGCCCAGCAGCATGGGCTAGGTCTGGATGGGATCCGATCTGTTATATCTTGACGTCGGATCCCATCCAACGATGGTAACTAAATGGGTGAGTTATAAAACCATCTCCCTAGAAAGCTAACCTTAATCACTCCTTCGAAATATATGCAAGCAAGAGGTACGCACACACAAGTAGCATATTGAAAAGGAAAACACATAAAACTACAATTACAAGTTCGGGTAAACTTCATGCATCTTATATATATTACAATAGCATCTGTTAATTAAACATCATATTCATGTCACATAATAGGTACAAAAAGGAAACAATCCATATAGTCCATACATCAATATACCAGAACGCAATCCATTCAGTCCTTACACATGCAAAAGGACAGAATCCATATACCAGAACACACAAAACTAACAGCTTATCAGCTAATGAAATTATACAAAGAGAAAGTAAGGAAACTACATTTACCTTGCATCTGTTAATTAAATAATAGCATCTTATATATATTACAATAGCATCTGTTAATTAAACATCATATTCATGTCACATAATAGGTACAAAAAGGAAACAATCCATATAGTCCATACATCAATATACTAGAACACAATCCATACAGTGCTTACACATGCAAAAGGACAGAATCCATATACCAGAACACACAAAACTAACATCTTATCAGCTAATGAAAATATACAAAGAAAAAGTAAGGAAACTACATTTACCTTGCAGAGGCGTCAGCACGGTGGGGAGGCGTCAGCACGGTGGGCCGGGTGGATGGAGAAGTGGCAGTGCGGGGTTGAGCGGCGGCGCGGCAGTATGGGCTGGGCGGCGGAGCGGCGGCGCAGCGCAGGGGAAATTCAACAGCCTTACGGCGTCGATATAAATTCTCCAGGGTTGCGTTTTGACTGCGGTGAGGGGTACTTATATAGACGTCGGTTTTTCACAGGTGGTTTTTAACTTTATCTCAGACGGGTTTTACTTACCAACCGCCTGAAAAGATATTTAATCAAGAATATTAATTAAGAAGAAGTAAATATCTTCACAGGCGGTTGGTACTTAATAACCGCCTAAGAAGATGTTTATCTCAGGCGGGTGTTACTAACCAACCGTCTGAGATAATGCCCGATATTGTTCTTTACTAAGGGGGCCGCGCGGAGTGGTAGATGGAGCAGTTGGTTTAACGCGCATTGAAAGGTCGCGCCTCGGGAAAAAAAGGTCGCACACGGACTTTCACAGGCGCATTCGATGATTCTTTCTTCTACATTTGACTGAACATATTTGTATCATTTAAACATGTATGAATTTTGTTAATTTTTTTTAAAAGCATTCCAACATGTCAAACTTCAAATTATCCATCATTCTAACTAAATGCTCATATACATATGAGGCATTCAACAAATTATGAACACACATTGATTCAAAAAAATTTAAAAAAATCTGAAAAAATTCATAGAGGTTGGTATGATGAGTAAAAAGTCCACTGAAAAGATAAATGAAAAAAGCATTATATTCATCAAGATAGAAAAATGAAAAAATATCATTTGTTGTATGTTTTTTATGTTCTGACCAATTTCAAAGAATTTATGAAGTGAAATTTAATGGTAACCTTTACTTATCAATAATATTACAATAAAGTAGAATTTTGCCTTTTTAAAGGACCCACATTTAATCAAGAATATTAATTAAGAAGAAGTAAATATCTTCACGGGCGGTTGGTACTTACCAACCACCTGAGATAATGCCCGATACTGTTCTTCAGTTTCCTTATCCCTTGCTTCTTTTTTATTTAGATTCCAATATAAATACTCAAACATGTTTAGATTCTGCAAATTGTGTCAGAATTCGATGATTTTTTTCTTCTACATTTGTATAAAATTAACATCTACCACCTGAACAAAATATTTTTAAAACTTGTATAGCTGACATTGTAATGTTTTGGTAAATATCAAATTAATTTCTACTCACATATTATTCACATTTGTGTATCTCATAAAAAAAGTTCCTTCACTCAAAATTGTTGGTATGACCATATTTGTATAATTTATACATATATGAATTTTTTAGTTTTTTTAAAAGCATTCCAACATGTCAAACTTCATATTATCCACCATTCTAACTAAATGCTCATATACATATGAGGCATTCATCAAATTATGAACACACATTGATTCAAAAAAATTTAAAAAAATCTGAAAAAATCATAGAGGTTGGTATGATGAATAAAAATGCCCACTAAAAAAATAAATGAAAAAAGCATTATATTCATCAAGATAGAAAAATGAAAAATAGAATTTGTTGTATGTTTTTTATGTTCTGACCAATTTCAAATGATTTATGAAGTGAAGTTTAATGGTAACCTTTACTTATCAATAATATTACAAGAAAGTAGATTTTTGCCTTTTTAAAGGACCACATTTAATCAAGAATATTATTTAAGAAGAAGTAAATATCTTCACAGGCGGTTGGTACTTACCAACCGTCTGAGATAATGTCTGATATTGTTCTTCAGTTTCCTTATCCATTGCTTCTTTTTTATTTAGATTCCAATATAAATACTCAAACATGTTTATATTTTGCAAATTGTGTCCAAATTTGATGATTCTTTCTCTACATTTGTATAAAATTAACATCTACCACCTGAACAAAATATTTTTAAAACTTGTATAGCTGACATTGTAATGTTTTGGTAAATGTCAAATTAATTTCTACTCACATATTATTCACATTTGTGTATCTCATAAAAAAAGTTCCTTCACTCAAAATTGTCGGTATGAACATATTTGTATAATTTATACATGTATGATTTTTTTAAAAGCATTCCAACATGTCAAGCTTCAAATTATCCACCATTCTAACTAAATGCTCATATACATATGAGGCATTCATCAAATTATGAACACACATTGATTCAAAAAAATTTAAAAAATCTAAAAAAATTCATAGAGGTTGGTATGATGAGTAAAAATATCCACTGAAAAAATAAATGAAAAAAAACATTATATTCATCAAGATAGAAAAATGAAAAATAGCATTTGTTGTATGTTTTTATTGTTCTGACCAAGTTCAAAGGATTTATGAAGTGAATTTTAATAGTAACCTTTACTTATCAATAATATTACAAGAAAGTGGATTTTTGCCTTTTTAAAGGACCACATTTAATCAAGAATATTAATTAAGAAGAAGTAAATATCTTCACAGGCGGTTGGTACTTAATAACCGCCTGAGAAGATGTTTATCTCAGGCAGGTATTACTTACCAACCGTCTGAGATAATGCCCGATACTGTTCTTTAGTTTCCTTATCCCTTGCTTCTTTTTTATTTAGATTCCAATATAAATACTCAAACATGTTTAGATTCTGCAAATTGCGTCCAAATTCGATGATTATTTCTTCTACATTTGTATAAAATTAACATCTACCACCTGAACAAAATATTTTTAAAACTTGTATAGCTAACATTGTAATGTTTTGGTAAATATCAAATTAATTTCTACTAACATATTATTCACATTTGTGTATCTCATAAAAAAAAAGTTCCTTCACTCAAAGTTGTTGGTATGAACATATTTGTATAATTTATACATGTATGAATTTTTTTAATTTTTTAAAAGCATTCCAACATGTCAAACTTCAAATTATCCACCATTCTAACTAAATGCTCATATACATATGAGGCATTCATCAAATTATGAACACACATTGATTCAAAAAAAATTTAAAAAAAATATGAAAAAATTCATAGAGGTTGGTATGATGAGTAAAAATGTCCACTGAAAAAATAAATGATAAAATCATTATATTCATCAAGATAGAAAAATGAAAAATAGCATTTGTTGTATGTTTTTTATGTTCTGACCAATTTCAAAGGATTTCTGAAGTGAAATTTAATGGTAACCTTTACTTATCAATAATATTACAAGAAAGTGGATTTTTGCATTTTTAAAGGACCACATTTAATTAAGAATATTAATTAAGAAGAAGTAAATATCTTCACAGGCGGTTGGTACTTAATAACCGCCTAAGAAGATGTTTATCTCAGGCGGGTATTACTTACCAACCGTCTGAGATAATCTTCTTCTCAGGCGTGTTTTAATTAACGATGAACACACTACACATTCATTCATTCACACAGTTGAAGAACACACAAGATACTCATTCATTAACAATATTTAATCACACATCTCACAAAAGAACACACAAGATGCACAATATTTACACAAGAACACACAAGATACACAAGTAATATTCAATCACATAGATGAACAAGGATAGATTTCATTCATTAACAATATTTACAAAACAGAAGCAACTAAAAACAACAAAGAGAAAAACTAATTAAATCCTACTCCTACTCCTCTTCCTCCTCCTCCTCCTCCTCCTCCTCATCCTCCGACGGCGACTCCAGCGCCCGTGCAATAGGAGACAGGGCCGGTTGCACCGGCTGCACCGGCGGTGCAACCCCGAGGTTGCTAGCCGTCGCTTCCACCAGCGTTCTACGACCCTCGGGGCCAAGAACCTGGGCCATCGTCGCGTACAGAATGCCGAGACGATCAGCCACCCCCGTGAGGGCGTAGAGGTAGTGGCCCATGGTACCCATTCTAGGATACTCTGGAACGGTACCCAGCCCCAAGGCACTCATGGCGCAAGACGTATTGTTGTATGCCTCTCGCGCCATGAGGAGGCACTGCTGGGTGTTGATCTTCTCGGGGGAGCTGCAACATGTTTCTTGCAAGGTGGCTCCCTCGGAGGGCTTGGCGCGGAAGGTCCGCCATAGTGGTGTTGGGTCGTCGGAGCGGAGGAAGACAAAGAAAACAAGAGGATTCAAAGTGAGCGACACGCTTGTGGAGAACTAAAGGGTGATAGCGCGTCTTTAAGGCCGCGTGGAGCAGTTGGTTTACCGCGCATTGAAAGGTCATGCCTCGGGGAAAAGAAAGGCCATGCCTCGGGGAAAGGAAAGGTCACGCACATACGTCAACATGTCTTCACAGGCGGTAGGTACTTAATAACCGCCTGAGAAGATGTTTATCTCAAGCGGGTATTACTTACCAACCGCCTGAGATAATTGTATCTTCTCAGACGGTTGGTAAGTAAAACCCGTTTGAGATAACAATCTTCTCAGGCGGTCGGTACTTAAAATCCGCCTGAGAAAATGAGAATCTATATATACCCCTCGGCAGCGTTGGAAAAACCTAACCCGGGCGAAACACTTAGACGTCGTTAGGCTGCCAAAATTTTGTTTGCCGCCAAGTGTTCACCCTCGTCACTTCCAGGTACGCCGCCGAGCTTCGCCGTCGCTGAGCTTCACCGTCGCCGCCGAGCTTCGCCCTCATCACTTCCAGGTACGCCGAGCGAAGCCATTGCCGTCGCCGCCGAGCTTCAAGGTAAACCCAAACCATTCGACCTTCCATCCTCCTTCGCCGTGCCGCCTCCCTCCCCGCCCTCGCTGCCGCCTTGCATATCCTTGGTTAGGGTTCGGGAATTGGAAAATGGTAGGCATCCTTGGTTATGGTTTGGTGGAGTTTGAAAAACTATCAAGTTCGGTGGCATCTTTGGTTAGGGTTCGGTGGGTAGGCATCCTTGGGTTGTCGGTGTACTTCCATCAATTCTACGCAGCAACAGTTCCAGCAACCCAATGTCCTCACCTGAGCGGAATTCGAATACGTAATGAACTGGAATATTCATGGTGACTCACACTCGATACACAAAATGAGTTAGGTTAAGGGGGTAACTGCAATGAGAACTCTATTGGAAGTAGGTGTGTCCATCTTCTAGCGGTGCTGGATGCCAAACATATGATGTGTCACTCAAATACATAGGATTGTGATGATAATGGCCATATTGGCACAATTGAACGAAATTAGTGGCTACGATTTGCATTTTTTAGTACAATGGTCAAATTGAAATACATGAACACGTACAATAAACATATATGTATCTTATCCTTTAGAGAATGATATATTACAATGTTGAATAATTCTTGCTGATAGTGTAGCTGTTATATGACTATGAGTTTGTTTATTGAATAGCTTATTCAGTCATGATGATGTGAAGAACTACAGAAGGATTGCAAGCGTTAAAACAATTATGTATCCCATTATTGAACTCAGCTTAATATTAAGGCATTTAACAGGAAAAAAGATTATGTACCCATTTATGATTTGTTAGCACCATTTGTATCAAACTAGATATATTGGGACTTCATTTTTGTTGGATGATCTGGGTATCTAGTGCACCCAGTAGAGGAGTCGAACTTGGACTTTGGACAAAGTTGCGGAAACACCAGTCTAGGGGTATATGATTGTTCTAGACAAAGTAGATTTCGTCCTTACCGATATTAGTAGAGTCCTACTCTGAATAGAGTTAGGAGTCAGATTCAGTTTAGGAACCAGTCCTAGTCCTAGTGGTTACATGAAGGGGGATTTCAAATAGGATTTGGAGTCACATGAAGGGGGATTTCAAAAATAAACCCCCAACCCCTCGACCTGGTTAATCCCATCCTATCAGAAATATTCCACCAAAGGTTTCATATGCCCAGACTTGATCAAGTCACCTAAACCTTGTGAACCTCTAGAACTCACCAAGTTTATCACTATAGGAGGCATCGACTTCCCTGTCTTGTTTTCTAAACAGCCAAGACAATTGACCATCCCAGAAATCCATGGTGCCATCATATGTGGGGTACGTAATGCCTTTCATGATGGCTAAACCTGCTGCCATGATGAGCCCATTTGGTGCGGCCGGGCACACCAGGATTAGATTTTGGCGAATGTTTCTGGATTCCTGATTCTTTTGAGAATGTGGGTATTTTATCTCTTTTTACCGTGCAAATCCCACGGTTGTAGAGATGATCGCTGAAAAAGAGTGTCTCTTCTCGCCTTCAGCTACCTCGCCTCGCCTCACCTCACCATCCAAATCCATGTGCCACACTTTGCGATTCTTGATACTAGAAAAAGGCTGGAGGATTTGCTTTTTGTCCCTTGCTTGATCAGTTATAGGTCCAGAGCTAGGCGCCGCCTAGTAAACCTCAAGAACGTGGTCGCCACTCTGAACGAAGCTAGCCTATTTAGAATAAAAAGATAAAATTTCCATTGCTGGTGATCGACTTTAACATGCTTGTCACCCTCGCAATGTATAGGAACCTTTTGGTCAGTCGCCTTAAACCCTAGAATGCCTTATCAAATCCTAGAATGCTTCCATCTTTTTCTTCATGCAACACTTCATGTAGAGTTAATATGCCATTTATTAGATTTTTTGTCTTATTAGATCTAGCATGGAAAGCCCTAAGAAGACTGAACCTGATAGTAACAACAAAGAAGACAATATGGAGTTTACTGACTCCAGCAGTTCAGGCTCCTATTACAGTCCATCAGATCCTTTTCCGAATATAAAAATTAAAAAGACTTCAGTGGATCTAGACCCGGAATATGATCCTGCTAACGAGGTATGGATCACGAATCTTAACTTTAGCAGTTCAAGTTAATGTTGGTTGTCAAGTATTCGAAGTCTTATATTTTTTTTTCTACCTAGATTAATCGCGAAGACAATGAGGTGACATCGGCTCCTAAAACCGCAGAAGGTTCTCCAATGGATGAATCCTCAGCTTCACTCAAGTAGAAACTAGGGCAACGAGGTCCCAATAAGGGTCCATTGGACTGCATCATGTACATAACAAGGGTCGGTCCAGGTGGGCTTCCCCAAGAACCACTGGATTCAGTTACCAAGTACCGTAATGCATGCGGTTTTCTTGTTAGGGAGGTTGTGCCGATCACAACCGAGAATTGGAGGAAATTACCCGAGCAGACCAAGAATGAGTTGTGGGAAAAGATAAAGAAACAATTCAAGTTCCCGAAAGGCACAGAAGAAGCTGTAAAGAAAGCAACATTGGTCTCTTGCGGCAAGAAGTTTCGATGCTGGAAGAGTGAAATGAATGCTTATGTTAAGACCGATAAGGTCCCTAGCCCGACGAAGATGGGAAAAATCACACAAGCTCAGTTGCAAGAGTTTGTTCGTCAAAAGAGCACACCTGATGCTAAAGCTCTAAGTGCAACTAGGTCAGAGCTTGCAAAAAAGAACAAATACCATCATCGCTTGGGGTCTGCCGGATATGCCCCCAAAGTCCAGAAATGGAATAAGATATTAGACGAAATTACCAGTAAGGGCAATCCTCACCCATTAGAAGGGTGCGATGAGCGAACTCAACGCTGGGTCTTTGCTCGGTCAGGTTTGACCAGCGAGGGCAAACTTGAAAAGCCCGACTCTCTAAATGAAGTAGAGGATAAAATAAAAGAAGTAATTGAAAAGCAACAGAAGGGTCTCTTCAAGCCGAAGAGGGAGAATGACCAACTTACCGCTATCTTAGGAAACCCTGAACACAGCGGACGGGTTCGAGCGGTCTCTTCTCAAATGTCTTGGCTAGATGGTTTCCCTAAAGATAAAGACACATATAGAAGACGTGAGAAGTTTAAGAAAACACTTGATGAAATGATTGCTCAAAAGGTCAAAGAAAATATGCAAGAAATAATGGAACAACTTAGACAATCAGGACAATTAGTGGCACTGAGTACAGTAATGGTTCCGGTGCAAAAGGAGCAATTAGTATCTCTAACTGCCTACCCTAGCAGTGTTGGTTCCGTGCTAGGCTCAGGGTCAACCCATAAGTTCCCTGTCAATGATATTGCTGACGACAAATCTTGTCATCTTCTTGTCCCTATAGGCAGAGCAAGGAACAAAACCAAACAGGTTGCCACTGCTATGGCAAAGCCTGATCGTGACTTCATCGGGAATCCACTTACGTTGTATTATGTTGTGGTGCAATTTCTTTAGATCATTGATAATGATTATGAAGATTATGAAATAGACCACGTCACACTTGAGGGGATTGCGACTCTAGGGCAAGCTATCAACCAATTAATCCTTTGGAATAATTGCGATATCGTGTTGGACGATGAGCCAATTTCTAGTCCCGTCGCATCTCCAAATACTGCAACCCCATCTTCTAAGGCGAAAGTGGATGAAGATCCACTCCCAGTCGAGGAAGATCCACTCCCCCTATGTCTCAGCAAGGATGATATCCAAGAGCAACAAGTTGGACAACAGCTTCAAGCAGTACCAGAGCAAGCTGTTGCTAGTAAAGAGCAACCAGTAGAACAACAACTTGAAGTAGTACTAGAGCCAACTACTGGGAGTAAAGAGTAATCATTTGAACAACAGGTTCAACAACAATCCAGTGTCCAACTTCCGACGACTACTCCTCGATCATCAGTGCCTATCAAAGTTACCCCATACGAAAATAAGAAACCTTCATGAGAGGTGTCAAAATATTTGGAAACTATGAAGGAAAATATTATAAAATCGAGCGCATCTCGTTCTTCTCATGAGCCATCATTAGGAGATATCGAGGAGTGGGCAGAAGACGGTGTCATGTATAATTGGCGGACGGCTTTAGTTAAACCAGGAGTTCCAATATACAAGCTTGAGGATGTTCCTCCTGAATTTAAGAATGGGAAGCCATTCATGACATCCGTACAACTTAGCAAACAACCCGTCCAGCTCAGAAGAATGCGTGAATGGTACATCACTGCCAGCACAAAATATGGTCTTAATTGCGTCACATTTTGTATTCCAAAAGAAGCATTCTGGAGCACTGGAGTGGATAGTCGAGTCATTTTATTTGAAGAGTTGCATGCCCTTTTCCATCGGGGCATGCTCGAAATCAACCTGCTGCTCGTCTGGTGCTTGTAAGTGCTCTAATATTTTGTATTTGCTTTTCTTACTACACGCATACGCATTTCATGAGATTATAACAATTCTGGACTTCTTCAATAGGATGCAATACATGGATAATTAAAAGTTGGAGCGCAAGACAGGTATCATTGACCCTACTAGGATTGCAAAGTCACTATTCGACGTCCAGGCGAATCGAGACTCAGCACAGTACAAACACATGAAAAAAAGATTTTGACAAATTAATCGCAAAACTTAAGAAGGATAGAAGGACAGAAGTTGCAGCTTACATAGGACATGCGATGTTTAACTTTGTCAGAGACGACAAGGACCTCGTAAAGGCTCCGTACCATTTCGAGTAAGTTCGACACATGACATTGAAATAACAATTATTGGTAATTGTTAACACGTGTGTTTGTATGTTTGCAATAATCACTACATTATGAACTTCATCAAGCCAACACAGGGAATGGCAACAGTCTTGGACTCGACCGATTTCTCACCAGATCGTTACAAAGATTTCCTTTCCATTTTGAAACTGTACGTTTATTCAATAATTTTAATTTACGCACATTTAGAATGTGTTGACAAGTTTTATATGACATTTCTTGTATTACAACGCTTGGCGATTTTATACGGAACAACTTGGCGGTCTGAGACCTCCTAATACGAATGCATTGTATATTAAAATGTATTATGCTTGTCCGAAGCAGCCTGCTGGGAGTGTCTTATGCGGGTATTATGTATGCGAGCATCTTCGGACCGCCGGCGTATATAGAGTGAATCGTGAGGATGTAAGTTATCCTTAATGTCGATACCTTATTTTTTTACTTTTGTGTTTCATTTTCATTGTAACTAGCATAGTTTAATGCTTATATTCTCTGCTGTTCAATATTACCAGAAACATTATTTTCATATTTTGATTCCAACTTCAAAATTCAATTGCTCATAGTACAACTGCTCCAAAAATACCAAATAAATTCCTGTATACTCTCACTTTGATCTATACTTTGAGATTGTTCAAACCAATACATTCTAAACCTTGTTATGTGTTATATTGCAGCACACGAAGAATCTAAACGAAGAATGGCCGGTTTGTAGAAGTATTCCTAGTGGAGGAGCCGACAGGATTGCTGCTGAACTCTGTCAGTTCATTCGTCGTGAAATTTTGCACAAAAAAGGGAAGTTCCTTGATGAGAATTGTGCAGCAGCTGATGTGCCAGAACTTTGCGACTATGCCAATAGAAACAGTTTTTAGTGAAAACATGTAAACTTTGAGATGAATTGTATCTGTAACTTGTACATATGTATATTGTTTTAGTGAAATTGACTTTTGTGATGATAATATTGTTGACTTTTGTTCTGTTATGATATTGTTGTTTTTTGTTCTGTGATTATATTGAATTGACCTGGAAATTAGAAATAACAGTAGTAGTACTGCATAGGTTATACCTTATCACAGGCGGTTATTAACCAACGGCTAGGCATGCCTGTGAAAAACAATTATCACAGGCGGCTAGATATAAGTAAAGAACCATCTGTGATAACCTAATTTTCATAGGTGGTGACTGTTATGGTAGAAACCGGCTGCGTTAAAAGGTCTTCACAGACGGCTGATGTAGGTAAACGTCCGCCTATGATAACATCATTATCATAGGCGGTTAGTTATGCTTCAATACCCGCCTATGATAAGACATTAATCACAGGCGGTTATATATGCTGCACGACCTGCCTGTGATAAAATATCGTCACGGGTGGCTAGCCTAAGTAAAGAACCGCCTATGATAATGTGTCTTCACAGGCGGCTAGCCTAAGTAAAGAACCGCATATGATAATGTGTCTCCACAGGCGGTATCACTTCTCCGCCTGTGAAATTGCAGATTATCACAGGCTCTTCGTTTCAGGCGGTTTCAAAAGCCGTTTGTGATAATAGGTTTGGAGCCGCCTGTGGTGAGGCTTATTGTACTAGTGCATGTTCGTGTCATATTGAAGATAAAATTGTGTGTTCGCACGATAACGCGCATAACGTCTCGTCACGATCAACGATAGTCGAAATGAACTTCAATCCATGAAGTTCATTATTTTGGAACTCGCTATTGTAAAATTGGTCCAGGTATGATGTATTTTGTATAAAGTCTATATTTATCAATATTTGTTACCGTTATGCAAGTTTGGTTATTAATGTGCACACTAATTTTTTTTAATCCTGGAGTGATCTCACAATATCACGTCTCATGTTGAATTCATGGTTGTGACTGCAAAATGGTGCGCACCCATAACACGCTCGAGATTGCTGGCACGAGCCAGGGAGGTGATGACTCCCAGCAGCCGAGAACTCAAGATCAACGACAACCGACACCGCCACCGCCACCTCCCAATCCACTTACGTTGGCGGATGTGATTGCAGCAATGGTGGGTTCGCGCGACGAGCAGACCGAGCTGCTGCGAACCCTCGTGCAGAATACGTCTTGTCAGCGGGGGCGTCCAGACGGAGGCAATCATCAGCCTCAACGCTCCACCTACTCGGATTTCTTGTCAACTCATCCACCAGTCTTCACGGAGGCTGACGAACCTCTTGAGGCGGACAAATGGCACTATTGAAGCAAAGTTCGGGTTGCTCCAATGCACCGAATAGCAAAAGGCGCTCCTCGTGGTGCAGCAGCTTCACGGCTCCGCCGGCGCTTGGTGGCCGAATTACATCTGTAATATGCGAACACCGGGGCATCTAAGTTGGACCCTACTTGTTCCATCTGTAATATGCGAGCAAGTATGTGTGGTTATACCAAAAAAGTTACAAACTAATTATAACAAAGTAAGAGAAGTTTACTATTTTCTAGAACTACCTCTTCAACCGTATGACAGGATGTAGCATTGGTAGCAGTACTGTTTCCCCGGGTTCTCTTTCTGCCTTGAAGATTGTCAATACAAATGAGTCAGTTACGCCAAAAAACATAACAGAGCAGCATATGGTACAAAAAAAAAGATAAAAATGGAAAGCAATTACCTTGCTACCACTCAGCTCCCTAATCTCTTGCACTGCATCCATAATGTTTGGGGCAGTTTCAAGTAGCTCACGTGCAGAGGTGCACCCTCGACCCATGGCCACACGCGCCAATTTTCAGTTTCGCAGCTCTCCACTTTTCTTTCTGGTAAGACAAAGCAAGATACATGTCTTTATTAGTGTAAACACAAATAACGAATCAACCTTAATGACTGAGAAATATCAACATTAACTAATATATGTGTAGAACATTATCTGCAACAGCTACAGTTGCAGTTGCCTGTGCATTTGGGCAGATCCAACCATCCTGTTCTTCCGCTGCCTCTAGCTCACTCTAGCCATATCTATGCAGATCACGGCACCCCGGTTGGTAGTAAGAAAAAAAACATTCTCAAGGTGTAAAACATATACCATGTGAGAAGACAACCGGACATAATATTCTTACCTGCTAATGAAGCACCTGCTACAATATCGAATTCCACAGGGCTTGTTCTTCCTTAGACCGTTGCATGGTGGCACTAATACAGTCCGATATTGACAGCACTGCATGGAACAAGAAAAAAAATCAAAAGTGAAATCCATGTTGTATTGAGCACAAATCAAGACCATCTATTGCTCTTGCAGAGTGACCCGCTATCGGGGCAGATCCATGAGTGGAAATACCATCAACGCGGTTGTGGCTTAGGCACATGAGTGGAAATAAATCTGATAGATGAAGACCTCAACCCACTTGTGGGTTTTCCATCCGTAACTCTATGATGCTACTTTTTCTTTAATTGTGGACTATTCCATGAGCAGCTTCTCGGGCACGTGAAATTTGGGTATGTTTAATCGACCACTTTTCACTGGTTGCAATTAATCTAGAAACTAATCACTGGAAACATCGAGACGGAAATATTGTTTTGGTCATCATATAAACTTACTTTATAGTTGTTTTGGTTGCTGTTGAATTCAGTGTCCAGCAAATACTTTTGAAGTTTATGTGTTTTAAATGTTTCAAACCGCCACGACGTGTACAACATCCCATAATCACCACACTCGATAGAAACGATAAGCACCACCATGACAGGAATAAGATCAAGCACAGAACAGGTCCTATGGGAGTGGAGGCATCACTTATAGACGATGTCGGAGGCTCACGAATTTCCAGCAGCAGATCAAGGAAAAAGAGGGGGGACCGGGCGGGATTGGCATGCTCATCTAGTGTCAGTGCATGGGCTGGGCCTGTTTATTTGCGAAGGCCATCGCAATTAAAGGCCTTATTCACGACGGTCTTCCTTGGCCATCGCAAATTCATACGGTTAATTTGCGATGGCCACAGTAGCCATCACAAATAATAGATATTTTATTTGTTGTAGTATTGAATAAAAGTCATCGCAAATAAGTTTTTTATTTATTTATTTTTAAAAAAATGCTGCTCGACTCAATGGTCAGAAAAACAACAATGACAGCAACCATAACAGCTGTTTGGAACAACACAACATATACACAGCACAACGTGCTCGCATCACATCACAAAGTCACAAAATGAACAAGAGGGGCTATACACTAGCCCCTCTAGTACATCCGAAGCCACAAACAGCGTCGCCACGCGTCACTCCAGGCGTCAGTATCGACGGCGACAGAGTTTGAGCCTCCGTCGCCGATCCCTACAATACATGAAAGTAGTTTGACATTTTATTAGTTGAAAACTTTGATTTTTACTAGAATTGATTAAACAAGCTACAATTGATCATATTTAGCTTACTTTAGCTAAGTTGTGTTAGATTTGGCTATTTTAGATAAGGTATAACTAGAATAGCTAAGTTGAGTTAGATTTACCTATATTTGATGAATTAAGACTAAGTAAGTATGTTTTATATTACATGAATAGTCGGAGAAGGAGTGTTCTGCGGGGTCTGCAGCAGTGGCGGGCTCTGCACCGGTGGCAGTGGCAGTGGCGGTAGCTCGATCTGCACCCCCTGCACGCCTTGGGCTCGAACTAGTGCCTGTCCTTACAAACATTACAGGATACATATTATTAAGCATGCGATGAATTTAAATTACTTTAGCTTACCTCCATTGCATGCCGCATTTGCGCCATGCAAGCTTGCTGATATGAGATGGTGGCCTCTATCACCACCCTTTGCACCTCGTGTTCCTCACACCGCTCTTCAAACCGATGGGTGAGGGTCTCCACCTGTATGTCATTTCACGTAAGTGGATGTTCAAAAACAAATTAAACATTGACGGCATGTTGGCACAACAGAAGGCATGCTGCATGGTGCAAGACTTCAAGCAGCATCCGACAATTGATTTCGATCATACCATCTCGCTGGTCGTCGAGCCAGCTACAATTCACACGGTGCTTTATCTTTCCTCCTCTTGCAATTGGCCGGTACACCAGATGGATGTCAAAAAAGCTTTCTTGCACGATGACCTTCAAGAATGTGTTTACTGCTGCCAACCGACAGGCTTCGTCGATGCAACCCATCCAAATCATGTCCGCCTCCTATCGTAGTCCTTGTATGGACTCAAACAGGCACAGTGGGCATGGTTCACTGCGTTTGCAAAGGAGCTCCATGCCATCGGCTTCAAATCAGCGTTGTCCGACTCCTCTATGTTCACATACTGGGATGGAGACGCGATGGCATTGTGAGACCTATGTGTGTTGAATACATTTGCTTTGACGATATAATTTTTGAATACTACCAAAACACCTTTTTAACAAGGTCCGACTCTAGGTCCGAGCTCCTACAAGGTCCGACAATAGGTTAGGCTTGTTTTGGGTAGCTTTTGCAAGGTCCGATGCAAGGTCCGACTTATGTTGGCTAGGTCTAACTTCTTTGTCTAGGTCCGACTTATTTTGGATAGGTTTGACTTGTGGCTAGGATCGACATGTTTTTGCTAGGCCCGACGCAAGGTTCGTCTAGCTTTGGTTAGCTCCGGCGCTAGCCAGGTCCGACTAGTTTTGGTAAGCTCCGGTGTTAGGTCCTACTAGTTTTGGTACGCTCTGGCGTTAGGTCCTACTAGCTTTGGTAAGTTCTGACGCTAGGTCCTGCTAGCTTTGGTAAGCTCCAGCTCAAGGTCCGGTTAGTTTTGACAAGGTCCGAAGCAAGATTGCAATGGTTTCGCTTTTACTTTGAAATGATTCGAATTTGCTTTACATCTATGGAAAGTTTGTTTAGTATTCTTTTACAAAGTTTTGGTGTGTTATGGTGGTTAATGTTTTGATATCGTTTTGCTATAGTTTGCAACATGCTTATGTGATGTGCTCATGTAAGGTGTTGTGGTTATTAGAACTAACGAGAGTCAAGTCGAAGACTTGTGCTCCGAAGGATTATTAGTTTGTTCATGTGCAGGTGTTGCTTGAGTTCAAGACATAGCTGGTGACAGGATCCATTGAACTAGTCTTAGGGAGAAGATGAGGTTCAACAACCAGGAATTGTGGTTGTGTTGATCGGGAGGTCGCACAACATGTTTAGATCAAGAACATTGCATATGAAGGTATTGTGGATGTCGTTGGGAGATGTTTTCATGCGTGCAAGGAGTGCATGGACGTGGCGACATGGTTCCAAGATGTGATGAAGAGATGTGGACATACAAAATTGGTCAGAAAGGTCCAACCGACTAGGTTATGTACTCAGGCTACAGCTGAGTCGGGTTTGACTCAAATATGGAAAGATTTGAGTTGGTTATGATAGGATTTCATGTGAGTCACGATGTTGGGTTGTTTTAGGAATGTAGGATACATTCTTAAGGTGTTTGTAAGTCTTAAGATTGCTTCTATCTACGTATGGAAGAGTCTTGAGTAGTTATGGAAAGTTTTAGTTGAATCTGAGTAGGATTTAAGGCCTAGTTTGGATTGGGCCTAAGGGCTGGTTATATAAGCAAGGGAGGCCAGAGCTCGTGGTGCACGACTTTAGGGCTGTTCCTCTTGTGGTTTCATCAATAAAATTCATAGGTTAAAGGAACTTTTGTGCCTTGTTCGTCCTACTTGTTTTCATCAAGTCTTTCTTGTCGAGTTTATGCATAACACTACCTTACTTTGGTGGTTTTATCATAACTCGGGTTTTACGGATCCAGTTGACGTGATTATTTTTGGGTTGTCTTGACAGCTTGATTATCTATCATCTGTGAAAATTTCAAGGTCATTAGATTTGTGGTTTTGAATCTACACGAGTTTCTTTGCAGTATTTCAGATTAGGTTTTTTCGGGCAGATTGACCTTTGTTCAATCTTTCAATCGTAACTTGAGTTTTTCTCGACGGATTTTTGTGATTCTTGTTGTGACGTCTCGTAAATTGATTGTACACAATCTATACTGGTTTTTTCACAATTGATCACGTCTAGATTAGTCGCACACTCAATTTCTTAACAGATTGATTTTCTGCAAAGGGGTTTTTTGTTGCTTCCGTAGGAAAAGTTGTAATGTACCATTCGCCCCCCCCTCTGGTAGCTCTTCTCACACTCTTCGATCCTACAATTGGTATCAAAGCCACGATGCTCTAATCTTTGTGATTTGCATATGTTTTTGACTAATCATCATGGAGAAATACTCCGCAAAACCTTATGTCTTTAGTGGTATTGATTTTTAGGTTTGGAAGACACGTATGGAAGCTTCCATCCAGGAACAAGGCTTCACAATATGGGAAACGGTGTACAAGACTTACGATGTGTTGTCAAACGATCAAGTCACGACTACAAACATGAGAGATGTCGACAACAACAACAAGGCTCACAACTTGATCATACAAGGATTAACTCAAAGCGACTTAGACCGTGTTGCTCACTTTCGATTTGCATATGATGTGTGGAAAGCACTCTGCGACTACCACGAAGGATCCAACATGATCAAGGTGGTAAGGCAATACATGTACAAAAAGGAGTACATGCACTTTGAGATGCAACCAGGTGAGTCCATCGACGATCTATTTGCTCGCTTTAATAAAATTTTCAGCAACTTTCATAACGTCAATGTTAATTTTTCAGATGCTGAGAATGCTAGGCAGTTACTAAGTGCATTAGAGATGTCAATTTGGGAGATGAAAGTCACATCTATTTATGAATCTACTGTCATGAGTACACTTACTTTAGATGTTGTATATTCTAAATTGAATACTCATGAAATTGATATAATCTCACGTAAGAACCCCAACAAGTCTCTTGCATTTGTTTCTCAATGTGACATGCCTAGCTCCAGCCAACCCACATCTTGTGGAACACTTGCTTTGTTGTCCTCTCAAACCCTTGAACAAATTGAAGAGTTTCCAGAGGAAGAACTTGCACTCATCTCTACTCGGTTCTCAAAAGCATTGCAAAATGTGAGAACTCGAAGGTGAGGAAGTGTTGGACCTCAACGATGCTTCGAATGTGGTAAGACAGGACATTTTTGCACGGATTGCCCTAACCTTTAGGTGCTACTTCCTATGATGATAAGCAAACAAGGACGAAGCACTCCTTTCCAAACGAAGGACAAAACACATTCTAAACCGTGTTAGGTGTTTCATTGCAGCACACGAAGAATATGAACGGAGATTAACCGGTTTTAGAAGTATGTCTGGTGGAGGAGCCGACAAGATTGCCAGTGAATTGTGTCAATTCATGTGTCGCAAAATTTTGCACAAAAGAGGGGTGTTTTTTGATGAGGATGGTGTAATAGATGATGTGCCAGAACTTTGCGACTATAATAATAGAAACAGTTTTTAGTGAAACTTGTAAACTATGAGATGACTTGTATGTGTAACTTGTACATATGTATATTGTTTCAATGAAATTGACTTCTGTGAGATGACTTCTATGATTATATTGAATTGACCTAGAAATTAGAAATAGCAGTAGGTAGTACTGCATAGGATATACTTTATCAAAGGCGGTTCTTTACCTACGGCTAGACCTGCCTATGAAATTATAATATCACATGCGGTGAGAAATAGGTAAAGAAAAACCTATGATAACTCAGTTATCATAGGCGGTTTCTATTACAGTACAAGCCGGCTGCAATGAATTGTCTCTACAGGCGGCTTGTCATAATTAAAAATCTTCCTATGATAAAACGATTACCATAGGCAGTTACCTATACTGTACGACCCTCTTGTGATAATGTTTCTTCACAGGCGGCTAGACGTAAGAAAAGAACCGCCTGTGATAATGTTTCTTCACAGGCGGCTAGTCGTAAGTAAAGAACCGCCTGTGATAACACCATTATCATAGGCGGTTTTACTTTCCGGCTGTTATATTACAGATTATCGTAGGCTCTCCGTTTCATGCGGTTTTAGAAACCGCGTATGATAATACATTTGGAGTCGTCTGAGATGAGGCTTATTGTAGCAGTGTAAGACTAAGTAAGTACGTTTTTTATTATATGAATAGTCGGAGAAGGAGTGTTCTTCGGGCTCTACAGCGGTGGTAGTGGCTACACCGGTGGCAGTGGTGGTAGCTCGATCTACACCCCCTGCACGCCTTGGGCACGAACTAGTGCCTGTCATTGCAAACATTACAGATTACATGTTATTAAGCATGCGATGAATTTAAATTACTTTAGCTTACCTCCATCGACTGCCTTTGCACCATACAAGCTTGCTGATATGAGATGGTGGCCTCTATTGCAACCCTTTGTGCCTCGTGTTCCTCACACCGCTCTTCAAACTGATGGGTGAAGGTCTCTACCTGTATGTCATTTCAAGGAAGTGGCTGTTCAAGAACAAATTAAACACTGATGGAAGGTTGGCACAATGGAAGGTACGCTGCGCGGTGCACCGTTTGAAGCAGTGACCGGGAGTTGATTCCAATCAAACCTTCTTGCCAGTCGTCGAGCCAGCTACAATTCACACGGTGCATCATCTTGCCTCCTCTCGGAATTGGCCGGTACACCATATGGATATCAAAAATGCGTTCTTGCACGATGACCTTCGAGAACGCGTCTACTGCTGCCATCCGATAGGCTTCGTCGATGCAACCCATCCAGATCTTGTCTGCCTCCTGTTGTAGTCCTTGTATGGACTCAAACAGGCAAATCGGGCATGGTTCATCACGTTCGCGAAAGAGCTCCATGCCATCGGCTTCAAGTAAGCGCTTTTTGACTCCTCTATGTTCACATACAGGGATGGAGACGCGATGGTGTTCCTGCTCCTCTACGGCGATGGCATCCTCCTCACTGCATCCTCTACGTCACTGCTGAACCAGATCATACAGCGCCTAGGTGGGACACTCACCATGAAAGACCTCGGCCCCCTTCACTACTTCCTCGGCATCAAGGTGCAGTGTATCTGGTCTGGGTTCTTCTTGAACCAAGCATCCTATATGCTGCAGACATACTACAGCGTGCCGGCATGGTGAATTGTAGACCGGCCACCACGACAGTTGACACGAAGCCTAAAGTCACGGCCGAGCAGGGCACACAGGTCACCGATGCTTCCTTCTACAGGAGCATTGCCGGTGCTCTCCAGTATCTCGCTCACTTGACCAGATATCTCGTACGTCGTCAACCAAGCTTGACATCATATGCACGCGCCACAGGATGTTCACTGGTGTCTTGTTTAAGAGCCCTACTTTCCATAATTCAAAGTTCAGTTAGGACAAAAAAATTTGAATAATAAAAAGCAATAAAAAGTAAATGAGAAAAACAAATAAATTCAAACTCCAAATGAGGGAATTCAAAAAAATAAACTTAGCTACTGTTCAAATGAAGTTAACATGAATATTTGAGTTGACCAATGGGTTCCAAATATTTCAAATATCCCCCCTGGAAACTTTCATAATTTTTATGCAAGTATGCTATTTAATTCAATAGCTACATTAAATTCAACTCAAATTCAAATTCAAGTTTGAATTTAAATGAAACTTTGTCAAATCAACTATGGGAATTCAAAATAAAATTCTATATGATTAATCCAGCCATCCTACAAATATCTAGAAAATTTTGGAATGAATTAGGTGGTAGAATTGATGGAGCAAGGATGAGGATGAGGTGGAACCCACTTGTCATCCAAAGCAAAGTGCTGTTTTTGCTCTCCAAGTGACACCACATGCCATGCAAAGTCCAGGCAGCTGCTTGCACTGTTGTGGTCGACTTCAGCTGCCCCCAGCACGACCTGGCCTCCTCCTTATCTCCCCTCCATGGCCCTGAGCTGACCATTTCTTCACCTTCACGTTTCGAGCGTCATATTTGCTTCTCTCCCGATTCCTCCTCTGTCCAGCCGATTTGCAGCAAATGTACTCCGTATTGAGCACTTTTCTTTGCCTCTATTCACTCCCCAGTCTCTTGTGCAGCTTTGTGATCAAGTTTTTGCATAGCTAGGCCATCTTTGAAGCTGTTAACTTTGAAACCGAGGCCGCCGGGAGTCTCCCCTGTTTTGCCACGCCTCTACTCATCGTCGACCTGACGATACAGCCATCATCTTGCCTCGGTCCTAGAAGAAAAAAGGTTTGCCTCCTCATGTTCTAGCCCATGCCATGCCTCCTAGCCCCCGTATGTTCTTTTCTTCCGATGAACTTCGGTTATGAGTAGAGTTGGTTTGTGTGCGAAATGCCTTTTATTCAGTTGTTTATTCCTTGTGCACTAGTGCTACATTGTTCTATATGACCAGGCACATCACCTAGAGGAAGATCCATTGAGTTTCATCGTGTATTCACGCCGGAATACCATTTTTCCCCAACCGCCGGTTTCCCCATCCTCGGTCCATTGTTGCTACCATTTTCCAAGCCATTTCTCTCCTTCTTATGGCCAGATTCCTGTTCTCCATGCTTCCATGAAGCTTCTTGAAGTCTTCCCGATCGATTTAGCCCACCGTAGGGCTCGGCCGACATGGCCAAAACCCTAATCGCCGCCGCCGCCGTCGCACTGCCATTTCTGGCCACCTATCACCGTCGAGGGCTACACCATCGTGTTCTCGGTCAAATTTTAGGTGGGGGCGGCGAGTTTGGAGGGCCGGCGTGCCCTGGAACGGCCGCCGGCGAGTGGCCGCCGTCGGACGCCGCCGCGCGCTGCGCCCGAGCACCGCTTTCTCGAGGTTGACAAAGGCCCATGGGGCCCGACCATCAGCCTAACAAGTGTGCGCCCCGGATCTGCTGTGGCCCGTGGATCACGTGTGGCTACGTCCTTTATTTCGTGGCCCCCGTGTGGATCCAACCCGATTGGCCCATTTTAAATCTGTGGGCCCAGCCCTTTATTGAAATGTTGCCAATTGGAAATTTATTCCAGAAATTACTCCAACTTGGAAAATCAATATATCCTAGAATACATGTCCAAAAATTCCCAAATAAATATTTTTAGAACCAGGATGATCTGTACTTTCAAGTGGTGCACTTGGGTCTGTATGAAAGTCCATAGTAATTTATCCATAATTCAAATAAAAATTGCTTATAGAATTAATTCCTATAGTTCTGCTCTTTGGAAAATTAACAAAATTTCCAGAACCTTCATTTGAACATCCTTGAACTCCAGTAAAAATTTCATGGTCATTAGACTTCATTTACATGGTCTGATCACCTGTGTATCCTCTGTGCACATAAAAATAGTCAAATTCATTTAGAATTTCTACAGAAAGTTGCGCAAGCTTATAAATTGAATATATCTCAGTAGAAAGCTTAAAAATTTGTGAAACTAACTTTTTTCGTTTGCTCTATATCCACACTGACAAGAACTACAACCAATCTTCATGAAAATCCCTATATTTTCCTGCAGAGCCCTTTAAAGTAAAATAATGTTTGATTATTATCTGATTATTCACTTCATATAAAAATCTGAAATTTTGCAAAAATGTTCTCCAGTAGGTGTATGAAGTCCTGTAAAAATTTCAGCTTCATTGGACTTTATTAACCTAGTTCAATCTGGAGATTTTCCTAACTGGTCAAAGAATGCCCAAAAACAACAGAAACATTTCAGAAATTTGTCTAAAATTCTAAATTCAATATCTCACAGTAGAATGTTTAGAAAATTGTGAAACCAATTTTTTTGAATCACTGTTGACCTCCTCTAAACATAAAAACAACTTTTAGCCTTGTTAAAGTCCCAGGTTTCCTATGAAAATTCTGGGAAGGGTTTATATACATTGACTTTTATACATTAGAAACTTCCATGAACTTAGCTCAAATTTGGCCAGAACCTCACCCATAGTTCCTAGAGACCTCTGTAAAGTTTCCAGAACCAATGGCCATTAATGAATATACATAACTATCGTTCCTTTGAGCTATGCTATATTCCCAATATTGAATCACTTGCATTTTTCTTTGCATATCAAATAGTTGCCGAGCTCGAGGAGACCCTGGAGCCACTGGAAGTCATCAACCCGAAGACTAACTTTAATTCCGTCCCGTAGCCAGGCAAGCCCCAGTTTGCATTTAATAGCATTTTAAATTTTATTTGTATCACACTATATGGTTTAGGATATATGTGCATTAAGTCTAGGATTTTCATGGAGTTTTCGACATGCATGACCAGAGAACCCATGAGAGAAGGGTAGATGTTTAAGTCCTCGATGTGTCCATGATATGCTTAATGTTATAGTTGCTTCGGTAGAAGTCGAGTAGTTGGAATCTACTCGTGATTTCAGGAATTGGTTTCACACGGGATTGGTCGAGTGAGAGATTCACCATTTGATTAAATATGAGATCGGGCATGGATTAAGAGCAGCAGGACATAGGGGCCTATGAGTTGTAGCTGTGCCTGTGTCGGTTAAGGACCGATCCGTGTGCAGCCCTGTTGAGCTAGTTTGAATGTACCAAAGGCATACTGGATATATGGGACCCAGTAAACCGATGTAACTTGTCCACCTTACCGTCGAGGCATACCCTACCACCTTATAGGTGTGGGTTGAGAGCAGCAAGGTGTAAACCTGCCAGCAGGTACGTCGTATTCCATGTGGGGGCCTCCTGCTTGTAGCGGTGGGACTGGTTCGGCGTGTAGGTAGCGGGTGAAAGGTTGCTGCATACAACGTGAGTGGAGTGTTCCGTCGCAGCTCCGAGTATGGGTGTATGTGTCATGCTATTCGTGTATCCCTGCAGGTGTATATCGATTCGAGTTGCTGTCCCTCGCGTTTATTGAGTACCTCTCGGAGTCTAGTTCCAGCAATTCTCCCGGTACTACCGTTAGTAGCCCGCAGAGTTTGTCGTTCGGTAATGGGTGCGTAGAGATTCAGAACACAATGGCAAATTGACACAAGGATTTACGTGGTTCGGGCCGCCTAAGTGTAATACCCTACTCCATGGGGTGTGTGGTTGTTGTATTGAGCGTCCGAGCACTTGTGAGTGTGTGTCAGAGCTGAGTCTGAGAGTGTCAGGAGAGTTCAGAAGTCAAGAGCCCCCCTGTGTATTGCTCGACCAGTCCTTTTATAGTACAAGGATTGGTCATTACAACGCTAGCCTGGCCCGACATGTGGCCCTGGCGGTTACTGATGCTTAATACATAATTAATGAGGCTAATTACCCTTAATAGTGTGGTAATGGGCCTTGACAGTGCCGTTACTGGTATTAAGGGCCCTCCGATCGTGTGTCATTAATATGGTATTAATGAGACTTAATCGGGTCTTGAAGTCTTTGATTGTCCCTTGAAGGTTCGATCCGTTGGGGGTATACCAGTCTGATTGTTGAGGCTAAAGTTCCAGTGGTTGGACACGTGGCAGCTCCGGTGCTTACCTTCTCAGACGGGTAGGTCTGGTGCAGTTATAAATGTGTCGGTACCGGAGCTTCCCTCTGTCGGGGGTTAGGTCCGGGGGTGCCGCGCAGGTGTTTAGCCTGGAGCTATCCCATGTGTGGGATGTAGGTCCGGTTGCAGTATACACGTGGCAGCACCGGGACTAACCATAGAAGGGAGGCAGGTCCGGTCCCGTATGACACGTGGGGCCTTCATAGGTCTTCAACTCAGACAGGTGAAGTTCCTTTGGTCTTTTTGCAGTCCCATGGGGTATACAGTACGCAGGGTACCGACAGTGGCCCTCTGGGCCCACCTCTGGGAGAGACCTTTTGGATGAAGTCGTTCAGCCGGAGGTGGCTCCATCCTTCGGTTTTTTAGTCGTGTCTTCAAGGGTCTTCGGATGTGCCATTGGCGGTAGTTCGCAGTTAAACCACCGCTGTGTGGCATATCCACGATGCGGCAGATGAGTTCTGAGCATGCAGATCTCACGCAATTGAAGGTCGCCTCTGCGGTTTCCATCCAAGCGTTGCGGGGGGCTTACATAAGAAGGAAAGCGTGCACTGTTTGGGGATTCCTTACGCCTTCATTTGAACTTGCGCTCGAATCCTCCAAACTTTTGCCTACATTTCATCTCTCACTCAGCTGTGCTACGATGAAGTTGGGACTCCCCAAGAGCCGCATTGGGAGCAAGATGGAGTTGTCTAGGGTTCGGACCTATATCGGATGGTCCAGTGACTCCTTCGACAATGATATTCGTTGCGGCAAGCTTCCCTTTGAGAAGGAGCGAGTCGGAGATATGGTGTACTTCCTTGGGTACGCCATGGCGGGTTTGATCCCGCCTTTCTCCAGTTTCTTTCTAATGCTGCTTGATATCTATGGTCTGCAACTCCACCATCTTGGCCCCCACTCAATCTTGCTGGTCGCGACTTTCGTCCACTTTTGCGAGATGTGGGTGGGTGTGCCCCCTTGTGTGGAGTTGTTTCGGACTTTCTTCACTGTCCACCCGATCGGGAAGAGCGATGAGTTCATCGGCTTCTACTACTTTGTGAAGCGCAAGAACTCCCCCCTCAAGTACTTGAGGTCCTTCCCTTCCAGCAAGTGGGACGACTGGAAGAAAGACTGGGTGGTCATCACCGTTGAGGGACGAGAGGCTGGAGCTGCCTGAAGGCCTTCCTCGCGTCGACACTGACACTTGGAGTGACGTGCCGGAGCTGTCGAGAGAGTATAGGTCCACCCTGGACAGAATCCACACTGCAAGGATTCTGGTTTATCGCAACGAAAAAAATCATCGCAATAGGTTGTTTTTCATCGCAATAGGTCGCTATTGCAACAAAAAAGAGTGTGGCGATAGTTTTTATGAATCGTCGTAATAATTCCCGCGGCAATAGGTTATTTGCGATGCCTTGGCATCCGTGGCGAATAGGAAGCTATTGCAACGGTTACATCGGTGGCAAATAGGACACTATTGCAACGGTTTCATGTATTGCGATGATTTAACGTATCGCAACGAATTGTACGGTATTGCAACTGGTTCACGATCATGGCAAATAGTTTGGTACTGCAATGATTTCATAGTCGTGGCATATAGTATGTTGTTACAACGATTTAGCGTATTGCGATGATTTAACGTATTGCAACAAACAGCATGGTATTGCAACGATTTCACATTCGTGGTAATTGTATGTGGTTGCAACTATTTCACAGGCATGACAATATTACGGTATTATAACGATTTCACATTCGTGGCAAATAGTATATTATTGCAACGGTTTAGCATATTGCGACGATCTAATGTATTGCAATGAATAGCATTGTATTGCAACGATTTTGCAGGCGTGGCAATAGTACAGTATTGTAACCATTTCACACTCGTGGAAAATAGTATGTTATCGCAATGGTTTACCGTATTGCAACGATTTAACGTATTGCAATGAATATCATTGTATTGCAACGATTTCGCGTTCGTGGTAATAGTACGTGATTGCAACGATTTTCACATTCGTGGCAAATACTACAGTATTGCAACGATTTTCATAGCTGTCGCAAATAGTAACATATTGCAATGAGTTATGGTGTAGCGATGATTCACCATATTGCAACGAATATCACGGTATTGCAACGATTTTACATCCTTGGCAAATAGTATGATACTGCAACAGTTTAATGTCCGTGGCAAATAGTAAGTTAGTGCAACGAGTCAAAAAACATGGCAAATAGTACCGTATTGCAACGATTTCAGATCTGTGGGAACTAGTCTGGTACTGCAACGATTTCGTATCCGTGGCGAATAGTTGGGTATTGCAACGAGTCCACAAACATGGTGAATAGTACCATATTGCAACGATTTCAGATCTGTTGGAACTAGTATGGTACCGCAACGATTTCACATCCGTGGCGAATAGTTTGGTATTGCAATGATTTCTTATCTATGGCAATAGTGTTTCAATGCAACGTTTTTTGAGTCATTGCCAAATGCTTATACTGCAATGTTTTGTCATTCTATTGCCACATTTTATCACCCGTATTGGCAATAGCTTCCTATTGCAACAATTTATCATTCGTGACAAGTAATTCGTTATGCCACATTTTATAATTAGCGGTAGTAGAACCCAATGCACCAGGTTTGAAAATTAGTGGCAACAGAATCACGAGTTTAACAATAAACATCCATCAATTTTACAACATGCATAACAACACTCAAGGATTACTTAAGCGACATGTTTACATGCTAAGAGTTTTCCTAAGCTGACCTGGACTAATTGTTGGAGCAGGTGGCTTTTGGCGGTTCCTTATTTTTTGGGCCTTCTGTGGAGTGGTCACCATCATCATTTTGTGCATTTCAGCCAATGAGGCGCGCATGTCCTGCATGTCCTTAGCTGTCTATTCACGATCAGCTGCTATCTGACCTTGTAAGTTCTGGATTTCAACGATTAACTCTTCATTCTTCTGGTTTATGCAGTCTATCTGGGTGTTTAAGCTATCATTTCTTCCTTCCAAGTCCTGCACTATTTCATTGAGGCCTGCATTTCTAACTTCTAAGTTTTGAACTTGGTCATTGAGGTGTTCAGAAATCTGGATACGCATACGTTCACATTCGGGACCAGTTGGGTTAGCCATATAACCACGCCCCCGAACCTGTGATCCTGCACAACCGATTGAGGATCTATAACAACGCTGGAAGATGTGGTTTCTCTCCTCATTTGGAATTGGGCCTTTCTGCTCAGCTTCCATGTCGTCCACTTGGGCACGTGCTTGGATCTATATACGAAAAGAAAAGTCACAGGTAATTTGCAAATATTTATTTAATTAATGATTGTTTGAAGTGTTACTCACATGTATAGCTTGTGCCAGCTTGTTTGTCCAGTTACCGTTCAACAAATGGTTTGCCTCCCACAGTTGTATGTCATCGGGTTCTTCTCCGGTCTCTCAGTCTCGTTACATAAAATACAAGCAAACTTCAACATGTCGGTATACATATTGTTTGCAGCGCAAAGTAAAAGCATGATTTATTTTTCATACCTTCTCGTAACTAAGTTGGACGTAGGATTTGGAGCAAAGCAAGTGAAACACCTTTTGTCTTCTTCGATTTTGAGAATTGGTCCTGCTTATTGACTACAATAATTTTAAGAATTAATTCCACAAATGAAATTAAATGAAATAATTTTTATATGATGCGAAGCTGTTAAAAAGTTAGCTGACCTTGAATCGCTCAGACCCAAAATATTCTATTAGGTGCAACCACTCGAGCGTCGTTACGTCAGCAGGCTGGTTTGTATACGTTCTTCATCGGTAGAATAACTCTTATAGGTGGGATGCAAAGTTGAGCGTCACCCCTTGTAGTGCTCACCGGCAATTTTCAAAATTTTTCTTGCGCTCTCCGGTGTGTCCTCCATGTCCTAGGAATCCTGTACATTGTATAACAAGTTGCTGTAAACGTACATGATGGAGATTGCAAGAGAAAAATACTTGTGTGGGGGTGTGACAACACTAACCACAATGTCTCATACTATATCTCTCTTGTTACTATGGCCAACCTCTGCCCACTTTGTTGCACCGGTGAGGGATGCATGTCTTTTTGTAAACATAACCACATCATCGACAAAGTGCCGCTGATTAATACCAACTGCAGCACCCAACCTAGCGGAGAACTGAATTGGTAGCTTCACATGCTGCATTCTACTAACTTGGGATGCATAGCGTATTCTGGCAACCTTAAGTCATTTAGCCGCACTTCTTCCTAGCTTCCTTCCTTCTGTTACATTGATTCAAACGGTAAAGGATTAAAGCAAATTACCACCTGAACAAGTTTAGTATCATGTACAAATAGTGTGAAAAGAAGAAAAGTCTGATGTTCATACCATCTTCAGGACGCGTGCGGCAAATACGAGCATTGGAGGACCGCGTCGTGCCAGCACCATTTTGTTCTGTAGTACTCCCTCCTAGTTTATATTAATTGTCGCCCACAAATGAATTAAAAATGAACTACTACAGTAGTTAGGACTGTCCTAACGACACCTATTTTGATGGGGGGTTACATTATTGACTTCTTTGTTGCTGTTCATACCCTAAAATGAGCCATCAAGTACACATGTCAGTGGCGGTACGCACTCATAGTACTGCAGAGGATTTTCAGTCCATGAGCGAAGCAGACAAGACTGTGATGAGGCATGCAGCTGGCAACTCTAGACTAGACAAAGATAGGGTTCGCCGGTTCGGTCTGACTGACATCAGCCGGAGCGCGTCTCGAAGAGAATTTTTAGTTGCAGGGAAAGTAATGAACGCCAGCGGTAGCAGGTGGCGAATGCAAGACAGATAAGGTAGGCAGCTTGCGGGATTGAAATCCTCTGCAGTACTGCGCCTGCATTAGCTACCACTCACATGTGGGCCCGTGAGACATCGGGTCTACTTGTCAGTGGCAGCTATTGCAGGTGCAGTACTGCATAGTGTCAGCTCGTGACACTCAACAAAGTGAGGGTTCGGTCTCGCCGAAACTCTCGAGGAGGATTGGTGGCAGGGCAAGTAATGGCCAGGGATTTGCGGGCGGCGGGGTAATCATGGCACGCGAAGGATGGGACGTGGCGATGGGCGAGGAAGACGTGTCGGGGAGGACAATGAAGTGACCAGCAGCAGGGCGTGGGTGTCGGTGCTGGCCGGAGTGGCCGGCGGTGAGAGAGCACAGCGTTGAGGCATAAAAAAATCACACCATCACACAGGCTGATGAACTGTTAACTATAAAGAATAAGTACTAATAAGAAAGTAGAATCACAAGGCATGCTAAAACAATTAGTAGAGCCTAGGAAAGAATGCAAATGAACATGATACACCCATCATCAATACATCTAAAGGACAGAAACTAGTCTCTCAAAATTCTCAAAATTCAATGCCAAAGGAGTAGAGTAAAAAACTAACACGCTCTGCCAAAACAAATGGCACGGTAGAGAGGCAGGTAGTAATGTGATGTGATATGGGTAGTTGGAAGCTACTACCGAGGATAGAGTTGGAGTGGGACATTTTTTAAGCTCCAAAAGTAAAATTACGCTGGGGCGGAAGGAGCATTTCTGGTTTGTATATCTATACCTGCTGTTGGTTCATGCATCGTAGTAGTACCAGGGAGTGAAGAACCTCAGGGTTCATGAACATCATGTGCTGCAATATTCTCTGCGTACCATGCAAACGATTTAATGTTGTATAAATTTGTTTAATTTTGATAGTAAACACATTTATAGTTATACCAGGTGCTTGTTGGCCACCATGAATTCTTGTAGACGACATCACGGTTTGATGTCTTGTTCCTAATGTAAAGAGCATTGTAAGTAGTCATTCCAAATAATAGTGATAACGCCAGATTACATGACCGACGTAGATTTTGGATCGGACGGTGTGCTTTCTATAAACTGCAATGTTTGTGTATAACAGAGGTATTAGAAAAGAAAGAATAGAAAAAATGTACGATCCGAGAAAGCCACAAGAAAGAAAAAAGTGAAAACCATGGGAACTAAAAATCTTAGGAATACAAATTTGTAAAATAGGAATGAGAGTACAACATTTGGAGTGGTTGATCAGAGAACCCATGCGTCATTTACTTCTAAATCCAGAAATTACATACTACTACCTCTGGTTTTCAGTATTTGTCGTTCTCGGCCAGGAATTGAACTAGAAATACACTACCGTAATAAGCTGCCATAGCAACATTTATTTAGGGACATATGTAGTGTATATATATATATATATATATATATATATATATATATATATATAACTAAATTCGTGAAACCGAAGACCACATTTCTTCTTTGTTAATTTATTTAATCTTCGTATATCAGGATGGATCGTGTATAACTTAACTAGGCCAAAACTGCATGGATCGTGTAGAACCAAGCCAATATAGCTCTATAAAAAGACGGCATGGATTGTGTAGTTTACCTACCACAAAACTGGAGTCCGGGATGCAATGTCGTAGGGAGGTGTCGGCGACTAAGAAGTTCGGTAGAGCCCGTCAAACTTGGTCGCCCGGTGTTGTACCCAGGAGTCAACACCACTGAGAGCTTCGATGCGTCACTGCGCGATCCATGGGGGAAAAATTGTAAAAACCATGGGAAATGAAAACACGGTAATTTCTTAGGAATAGAAGTATGGAACACGGGATAGAGAGACAACATATTTGGAGTACTGCGAGATCACCAGAAGGGCGGGGCAGTAGTGTGTCGGGAACGGAGGCCAGTGTTTCCATTTATACTCATCGTGGCTGAAATAGGGTTACGATAATAGGAGGGACTGAAATTGGAGGCGCAGGTAGTGAAAATTGAATTGTCAAAATCTCAAATGTGGCGCGCCAAGTAGAACGATAAAATTTTCGTGGGAGTGGAGAATTCGATGCAAGCCGTGCCCTTGTGCACGCATCCAATCGTGATTAATTACATCTCATGTCGCGTCGATTCCTGCACATGGCTGCTGCGTGTAGCTAGAGGGGTAGACTTCGTCTTAGGACAACTTGCTCGCTTCTTAATTCATCTTTGTTGCCATGCATGGAGATCAAAATCTAAAAGCAGCCATCTGCTAGCTAGTGGGACATTCCAAAAAAATACGAAAAAAATATGAATCACCAAATGTATACGTATGTGCTAATGCAAACGATATGCAAATACAGCCAAGTGCACGAAACGATGGTAAACAATCAGCATCTTGTAACATTAATCACAATGAAATGATAACATGTAGTATATACTACTACATACTAAAAATACATTTTCCCATGCGCCGACTACAAATGAAAAAATTGAGTGAAAGAACACAAAAGAGGAGAAACGCAGCCTCAACCACGATCTCAATGGAGTTTCAACCTAGAGTCATTGATTGTCACAACACAACAAATTATTGGCTAAACATGGAACAACTGTTATCTCGCCCCTTTTTCAGAAAGGAGATGTTTTTCGATACTGCATAGGACGCATTGTTCATGAACAGAAAAGACATTTATCATTAAAATAGAAACAACACATATATTACAAACAAGAACTACGAAAGCACATAAAAGACAAGAAAAAACTACAAATACTACTCTTCTCGGAGTCGGAAGAGATCTCCTCCACCTCCTCCTCTGCCGCTGCTGCCGCCGCTGCCTCCTCCGCTGCCGCCGCTGCTGCCGCCTCCTCCGGCAATTGAGTCTGAAGCTTCCGAGCGACGGTCCGTAGAAGATGTTGGCGGCCCTCCACCCCAGCCACCTCCCCGATTGTCTCGTAGAGGACGTTGAGACGACCGGCCACAAACCCTAACCCGAAGCAGTAGTGGCCGAAGGTGTCCATGCTGGTGAAGACGGGAAGTTTCCCAAGACCCAGATGCTCACATGAGCGAGATGTATTGGAAAATACATCCCGCGCCAATATGTCGAGCTTTTTTGCTCGCCCAGCGATGGCGGAAAGGTGGTCGGTGGCCTCCTTCAGGCGCTGATCGAGTTTATCAAAGCGGTGTTGGACGAGGCAGACAGTCTTCTGAATCCAAATGGGATGAGGAGGTGGGGGCGCCGCAGGCGGAGAAGGGGACGGAGTAGGTGCGGGCGCCGCCTCCAGTTCCACCGGCATTGGCTGCGACGAAAACGGAGAAGAAGGAGGTTCATAGGACGTCAACGGCATGGAGCGCTTCGGTGCGGGGATACCCATTTGTGCGGCAGCGGAGCTGCGGAGAAAGAGCGAGAGGTTGACAACGATGGTGTGGCGATGAAGGAAGAGAAGTTTGGAGGCTACGATCGATGGAGATGGAGTGGTGCGGCGGAGATGCAAGAGGACGGGTGTGCATTTATAGCGGGTCCTCATCCCATGCGAGTGGAGATGATCGGACGCTTTGAAAACTACGCTTTCGAATTAATCCAAACCGCATTTGGCTTCCATCTCTGCTTCACACGCAGTTTTTTAATTTGACATGCAAATGGTCCAGGGTATGCAGTGGCCCACCTGGCATACTTTGTAGGTCCGTCCGGTGGAGTTTCAGTTTTTCAGTTCCAGTTTTTAATTTTGACACGCAAAGGGCTTACCGGCCCAAGGTATATGCAATGTTCCAGTTTTTTTCAGTTTGTCACGCAAAATACCTCGATCATGTTTCATGACGTTACGCGTTTTCTCTTATTTTTTGAAAGATCGTCATATATATATATATATATATATATATATATATATATATATATATATATATATATATATATATATATATATATATATATATATATATATATATATATATATATATATAGTTGAAAGATCGTCAGAAAACACAAGAAAAAAGTACAAGACGATGAACACACCACACATTCATGCATTCATTAACACACACACACGCACACGCACACACACACACACAAATATATATATATATATATATATATATATATATATATATATATATATATATATATATATATATATATATATATATATATATATATATATATATATATATATATATATCACAAACCCTCGTTCATGATTTCTCAGTTTGACATGCAAAAGACCTTGATCATGCATGTTTGATGACGTTAGGTGTTTTCTAATTTTGTTGAAAGATCGTCATATTTGAGACTCGTTGATCATGTTTGGGGTGTAGCAAGCATGCATGGACAAGTAACATATGGACTTGAGAACCTCGCGACGATCATGTTTGATGACATTATTATTACGTGTTTTCTCTGTTTTTTGTTGAAACATCGTCATATATAGTTTGAGGCTCGTTGATCATGTTTGCGGCGTGAAAACTAACATGTTATATATATATATATATATATATATATATATATATATATATATATATATATATATATATATATATATATATATATATATATATAGTTTGGCTCGTTGATCCTATGTTTGGGGCGTAGGGTAGCATGCATGGACAATTATAACATGCATGTGAGAGAGACATCGATGATCATATGTACTCCCCCCGTCTCCATGAACTTGTCGCTTTTTCGTAGTTCATTTTTTAACTACAAAAGCCTCATCAGAAGAGCTTGTTTATTGGCTCATGGACAAGGAAAATTATTTGTACCTAGTACAAAAAGTATAAGTTGGTCGGCGTTGCCGTTCGTACGCGAAGGATGCGGCCGGGTAGTTGCTCTCGCAGGTGTATGGTAATTACGTGGGTGTTTGGTCGGGTCATGTGGTTAGTCCACGATGCACCCTTAACCCGGTGTTGAGGCCATGTATTTGTCATTTGTGCGTACACTCTAGTGACATGTGACAAAGTGCTCAGTCATCAATTGTGTTTGGTTTGATGTCGAAGTTTGATTGGAGATAGATCATCCATTTCTTTATGTCTTGGATCATCCAAATTAACATTTGGTTGGATGGACTGGACGATCCAATTTTTTGTTGGTAGGTTGGATGAATCTTGATTGGATTGTTGAATCATCAAAGTTGATAATTTCATAATATTATTCGTGTGCATGATGATGGATCATGCACGCCGAGCGCCGAGTTATTCGGATCGCTGAGCAAAGTTCGGACGTGGAGTTCGTGTGTGCCCGTGCACCCTGCAAGATTTGGTGCGCTCGCATACATGACAATCATCAGGGCAGGGTGGTACAGTTGCGGGAACCGTGTAGTGCGCCCTTGGCTGTAAGATTTGGAGCGTCAACGTACGTGGCAACCATCTGGGCAGGGTCGCACACAAAGGGTGTGCGGAAGGGCCGCAGAGAATTCGATTTTGGTGTTTGGAAACATGGTATTTTAGGAGTTTTAGACCATTCGCAACGGTTTCTTCTAAAACATACTCTATATCCTTCTATACTTCAAGTATATTCTCTATACTTCCAGCATTTCACTCTGGACACTAACTCTATACTTCCAGTAATCTACTCTATATTTCCAGTCCAATAAGCTTTATAGTGAACCACTTCGGATGGTCTTAGAGCAATTAGCAATACCGTGGTATTTGATATTACTATGGTATTTTTTACAGAATGGTGTTTGTCAACCAAACTGTCCTATGTATTGCAAAATCGTGGTATTACAAAACTGTGTTATTGAAATACATACTTTGGTATTGCCATGTAATTTTAAAACTATGGTTTCCAAAACTTTAGTATTGAAAAACTGTGCTCCCAAACACAGCCTAAAGCTTTACCGTGAACCACTGCGGATGGTCTTAAAGGCAGGCCCGACTCTGGGCCTAGGCGGATGGAAATAAATTTTCTGCGGCCCTGCCGCACAACGTCCCCTGCCACGCCACCGCCTCCACTCCCCCGGCTCTGCCACCCCTGTGCCCCCACCGTCGGCCCACCCCCGACTCGAGAACGGATCGAGGGGAAGGCTCATCGCCCATAGCGGCCGTGTAGCTCCCGTCCCCTCGATCTGTTGGCAATGAGCCTTCTCCTCATCCGTTCTCGAGTTCGCGGCGGCCACGACGCCGCTTCGACCCTGCTTCTGAACTGATGACGCTAATGATCTGCAACATACTTTTAAATCTGCGCGTTGGTATTCTTCCCCTCATATTTGTTGATGTGTTAATACCTGATGTTTTACATCGTTTTCCACATGAGGCAAAAAGTAATGAACATCATTGATCAGCACTGCGCCGAGGAGAATGCAAAAATTGCAGTGGGCCGCGTCAAGTCAGTTTTACGATTTTATTCACGTTCCATTTGACTTCAAGTACCATGCCTATGCTTTGAAATATATGATTATACTAATCAAGCTCCGGTCTTTTACTGATTGATACTTAACCTCGTTTGTTGCATTTGCCAAGGTCCGAGGCCAACAAGGGCTACTGCTTTGTCAATGTCACATCGCCAGATGCGGTGTTCCGGCTGTGGACGAAGCACCTGCATGGCTTCCGTTGGAAGGTGAACGACTTGCGGAAGATGTGTGAGGTCGACTACGCCAACATCCAGGTACATCGCCGTCTGCTACCACCATTTTCCATTGCGCCACCGCTGCATGGTGTTCACCTGCCGCTGCTCGTCATCCTTTCGCAGGGTCGGGATGCATTGGTGGCCCATTTATCCAAGTCATGCTTCGACTGTGAAACCGAGGAGTTCCTGCGAGGGTGGTTCAGCTTGCCGCGGAAGGTGAACGACTCGCGGAAGATGTGTGAGGTCGACTACGCCAACATTTAGGTACGTCGCTGTCCGCTGCCACCATTTTCCATTGCGCCGCCGCTGCAACGTGTTCACCTGCCGCTGCTCGTCATCCTTTCGCAGGGTCGGGATGCGTTGGTGGATGCGGCTAGATGGTTGCTCTTGCAGGTGTATGGTAATTACGTGAGTGTTTGGTCGGGTCATGTGGTTAGTCCACGATGCACCCTAAGCCCGGTGTTGAGGCCGTGTATTTGTCATTTGTGCGTACACTCTAGTGACATGTGACAAAGTGCTCAGTCTGGACTTTGCGTTTGGTTTGACGTCGAAGTTCAATTGGAGACAGTTCATCCATTTATTTATGTCTTGGATCATCCAAATTAACGTTTGGTTGGATGGACTGGACGATCCAATTTTTTGTTGGTAGGTTGGATGAAACTTGATTGGATTATTGAATCATCAAAGTTGATAATTTCATAATATTATATGTGCACATGATGATGGATCGTGCATGCCGAGCGTTGAGTTATTCGGATCGCTGAGCAAAGTTCGGACGTGGAGTTCGTGTGCCCGTGCGCGCTGCAAGATTCAGTGTGCTCGCGTACGTGGCAATCATCAGGGCAGCGTGGTACAGTCACGGGAACCGTGCAGTGCGCCCTTGGCTGTAAGATTTGGAGCATGAACATATGTGGCAACCATCTGTGCAGGGTCGCATAGAGACGGATGTGCGGAAGGGCCGCAGAGAATTCGATTTTGGTGTTTGGGAACATGGTATTTTTGGAGTTTTAGAGCAATTAGCAATACCGTGGTATTTCAGATTACTATGGTATTTTTTACAGAATTGTGTTTGTCAACCAAACAGTCCTATGTATTGCAAAATCGTGGTATTACAAAACTGTATTACTGAAATACGTACTTTGGTATTTCCATGTCATTTTAAAAACTGTGGTTTACAAAACTTTAGTATTGAAATATTGTGCTCCCAAACACAGCCTAAAGCTTTACCGTGAACCACTGTGAATGGTCTTAAAGGCAGGACCGGCTCTGGGCCTAGGCGGGCGGAAATAAATTTTTTGCGGCCCTGCCGCACAACGCCGCGCATGCGCCCCAGCCCCACACACCGTCCCATGGAAATCCCACTGAGATTCTTCGCTTCGCGCTGGGTTTGTTGTTTGGACACCGAAGGATGGAAATCCTGCGTGTCCCGCTCCCACGATTATGCGATTTTGATCGGATGGCGAGCAAGGCAGGGGCGCACGCGCGATGTTGTGCGGCAGGGTCGTGGAAAATTTGTGGGCTACTGCCTAGGGCCAGGCCTGTGGGTGGGGGTGGTCACGTCCTACTAATGGTAGTTCAATGCTTTGTCCAAAACGTCAAATAAAAGAATAAGGAGGGAGTATTTATTAGATACAGTATAATATTACTAATGTGTTAATTTTCTATATGCAATGTTTTTCGATAAAAGGAGGAGTTTTTCATTAGTGCATGTACTAGAGTAGGACACATTGTTCATGAACATAAAATAAAAGACATTTTTCATTAACATAAAAATAACACATATATTACAAACAAGAAAAAACACATAGAAAACAAAAGAAAAAACTACTACTCATCCTACTCTACTCGGAGGAGGACTTGTCCACCTCCGCCGCCGGCGCCTCCGCCTCCGCCTCCGCCGCAACCGCTGGCGGAGCATCCTCCAACACTAGATTGAACTTCTTTTGGCTGAAGACCTCCATGAGTTGCTCGCGAAACCCCTCCCCGGCCTCCTCACCGATCTTCTCGTAGAGGCAGTCGAGACGAGCGGCAACAAAGCCTAACCCGAAGATGTAGTAGCCGGCGGAGTCCATGCTGGCGTGGTGGGGAAGGACACCAAGTCCAAGTCGGCGATAGGAGTGAGATGTATTGTGAGATACATCTTGCGCCATTTTGTCGAGCGCTTTTGCTTGCACGTCGGCGGCGAACAGGCTGCCGGTGACCTTCTTAACCTTGCTGTCGAGTTCGTCGATGCTTTTCCTCCATGAGGCAAACAGTCTCATCATAGTCGGACGAAAGAGGTGCGGGCGCCACTGGCGGAGACGGGAGTGGAGGAGGTGTAGGCGCCGCCTCCGGTTCCACCGGCCTTGGTGGCGACGGAAACAGAGAAGGAGATTCGGAGGACGTCGATGACCTGGAGCGCTTCGGTGCGGGGCTACCCATTTGTGCGGTGACGAAGGTACAAACAAAGAGAGAGAGGTTGTCGACGATGGTGCGGCAGAGAAGCAAGGGGAGAAGTTTGGAGGCTAAAATCGATCGAGAGGTGTAGCGGAGAAGAAGAGGAAGGTGTGCCTTTATAGCGGCTCGTCGTCTAAGCGCGTGAGTGGAGATGATCGGACGCTTCAAAAATTGTGCTTTTGAATCGTCCGTCAGAGTTACTCCAAACTGCGGTTCGCCTCCTCTCGGTTATCACAAGTGTTTTCACAAGTGTGTTCATTTGTTCCTAAAATCAGAACACGTAGCGGATAGCGCCTACGCCTGTTGTTTCTTCAAAAGATGAGTATGGCTATACATAATGGCAGCATGCGATCGATTAATTTGATGAACCACGTATGTACGTAGTGAGACCTGTGTGCTTATTAGACGATGGTAGTCCACATTCTATCCTCGTACCGTGTAGGGAACATCCTTGTGTCAAATTTGTTATCTCTATTGATGACAAGATAATATTCTTCATTAGTGTTGTAGTTAAACTGCCATATACTGTAGGTTGAGAGCATACACACATGCATGGTAGAGAATATGATAAATATAGAAATATATATACATGGTAGGAAATATTATTCTATTCTTGGAATACATGTTTGGGACGTAGCATATGTACGTCTGACATACATGTGAAAGACCTCGATCATGTTTGCTAACGTTACGTGTTCTCTTTTTTGTTGAGGGATCGTCATGTTTGAAGCTCGTTGATCATGTTTGGGGCATGCATGGACAACTAACATGCATGTGAAAGACCTCGATGCATGTGAAATAACATGCATGTTTTTAAAAGCAAGATATAGTGTTTCCTCAAGAAAAAAAATAATTTTATGAGAGATTGGGCGCACAAGCACAAAAGCTAGAACTTGAGCAATGCACCTACGAATTCCATATGTCGGGATGATCGACGGCAGCCGATCCGCAAACTTGGTGGTAAGATCAGTAGTTGTCGGAGAGCAGCTTGCGGCCGACCTCGAAGGAGATGAAGGCGTCGATACACGCATAGCTGATCTGCTTGCCGGAGAGATTGTACGTGTGCCAGTTGCTCGTCCTCACCCCATAAGGCTTCTCCATGTCGGCGCCCATCACGGCGCTCGCGATGTCCTTCAGCCTTGTGCGGCGGAGGCTCGGGCGCATCTCCTCTGTCGCGAGCTCGGCCAGGTCCATCATTTTTGCCACCTTCAGCTGCCAGTCCTTCCAAAGTCTGTCGGCGTCACCCTCCACGCCGACGCCGATGAAGCGGTAGTCGGAATCACCGAGGAAATCTTCCAGCTTGTCGGGGAAGTAGTCAGCGTGGATGACCTGGAAGATGAGGAAGCGGCAGCTGACGCAGAGCTGCAGAATGGCGATGGGGTTCTGGTCGGCGGAGTAGCAAGGGCGCCACTCGACGTCGAGCCCGACGACGAGCTTGTGAAGGCACCGACGGTGGACAGAGAGGACCTCGTCAAGCCAGTCCTCCACGGCCTTGCCGGAGGACGTCACGGTGGTGGTGATCAAGTCTTCCTCGAACGTCACGTTGTACACTTGAGTCCCCGCCATTGGGTCTCTCTCCTTGTCGTCCCTATTGTTGCTGTCTGCGGCGGCGCGGTGCAACTCTCTCTCTTGTACTAAACCTTCATCTACACCTTTAGTTTGGATTTTAATTGGAAACGGGCCTGGATATATAACTGATGCGGTTACAATATGAGCGGAGGAGTTTCCGAATTTGACGGGCTCGAGCCCGGAGTAAAGAGAGTAATGAAGATTTTTGAATCTTATATACTCTTTCTAATTTTTAATTCTTATCGTTATGCCACAAGTTGCATTGTCTCAACCTAACACCACGTACAACAACAACAACATTTCTCAGGTGCCCACCCACTGGATATGCCAGGTGGGCCACGGGATACTCTGGGTCCAGTCACCAGAGAGTAGCTAGTGTGAATACATGCTGGAGAGATCAGCGGAATCAGGAACTGGCCAATGAAGATGGATCAGCAGTGTCATGATTCATGTATCGAAACGCGCGCCATCCTTTTTCTTCTTCTCCTTTTTCTTATAAGTTTGTATTATTTTCCACCAATCTTCTAAGAGCATCTCCAACCCGTTTGCTATTTTTAGTTTGCTATTATTTCAAATAGCAAATATGCTATCCACATTTAGCATCTCATTCTATGAACATCTCCAACCCGTTTGCTATATGATGTGCTATATTAAAAAATTTCATATATTATTAATACGTAATAATTATTTTAAAATTCAAATAACATTGTTGCAACGGCTATATTGTGACGTTTGTATTTCTAACGACTATTTTTCAATGCTTATATTTCTAACGATTATTTTTCAACAGTTGTATTTCCGACGGTTAATTTTCAACAACTATTTTGCAACGGAAACGACAATAATGTAGCAGGAATTGGGGTTAGCAAACCGGATAGCATTTGCTACTAGTAGCACACCGAGAGCTCCATATATGAAATGGCTAAAAGTAGCAATCCTAATAGCAAACCGGTTGGAGATGATTTTTGCTCTAAATTTGCTAAATAATAGGATATCACACCATATAGGTAATGGCTAAAAGAGCATCTCCAACCCATTAGCTATATGATGTGCTATCCTATTATTTAGCAAATCTAGAGCAAAAATCATCTCCAACCGGTTTGCCACTAGGATTGCTACTTTTGGCCATTTGCTATATGGAGCTCTCGGTCTGCTACTAGTAGCAAATGCTATCCGGTTTGCTATTCCCGATTTCCGGTACATTATCGTCGTTCCGTTGCAAAATAGTCATTGAAAATTAGCCATTGGAAATACATCCGTTGAAAAATAGTCGTTAGAAATATAACCATTGAAAAATAGCCGTTATAAATACAACCATTACAATATAGCCATTGCAACAATGTTATTTGAATTTTAAAATAATTATTATATACTAATAAAATATGAAAAAAATTTAATATAGCACATCATATGGCAAACGGGTTGGAGACGCTCATGGAAAGAGATGCTAAATGTGGATAGCATATTTGTCATTTGAAAGAATAGCAAACCAAAAATAACAAAGGGGTTGGAGATGCTCTAACCCTCCTTTATTTGAAGTTGTGCAGTTGGATCAGGATACGTGGCCGGCGTACACTTTATGACACACTAGTGAAAGTAAAACACCCAATACATTTTATGACACACTTGTGAAAGTAAAATATCCGATACATTTTATTATTATGGAAGTCTATAACTAAGACTCAATCCAAATCAGGCAAAAATTTTGATGACCCTGACTTCTAGTTTGTTTCTCCTAGCCATCCGGAATCAAGTCTTTTTTGTCTTCACCCTTTTGTAATGATGCCCACAAGCATCTAATCTGGGCTAAAGTTGATACGTACTCCAGAAACTATTGTTGCTTTTTTGTGATTTACTACGTGCTTTGCTGTTTGATTACTCATTATGTTGGATCCGTGTTGGGTTTGAACAGAGATTGGGCTTCTCCCTGCTGGTCCTGTTAGATAAACTAGTAGGTGATAGTCATTTCTGGATCTCTAGCTAAGTAGAGTTGGAAGTGGAAATATATTTCATTCTAAAAGATAAAATAGATAAATAGTCCACTAGTTTATCGTTAGAACAACAACATTAGAACTATATTTGCGCACCAATGAACAGAAAGATAAAGTTCATTACCTTAAGATGATACATTACAAACAAGAAAAAAGAAAGCACAAACTACAAACAAGAAAAGATAAAAAACACAACTAAGAACAAGAAAAAACTACTTCTCCACCTCGCTCCACCTACTTCTCCTTCTCCTCCTCCTCCTTGGGCTCCTTGCTAGGCGGGGGCGCCTCCCGCGGCGGAGACGGGAAGCCTACTTTCCTGGATGTCACCGCCACGAGGTTGTCGCGGCCGCCAACACCGAGCTCGTCCGCCAGCGTCTCCTAGAGGACGTCGAGGCGACCGGCCAAGTGCATCATGCCGAAGACGTAGTGGCACGTGGTCCCCATGGCAGCATACTCTGGAAGGGGACCAAGCCCAAGGCAATGCATGGAGCGCGATGTATTGTCAAATATATCGCGTGCCATCTTCCAGAGAGCCCACTCCATGTCCGGGGGGGGGGGGGGGGGGGGGGATTCCGGTCGGGGACGCTTCCCCTTAGCGTCCTTCGGCGGGCTTGGTGGCGGTGTTGTCTTGTCAGCCATGGTGTTCTTGGCGTGGTTTTGGGAAGAGAGGAAGAGTGGCTGTGCGGAGAAGACGATGGCGTGCCCGGGTGATCTTATAGCGTAGATGAAATCCCCTGCAGTAACTGCACTGCGGTTACTGCAACTGAGTGGTGGGGCCTCTACAGTACTGCAGGTGCAGTAGAGAAGGGCTGACATGTGGGGCCCTCATGTCAGCCATCTCTATTGCACCTGCAGTACTGTAGGGGATTTGAACCCGCTTGGCTGTTCGTCTCTCGACGCGCGCAGTAGTAGTGATGGGACGTGGAGCGGTTCCAATTGAATTCAAAGATGCGCATGCACTTCGCGCGTTTAAGGCGCCTCGGTGACTGGCGCGTACGTAAGCTCGGTGCACCCGGTCGCATCAGCCGCCTGTACAAATGGCTACGGCTTGAACGAAGGACCAAACCTTAAGCGGCAAACAGCAACGTATAATACTTCCTCCGCCCCAACTCAACTCTATTTCTGTTTTGGTCGAACTAATTACCTTTGACCAATGATTTATATGGAATTTATTAACTTCAATAACATGTAGTACTAGATTGTATATTATGGAAATATTTTCATGGTGAATCTAAAAGTACAATTCTTGTATTGTTAAAACAGATCAAAATTGTGTAAATCTCAAAGATAGATTTGACGAAACCTAAGAGTTCCCTTTGAAAAAAGTTTTATACTTTACATTAGTTTTACATATGTAATATGCACATAGGATATATCACTAAATAGTTTTGCAAAAAAACATGGAGGAGAAATATGTATATCCCATATGCTACTACTACATAAATTAGGGGTGGACAAATAAACCGAGACCGAAAAACCGAAACCGATAAAACCGAGACTGGAACCAAAAAGACCGAAATATCGGGTATCAGGTACTTTTCGGGTAGAAAATATAAATAACTGAAAAATAAATGTCGGGTTCGGACGGATGAAGCAGTTCCACATTTGTGACATGTGTCCACATGAACAGACAGATGAAGCAGTTGCATGACTATGACATGTATGCACATGAACGAACGAGGTCGTATGATGGCCGGACATGACAGGGATAACGCCAAGGAATCGTATCCTTTTAAAGCATAATTTATCCCTGCATACTATGGGCCCTTCGCGTGTCAAATTAAAATTTTCTCCTTTTATCAAAAAACAGCTCCTTTAACGACGCCAAATTTCGGTACATGGGCTCACACGTACATGGGGACGAACACCAAGAGTTCTAGTGCAATTTCGGCCCAGGAATACAAAGTGACTCCCGCTTTCTTTGATATCATGGTACATCTTCCAATCCATCTTGGCAAAGAAGCTCGCTTGGGTGGACCTGTTTCTTACAGATGGATGTATCCAATTGAGAGGTACCTTGGTACATTGAAGAGGTATGTACGTAACAGAGCTCACCCAGAGGGTTCTTTAGCTAAGGGATATATTATGGAAGAGTGTACGACTTTTTGTAGCCAGTTTTTGGATAACATCAGCACCAAGCTTAATAGGCCAGAACGTCATGAAGCTGCAGCTAGGAATGAACCTGCTCTCGAGTCTAATATATTTACAAAAGTTGATAATTCTAAAAAACGGTTTAAATGGGGCGAACTTACTATGGTGGAACTACATAACATCAAGCATTATATTATTTCAAATGTTGAAGAGGCCGCTCCATGGATCATGTACGTATAACACTCGGATGTTCAATACTATATTAATGGATCATGCTTATTGTAGATGGCTAATTTAATTTTGTACACTTTTCAGTGAGCATTTTGAAGAGCTGAAAAAGATTCATTCTCGTGATGTTGAAAAACGCCATAGAGATGAGTTTGTTTATTGGCGAAATGAGTAAGTACATGCAAGTTTTTACTTTGATGAAATGTTGAAGAAATATCTGTTCTGAAGTTGGTTTATCGATGACCCCTTTTATACTAATTAATGTGTACAGATTACGACATTACACAAAGAAGGCAAAGTAACCGTTTATTTGTATGCATTATCTAGAGGGCCTAATCGTCGGGCACGTTTTTTTAGTAGATCATTCATAAATGGCTTCTTCTTTCGAATAGCAGAGGTGGGAAAATATTTACGGACGCAAAACAGTGGTGTTGTTGTTTCGGATGGTGATCATGAGTGGTATGGAGTAATCAAGACAATCATTTCTGTTGATTTTTAAAAAAAATCAAGAGGTTCAGTTATTTGAATGTGAATGGTTTGATCAGCCTCGTTCCGATCAGAGCCAAAGCAGAGGCTACAAAATGGATCGATACCGAATGATAGATGTGGACACTACTATTTCTCAATTTAAGTATGAGCCTTACATTCTAGCCGCCCAAGCAGAACAAGTTTTTTATGTTAGAAGTGTGAAGCAACCTAAATGGGCTACAGTTGTTAAAACGATGCCAAGAAACCTTTTTGCCATGCCCCCTAGAGACACTGAAAATAATGTCACTGAGACGATGGAGGCTGAGACATTATTTGATGGTTGATGACTTACTGATATAAATGAGGATGTGACCACATGGGATAGGAATGACATTGATGGAGCAACCAGTGATGCTTCCGCTCTTTCAAATGAAGATGACGATGACGACGACCACGACGATGATGATACATATATCAGTGATGGTATTGAACCTCCAATATTGACGGAGGATAGCGAAGATGATGATTTTTTCATATAGGTACTGTGTGAGCTAGCTATACATGAATACTATATGTAATGCAGTTTATGTTCTGTGGTGATAGATCTTAATGCCACCAACCGATATTTCATGGCAACAGATCCTAATACAACGATTGTGTTTCATGGCGATAGATACTATCGCCACAAACTTGTGAATCATGGAATAAGTTCCTAATGCAACGTTTGTGTTTCGTGGCGATAGATCCTAACACCATGAACTGGTGAATCGTGGCAAAAGTTCCTAATGCAACGATTGTGTTCTGCGGCGATAGATGCTAACGCCACGAACTATTGAATCGTGGCAATATATCCTAATGCAATGATCGTGTTTCGTGGCGATACATGCTAATGCCACGAACTCGTGAATCGTGCAACGATCGTGTAACGTGGCGATCGTCCACTTTTGCAAGATGTGGGTGGGTGTGCCCCCTTGTGTGGAGTTGTTACGGACTTTCTTCATTGTCCACCCGACTGGGAAGAGTGATGAGTTCATCGGCTTCTACTACTTCGTGAAGCGGAAGAACTCCCCCCTCAAGTACTTGAGGTCCTTCCCTTCCAGCAAGTGGGATGACTGGAAGAAATACTGGGTGGTCATCACCGTCGAGGGACACGAGAAGCTGGAGCTGCCTGAAGGCCTCCCTTGCGTCGACACCAACATTTGGAGTGACGTGCCAGAGCTGTCAAGGTAGTACAAGCCCATCCTGAACAGAATCCAGGAATGTGTCGAAGGTGGGGTGACCCTGCAGATGGTCTTCAGCAACTTCTTGATGAACAGGTGGGCCCCGCTGAGGGCTAGGAACCGACCTTCTTGGGCCTTCATTAGTGAGATGGACACCAACTGCATTGAGGTCGGCTTGGACACCAACCTGACCGGTGAAGCCTTGAAGACCCATCTCAAGAAGTTCCAGCCTGGGAACATTGGCCCTGGCGACGTGTCTCCACCAGCGGCCTTCCTTTCCCTGAATATGATACCATAGGAGTGCAGAGAGCTCCGGAGGAAGATGCCGCTGTTGGACGTCTTGGGCCTGATGGAGAGGCGATCAACCTCCGGGGTGGCGATCCCCGGAGCTTCTGAAGGTGGCTCTGCTCCTGCCCCGAAGCCAAGAGTCAAAGTCGTAGGCAAGTGCAAGGAGATGGCCGACCCCTCAAGCCGCAAAAGGAAGTTGAAGCATGCTGATGGGAGGTCTGTCAGACCTGCTCCTTCCACGATGGCTCCTTCTCCCCGGTGGAGGAGGTCTTCGACAGCGATAACCACTCCAGCATCGGCATCTCCTCAGGGCGCTAGCTCCGGCCATGTGGCTCAAGTACCAGGGCCAGCTGAGGGCTCTAGGTCCGAAGGTCCTTCCCGGTCGAGGGGGGCCTCAACCAAGACATTGCTGATGGCGGGAGCAAGCTCCGGGGAACCTTCCGGAACTACCACGCCAGTGGCGATAGGGTCCAGTCCTGAGCGTCCGGTGAAGAGGTTACGTGCTAGCTTGAGCGGAAGTCTTCCAAGGTAAGTTTGATTTTTTAACTCAGTTGATGGTTTTTGCTGTAATCATGTTTTGAGTTTCTTTGTCCTTCATCCACAAGGTCCCCAAGAAAGGGGCTGAAGCTCCGGTTCCTGCAACAGCAGCTGAGGCTGTGCAGACGGAAGCTCCGGCTCCAATACTAGCGCCACCCCAAGAGGTGGCTGAGGTCGCGGCAGCCCGGCACCGGCAGTCGTGGTCCTGGACCTCGACTCATCCCCTGAAGCTCCCGTGGTAGCATCGGACCATGGGAATGAAGATGTACCAGCGGCACCAGCCCTGGAGGTTGAAGCTCCAGGTTTGGATGCTGAGATGATGGATGTTCCAGCCTCAAGGCCGGAGGTACCTGTAGTCCCGGCTATAGAGCCGGACGTTGTTGAAGCCCCGGCAGCGGAGCCGGTGGTTGATGAAGCCTCGACGGTGGAGCCGCGTGTTGATGAAGCCCCGGTGGTAGAGCCAGTGGTTGATGAAGTTCTGGCGCCTTAGCCGGTCGTCGAAGGAGTATTGGCGCCTGAGCCGGTCGTCAAAGATGTGTCGGCGCTTGAGCCGGTTGTCGAAGAAGTGCTGGCGTCCGAGCCCACGATGGTCGAAGCGCCAGCGCCTGATCCGGTGGTGGAGGAGGCACCAGCGTCGGAGCAGGAAGTGGCTTCGGCTCCGGCCAAATCTTCGACGCCTACCCCGGAGGTGTTGGTCCCGAAGATGCCCGCGCCTGAGCTAGGATGCCAAGATGAAGCTGTAGGTCCCCCGCCTGAGGGACCAGTTATTGATGACCTGGTGCGGGACCTTCGGAGCCAACTCTAGAGGTCGAAACTTCTGTTGTTGGACCTTCCTCAGCGGTGGCCAAGGCTATCCCAGAGGGCAGCCCTAGTGCTGTGGAGGCTCAGGGGACCACTCTTGTAGAGTGGGACCCAATTTTTGTTGTAGAGAACTCGCTGGAGCCAGCGGAGAGGACCACGGCAGGTCCAGAGCCGATCCCTCTATCGTTGTCTATCGACAACGCCTGCTCCAGTCTTCATCAAGTTCAGCTGGCTTTCTACCACGACAGCAAGGCCCTCGAGGAGAGAGCGAAACCCTTAGGAGGTGGCGCAATCAGCTCCAATTCGAGACCAAGCTGGCGCAAACCAGGTTGGCTGACGACAGGGAGTGGGTGAAGAGGGAGAAGGTCCGGTTGGGGTACTCAGGTCAGCTGCTGGACGAGAGGGACAGCATGGTGTGATCCCTCGACAACCAGTCCTGGGCCATCCACGAACAGGTCGTAGCTACTAATAATGCAGTGAATGATCACGAAGAGAGGCTCAGCGCCATCCACGACAGCCTCGTCAAGCGCCGGGAGGCTCTTGAGGAGCTGGAGTAAAAGCTCAAAGATGAAGAGCAAAAACTCCTGGAGCTGTGGGATGACCTCGTGAAGAGGGAGGAGGAGCTCACTCAGAGGCTGACTTTGGGTGACAAGAGTCTTGCAGAGCGCACCAAGAAGTTGGAGGAGCGCTACGAGAAAGAGGTGAAGAAGGCCTAGCAGCAAGGACAGGACCTCCATAAGAGGGAGGATGAAATTGCTGCTAGAGAGTAGAAAGTGCGGGGCCTGGAGAAGGACCTGGTCGACCACCGGAACAAGATCTACCTCCGGGAGGAGGAGCTTAGTAAACTCGAAAGGCAGGTTGCTGAAAAGATTCAACAGAATGCCAAAGAGGTTGAGCGCCTTGCCCGGGAGAATTCAGAGCTTGCGGCGACCAGAAGATCCTAGGAAGATATGTGAGGATCAAGGGTTGTGGAGTCCCAACAAGTTTGGGACTTCTTGGGCAAAGACAACGAGATGCTGAAGCCGATGGGTTTTAGTCCCGTGCGTCCGGATGATCCGGAGTCGGAGCTGGACCAGGCGTTGCAAGCGTTGAGCTCGGCAGGCAACAAGCTCACCAAGATGGGTGATGTCACCGCGGACAAGCTGGAAACCAAGGGACAATCCCTGGCGAAGAACGTCGCAGGGTTCATGATGACGTGCTACACAAGCCGGGACCCTCACTTCCTACTGGACCTGGTGCTTGAAGGCCCCATCGACGGAGAGGGAGAAGCCGCCAGAGCCAGCGTGTCGAAGGTTGCCCAGAAGGTCGCCTGGTTCTTCCACAGGGTCTAGGACTCTCTCTTTGTAGCTCCTGCTTGTATTCTCTCTTCTTTTTCTCCAATTTTGTAATCTCTTGTCTCTAGATTAATGAAATCCAAGAATTTTATGAATTTCATTTTTTGTCTTCAACACCTTTGTCTCACTTGGCCCCCCTGGTAGATGTACACAATTTGATTGTGAACATGTACTAAGAGGATGTAGCACTTTGTTAAATACTTGCGCGCTTCGAACTTGTTGTTTGTAGGTCTGAAGTCACCGATAGTAGGGGCCCGCTGAGGTTTTCGGAACTTAGTAGCTCCGACAGTGACCATTGTCAACACGTAGAGCATTGACGGTTAGTCCTCTGGGGTTGTCGGAGATTGGTAGCTCTGGCAGCGACCACTGTCAATACACGGCGCGTCGACAGCAAACCCCACTGGGGAGTCTTCCCACCATCTTTTCTTCATGTTGACGGCTGGCCCCCTGGATTTGCCAGAACTTTGTAGCTCCGGCGATGTCTACTATCAATGTTGAAACATCGACAGTAGACCACCTTAGGGGGTGTCGAAGCTCTGATAGCTCTGGCTTCTTCCACAATCATCATGAAATCTTTATTTTTACTGCACATTGAAGTCAAGAAAAACAGTAAAATCCATTTCTTCTCTATAGCTCGTTTGCGGCTTACTATTCTCGAAAGAAATTTTTAGGTCGAACGCAATTCTAAATACAATCAAGTGCACTGGTTTGTTTTCTCCAGGTCCGATCGTTTTTGGACTCGCCTTACTTCAGCCTGCCGGGGTGTAGGTAGAGTGGTGTACTTAGGGTGCAGGACCGGGCTAAGTCGATAGCACACTTCGGACCTAGATTGGCTTGGCGGCATTCAGACGAGTAGACCATTGACAATGTTTAGACCCAAAAGAATTGACAATGCAACTTGAATTATATATGAATTGGCCAAACTAAAGTTTCATAAGAATTGCACAACTTTGTTATAGATAAGAAAGAGAAAAATAAAAAATATTGAGCCTGTACAAAATAAATGCATGTGGAGTCTGTTTTCACACAATGATGTCTTTCATTATAGGTCCGGGATACAGGGGAAACAAGTACACTCTTAGGGTACGGAACCAGGCTAAGTGTGTTTTGTTTCTCGTTTGACCCAAGGTAGCTAGATACACTTTTAGTTCTGAGACTGTGACAAGTGTTGCCTGAACTTTGCGGACCTTCCGGGGAAGGTCCGGCTGTTCTCCCGAAGGAGCTACCCAACTTTGTACAATGACTCTATAACATACATCACATGTAACTACAGACTCACCTCCGTGATATTAAGCGTAGAACTTACGGAGGTGCTCAATGTTCCAAGGATTAGGGAGCGGTGTCCCATCCTTGGTTGCCAAGCGAACGCATCCGGGACGGGATACTCTGATCACTCAGAAGGGTCCTTCCCATCTGGGGGGTAGTTTGTTTAACCCTTCTCGAGTTTGTATTCTCCGTAGTACCAGATCGCCTTCCTCGAGTTGTCGGCTGTGAACATGCTATTGGTGATAGCGCCGAAGAGCTTGCCGATATCGGACATTTCGAACAGCTTCTCGGCACCTTCCCTCTTCAAGGAGGTCAAGGTCTTCACGCCGGAGCTAGTCCTGCGTGGCGTCGTCGAAGGTCCGGACCCGGAGCGACCCCAAGGTAATTTCCGGAGGAAGGACTGCTTCAGTTCCGTACACCAGGAAGAAGGGTGTCTCCCCAGTTGACCAGTTTGCAGTCGTCCTGTTGGCGGAAGCTCTTGGATCCAGTTGGCTCCTTGTTTTTCAGGCGCTCATATGTGTGCGTCTTGAGTCCTTTTAGGATTTCTGCATTTTCTCTCTTAGCTTGGCCATTGCTTGCCGGGTGAGCTACTGAGGCGTAGCTGACTTGAATGCAGGGATGCTTGTGCAAACCAGTCAGTTCAACTGTTTAGTTTGGATAGTTATAACTTTTAATCCATAATAGTGACATAATCACATATATGCATTTTTAGAAAGCTTAGGAAGTCCTCTATCAACTTTATTTTGCATTCATGATCTGAATCTGGGTATAGCTGTGTCTAATTCCATTTTTCACAAACTTGGTTCTGGTAGTCCAGAACTTGAAGCAGTTTGCACATGATTGTGAATTCGCACGCGATACCTGTATAACAAACTTTTTTTTGGGGGGGGGGGGGGGACTCTTTTCCTTCTGGATTGTTAACTTGATGATACACAAAGTTTATTTTGTCATTACCTCAATATATGGTTGTGATATACCTGTATAAATTGTGGGAGATAACTACATATACAGGGGAGGTTCTGTCAAAATTTCCAGAAAATATGGGTCAACTTAAAACCTGTGTAGATTCTATTTCCTAGCTAACCTGGAGATGTATGGGTGCAATCTGGAAAGGTTGTGAAGTGTACTACAACTTTGGTATTCTACTCGACCTTTGATTCTGACAATTCCTGTATGAAACTGTGGGGCTTATACAGGAAGATGGCAGCGGAGATGATCCAATTACCTAACTGCTGGGTGCACACGACGTGCACTGGCCAAGGCGTGTTTCCGGATTTGATTGTCTTGCTGATACGCCAGTGCGGATATCAGGAGGTGCCTAGCTATTGGGGAAAGGAATTCCATGACAACAGGGTGAAGAGATGTGTCTTCTATGTCGATGTGCCTGCTGGTCCACCAAGCAACGGATGGGCCCCCTTTTCTATCAAAACAAGGGGTGTTCTGTTGGAAGAAACTTGGTGCTTCGCCGCAAGTGTTGCTATGGGGAGGTTTTGCAAACTTCACCATCGTCAGCTAGTGGGTACTCGGTATGAGTTCTTTCCTGTCAGCGGTAGAGCTGCTGAAGAGTGGGCTAACCGATTGATCGCAGATTATGACCTCCGCGGTGAAACATCAGTGACAGCCTTAGCGGTGTATGCATCTGCATCACGTCGCGAAAATGGCACCCAGAAGGCGTGCATTAAAGAGTTGGTGGATAATCTGAGGCAAACCATGATTCGAGGGGATAATTTTGAGCATGAAAAAGATTCGCTTGGAACCTCGATCGCTCCTCTCTACTGACGTCTCCGCTTCAAAGAAGAGCAGTATGAGCTAATTGCTCAAGATCTGTTGGAGGCTCGTGGAGCAACTCAAGGGATGGAAACTGAGTTGGGGGCAAGTTTAGTTGATGTGCACCAGCTGGGTACTCAGTTGAGCATGATTACTGAAGATCGGGATCGGTCCAGGGCGGAGGCTCAGGACTGGAAAGCCAGTTGTGAACAGGCCCAGCAGGAACTCGATGGCTTTAGGATGTTAATTGTGCAGGCCGATGTACAAGCATTGGCTGTCACAAAAGCATTGATAATGGGTGAGGTGGCAACTTCTACTTCAGTACCCGTACCGGTGGTGCCCAATCCTGAGGATGACGAGGAAGAAGAATATCCTGAGGAAGTCGAGTTCTATCCTTAGGGGATAGTGGTTGTGTTATTAACCATTGTAGGCGGAGAGTAGTGTGGTGTAATAAACACTACTAGTATTTTGTGACTTTATGAGTCTTTTTGTGAATAGTAGTAGGGTGTGCGTATGACAACATAGACATAACGTCTTGTGGTGACCAAGCATAGACAAGACAACTTCTATAGATGAAGTTTGTCTATTTTGGAGTTCTATTGTAAACTTGGACCCGAGATAATATAGATTGTATAAATCTTGTACTTTATCAATTTATGTGAATGTTGTGTATTATCTATTGTTGTTTACAGCATTACTATTTGTATGGACGGATGAACTTGAGGCAATGAGACTTGTGGTGTTAATCAATGTATTGCAGCATGGTGCGTACACGTACAGCCCAGGAAGTGGGAGGCTCAAGTGGGGGACAGGGGGATGACACACCACCCCCGGGGCGGAACATGCCTCAGATGCAGCCACCTCCACCACCTCCACCTACACTTCCCAGAAGTCTCGCAGAGGTTCTCGCAACAGTGCTCGGCTCGCGCGACGAGCAAACCGAGTTGATGCGGACCCTTGTACAGCATTCGTCCTGTCAAAGGGGACGACAAGCTGATGGGCCACGTCAGCCATATCCGAGTTCCTACTCGGATTTCACATCGACGCATCCGCCGGTCTTCATGGAGGCCGACGAACCTTTGGAGGCAGACAATTGGCTCCGCTCCATTGAAGGGAAGTTCGGTTTACTCAAGATAACCGAACAATAGAAGACTCTATTTGCAGCTCAACAACTGCAAGGTTCTGCTGGTGCGTGGTGGGCAAACTACCTCGCCGCATGCCCCACAGACTATGTCGTGAGCTGGGCAGAATTCCGGGAGGCGTTCCGTGCCTACCATATCCCTCCCGGGATTATGAGGAGGAAGCTTCAAGATTTCTTGGAGCTGAAGCAGGGAGGAAGGAGTGCTTACGAGTACTCCAAGACCTTCAACCACTTGGCCCAGAATGCACAGGACCCAGTGAACACGGAAGACAGGATGCGAGAGTGCTTCTGCCGGGGTTTGAACCCCAAGATGAAGGACAAGCTTGCCTTGTTCAACCGCGGCAACTTCAACGACATCGTCAACGTCACGATGGTACAAGAGGACGCTACTCGAGAGATGTCCTTAGACAAGAACAAGAGGAGTGCTCCGCAGGGCAGCGGAGGTGGTGCTCCTCAGAAGTACCAAGTGGTGTATCGGTCACCATCCGGCCAGAGGTGCCAACCGCCATCGCGACCAAAACTGGTTCGCAATATCCTTGAAATGCAAAGCTTTTGAACTGGGTCTCATTTTCAGTTATGATCTTGTTTGGGACTCCAAATCTGCATACGATGGACTACAAGAAGTTGATAGCTGATTGCTTGTTTATTGTCACAACTGGAGTTGCTTTCGGCCATTTGGTGAACTTGTCAATGGCAACGTACAGGAACTTGTAACCTCCGACGGCTCTTGGGAATGGTCCCAAGATATCCCTCCCCCACACAGCGAAGGGCCATGTAGGAGGTATCATTTGTAGCGGTTGAGCTGGTGTGTGAAATTGCTTTGCATGGAACTGGCATGCTTCGCATTTCTTCACTAGCTTAGTTGCATCCTGGAGTGTTGTAGGCCAGTAGAAGCCATGCTGGAAGGCTTTACCGACTAGCGTGCGGGAAGACGCGTGGTTTCCACACTCGCCTCCATGGATTTCTGCGAGGAGCTTGCAACCTTCTTTCCTTGTAATGGACCGCATTAGGACGACGTTGGCACCACGGCGGTAGAGATCCCCTTCTACACATGTGTATCTTTTATCCAATCTAACTATTCGATCAGCGGATACATTATCTTCAGGAAGGAAGTTGTCTTTCAAGTAGCTCCGGATCTCCGAGATCCATGCATTGGAGCTAGCTTGAGGAATTGAGTCTTGCGTGCTGGGTTGCTCAGAGCTTCCGACAGCACCTTTGACCCTTGATGGACACCATGGTAACAGGGCCATCGGGACCGCCAGCTTCGAGGTGCTGGTCTCGCCCCCTTCGCTCAGTTCGGCAGGCTGAGCTGTTGGTCTTGACACTCTCCGAATGAAGGTTCCGTCGGGAGCCGGAGCTCCAGTTGAAGCTTTTGTCGAGAGTTCGTCGGCTTTAGCGTTGTTGAGATGATGGACATGGCAAAGATTCAGGACGTCGAAGTCCTTCTAAAGCTTCTGGACTTCAAGTAGGTATGCAGGTAGTTGAGGGTTATTGCAGCAACATTCACCTTTGACTTGGTTTACAACAAGTTGTGAATCACCCTTTACCAACAGTTGCTTGACACCATACGATAGTGCCACCTTGAGCCCATAGATTAGTGCTTCATACTCCGCCATGTTGTTGGTCGCCTTGAATTCAAGGCGAACCATGTATTTGACCTTCTCCCCGGTCAGAGCGAGGAGAAGGACTCTAGCTCCGGCTCCCTGCTTTTGCATGGAGCCGTAAAAGTAGAGAGTCAAGTGAGGCTCTGTGAAGACTGGAGCTTTGGGTTCCAGCTTCTGGTCACTGGGGCCCCCAGGATTTGATGGGGAGGGGGTCCATTCCGCCATGAAGTCCACCAATGCTTGACTCTTGATCGCTTGCCTTGGGACAAATTCAAGATCAAACTCGGCCAATTCCGTTGACCACTTTGCAATGTTCCCAGTAGAGTTGGGGTTATGCAAGATTGCACGAAGTGGATAAGAAGTTACCACTGAAATCTTGTGAGCTTGGAAGTAGTGTCGGAGCTTCCTAGAAGCAATAAGAACTGCGTAGAGCACCTTATGCACCTCTAGGTACCGAGTCTTGGCGTCATGGAGTACTTTGCTAATGAAGTACACTGGGCGTTGGACTGTTCGGACCCTCCCGAAGGGGCCCGAAGCTTCCTCCTCATCAACCCGGACCCTCCCGGAGGGGTCCGGACCTTGTTCAGGGACCTCTGGGTTCCTACTGGAGGAACCCGGAGCTTCTCCTGCAGCAACCTGGACCTTCCCAGAGGGGTCCGGATCTTGTTGCTCAGCAGAAGTAACTTCTCCACTTGAAGGAGGTGGCTCCTATGGCATCTCGCCTTGAGGATCCGGGTCTGGGAGCTGGGACCCAGACTCGTCTTCAGGTAGCTCTGGACCCTCCCGAAGGGGTCTGGATTCCTGAACTGAAGATGGTTCTGGTCTTTCCACAACCAGGACAATGCTAACAAATTCGCCAGTTGCCGAAATGTAAAGTAGAAGTGGCTCACCAAGATTTGGAGCTACCAAGGTTGGTAGAGTGGTGAGGAGCTGTTTCAGCTCCTGGATTGCCTTTTCTGCTTCTTCAGACCATTGGACTGGTCCAGACTTCCTCAATAACTTGAAGAAGGGTAGCGCCCATTCCGCCAGTCTTGAGATGAACCGGATGAGGGCAGCTAGACATCCAGTTAGCTTCTGAATGTCCTTGATGCAGGCTGGTGGCCGCATTTCTTCAGTAGATTTTATCTTCGTCGGATTTGCTTCCATCCCTCGGTGGTTCACCAGGAATCCACGAAGCTTTCCGGAGCTAACACCAAAGACACACTTGTCCGGTTTCAGCTTTGTGCGTGTGACTCGCAACTTGTCGAAGACAGCTTGCAAGGTGTCAAGGAATGACTCCTTGTTCTTGATCTTGACGATGATGTCATCGACATACACTTCCACTACGTCTCTGATAAGCTCTCCAAAAGTTTTGTACCTAGCTCGTACAAATGTTGAAGCAGCGTTTTTGAGACCGAATGGCATTGTAGTATAACAATATAATCCATCTACTGTGATGAAGGAGGTATGTTCTTCTTCTTCCCTAGACATTCTGATTTGATGATACCCAGAATATGCATCTAGGAAACACAGTAATCCGCACCCGGAGGTGGAATCCACTATCTGATCTATTCTAGGTAGTGGGAATGGATCTTTTGGACATGCCTTATTCAGTGTAGTGTAGTCGATACACATCTGAAGCTTCCCGCCGGCCTTGGGTACCACGACTGGGTTTGACAGCCATTTGGGTGGAAGACTTCTCGGATGAATTCATCTTCAAGCAACTTCTTCACTTCTTGACGTATGAAGTTTTGTCGCTCTACTGATTGCTTACGAGGCTTCTGGTGTACAGGCCGAGCGTCAGGATAAATCTTCAGATTGTGCTCGATCACTTCCCTAGGGATCCCAGGCATTTGTGACAGTTGCCAGGCAAACACGTCGAAATTAGCCTGGAGGAAAGTGATGAGCACGAGTTCCTATTTGTCATTCAGACCTCCCGATATACGGGTGGTCTGAGCAGCGTTGGAACCGATTTGGACGACTTTGACGGGAATGTCAGTGTCGCCACTTGGTTGCACACGAGGTGTAGAGGTTGAGCCTTGATGACGAATGCTCGGGGGTTTTGAAGCTTGCTCCTTTCCAGATTCTTCCTCTTGCGCTGTAGCAAGCGCATGGAGTTCTTCCAGAGCAGTCACTCCGGTGGTGCGATCCCCGCGGATCCGGAGAACACCTGTTGGTGTTGGCATCTTCAACACCAAGTAGCCGTAATGGGCGTCAGCCATGAATTTGTACAAGGTTGGCCTGCCCAGGATGGCGTTGAATGGTAAGTTGATTTGCGCCACGTCGAAGACCAACTTCTCAGTGCGATAATTCCCTCGGGTCTCGAAGGTCCCGGGAGAGTAATTGCACTGAGAGGCGTTATGGCCCCCGGACCTACTCCGTAGAATGGTCGGGAGACCGAAGGAACTTTACCTGTCTGAGTTGAAGTCCTCCGAATACCCCACGTGTCATACGGGACCGGACCTACCTCCCTTCTATGGTTAGTCCCAGTGCTGCCACGTGTATACTGCAACCGGACCTACATCCCACACATGGGATAGCTCCGGGCTAAACACCTGCGCGGCACCCCAGGACCTAACCCCCGACAGAGGGAAGCTCCAGTACCGACACATGTACAACTGCACCGGACCTACTTGTCCCGGACGATAAGCACCAGAGCTGCCACGTGTCCAACCGCCGGACCTTTAGCCTCAACAATCAGACTGGTATACCCCCAACGGATCAGACCTTCAAGGGACAATCAAAGACTTCAAGACCCAATTAAGTGTCATTAATACCATATTAATGACACACGATCAGAGGGCCCTTAATACCAGTAATGGCACTGTCAAGGCCCATTACCACACTATTAAGGGTAATTAGCCTCATTAATTGTGTATTAAGCATCAGTAACCGCCAGGGCCACATGTCTGGCCAGGCTAGCGATGTAACGACTAGTCCTTGTACTATAAAAGGACTGGTCGAGCGATACACAGGGGGGCTCTTGACTTCTGAACTCTCTTGACACTCTCAGACTTAGCTCTGACACACGCTCACAACAGCTCAGACGCTCAATACAACAACCACACACCCCGTAGAGTAGGGTACTACACTTAGGCCGCCCGAACCATGTAAATCCTTGTGTCAATTTGCCATCGTGTTATGAATATCTGCACGCTCATTACCGAACTACAAACTCCGCAGGCTACTAACGGTAGTACCGGGAGAATTGGCGGAACTAGACTTCGACAGTTGGCACACCAGGTAGGGGGCGCCCGAGATTCAAGGATGGTGAACTCTGCAGCTAGATCGTCCAACGGCAACCCTGCTGTGCAACCTGCTGGAGGCAATCCCTCCAACATGCAGCAGCCAGCAGGTGTCGTGGCTCCAGCAGGAGTCATGCCACCGCCGCCATCGACCGCACCAGCAAATCAAGCTGGACAGCGAGATGGGGCTTCTGCGTCGATCACGACATCGGCGAACAACAACCCTGAACACGCGTTCCATGTCGCGCGTGCTCTTCTCCAATGTCCACTGCCTCCAGGAGCATCCCAGGGTGCAATGGAGCAGTGGAGGGCTGATGTGGAACATTTGGTTGCAGCAGCAGCCGATCGCATCAGCAACCAAGGTCCCCCCCCTCGGGGCGGGTCCCATCGCAGCATCGGACCGTATCGGGTAGACTTGGTACGCACGCTTCACAACACAGGAGACGTGTTGTGTCTCAACAGGCGATGTCGCTACCTTCCGAGGCTCGACGTACCCATACGGTAACCATCCGGGGCTTGATCGCCGTTACCGTCAACAGGATGGACGCGTCCATATCGAGCGCGCTCGCGAAAGCCAAGAGGCTCGCGACAGTCCTGCTCTCGAGGGAGTAGGAGGAGGCTGTTCTGCCCTGGCCATGTACAAACGCATGGTCAGATGGCCGCAAAAGTTCTGGCCTCACCTGTCGGAGAAATTTGATGGGACTGTCAATCCTGCTGAGTTTCTCCAAATCTACTCCACCGCAATCCTTGCGGCTGGAGGCAATGAGGTTGTGATGGCCAATTATTTCCCCGTGGCTTTGACTGGGACCGCCAAGTCATGAGCCTTCCGCCCGACTCCATCAACAGTTGTGCGGAATTGTGCCAAAAGTTCACCGCCAATTTCGGGAGTTCATACACCCGACCAGGCACCAAACTGGACCTTTTTGCTGTCAAGCAGAAGGGGGGAGAGTCCCTACGATCCTTCATCCAGAGGTTCTCCCATGTACGAAACACTATTCCTTCTATCTCAAGTGCCTATGTTATTGTGGCATTTAGACAGGGTGTACGAGACAAGAAGATGCTGGAGAAGCTGGTGACCAAGAAAGTCACCAGCGTCACGAAACTCTTCAGCTTGGCAGACAAATGCGCCAAAGCTGCAGAGGGCCGTGAAATGCACTCCCAACCACCTCCAAAGGACAACAAAAAGTCCTCCAAGGGAGAAGCCACTACCTCCGGGAGTGGCAAGAAGAAGAAAAAGTCCAACAACAAGAAGAAGCTGTCGGCTGGCAAACCTACAGCCGCTGCTACCGCAGCTCCGGGTGGCCGTGGGCCACGCTCTGAGAAACGACCTCGACCGTCGTCTGAAGACGGAGGCAGCTCCAAGATGTGGTGTCCTATACACAAGACGAACAACCACAACTTGGAAGGCCGCCTAGAGGTCCAGAACCTTGCCAAGCGCTACAACAAGCGCCGCGAAGAAGTTCCTTTCCGTCAAAGGGAAGGAAAACAGAAAGTCGACGAAGCTCCGGCTGAAGAGGTTAGGCTTTCAGGACCCTAAAAAGGTCTTGAATGTTGTTTACACCTCCATCGACGACGACTCCGATGTCCCCGACAACGAACGTCGGAAAATCATGAACACCATCTTTGGTGGTTCATGGGACATCACCTCCCACCGTGTCCTCAAGACCATGCGGTGGGACATGGACTCTGTAGCTCCCACCGCCAGGGCGCAGCCACACCAGAAGTGGATGGACACTGCCATCACCTTCGATGCTTTGGACTGCCCTCAGAACATGATCAGAGCTGGCCAACTTCCACTGATGGTATCTCCTACCATCAACAACATCCAACTCCACCATGTGATGGTGGACGGAGGTTCGGGGTTGAACCTCATAAGCTTCAAAGCTTTTGTCAAGCTTCAGCTCCGAACATCGGATCTTCGCCCCTCTTGCAGTCCCAAGGAGTATACGGTATGCATGGTACCGACAGTACTTGTTCACTGAGTCGTGATGTAGTTAATTATTTGGAGCTGAATATTATTAAATCATACTTTATGGAATAATTATGTTTTGATGCTTGTATGTTTAGATAAGATTGTTCACTAAATTTCAGATTCATAAAGCTTTAATTTGCTGCTAAAAGCTGAATGTAAGGATTAACATTTAGGTGAGTCTTTTTATTGCAAACTGCCATCCTATCGTACGTATATCCTGCATATAGAGTTCCATGCTTAGTGGAGACGGTTAAGTCTTGCCGAGCCGTCGTGCTCACGGTCGCTATTTTAAGTTTTTGCTGCAGATGATGATGTTTATGATGAAGGGTTCGCCGGTTAGGCGTTGCACCCGTCGGGGTACACGGCCTAGTGGGAACCCTGCACGCCGCTGTGATGTTTTCTGTGTGCTGCCAGTGTGATTCCGATCTAGGGCTGAACGGAATGACTTTTGCATAGCTTAGGCTTGAGTGTCAAGAGCTATGAACTTATCTTCCGCTGTAGTGTATTTAAATGTATACTATTTGTAAAAGACAAAGCTTGTATAATACTATGTTGTTTTATGTAATACGATATATCTTTTTCTGTGTGCTGTTGGGTGCCGCATCGCACGGCACCACCCAATTGGGATTCCTGGAATGTGTGGACTCCGATCCCCACATCTTGTGAAAAGGATCCTCCACTACATCAAGGTCACATCGCGCTAGGGCCTCCACATACATTCGTCTGCGAGCATCGACCTCACTGCATGCTCCGACACGAACTGTGGATTCCCAGACACGGGCCGATCGACTTTGGGGTACTGTGTCTTCCTCGGCAACACGCTCGTGTCGTGGTCCTCCAAACGCCAGACTACCGTCTCGCAGTCCAGCGCGGAGGCGGAGTACCGCGCGGTGGCTAATGTTGCGGCCGAGTGTTGCTGGATGCACCAACTACTCCAGGAGCTTTACAACAATGTGAACAAGGCCACCGTGATGTAGTGCGACAACATCTCTGTGGTGTACTTGACGCAGAACCCGGTCCATCACCGACGCACAAAGCACATCGAATTGGACATCCACTTTGTATGCGAGAAAGTTTCACTTGGTGAGCTCCGGGTTCTACATGTTGTAAAATCCCAGTTTTTCCTTAATATAAAGTTCAATTACCAGTTGGTTATCAACCATAGCGTAGATCAGTTTTGGTTGTACACATAAACTTGATCTCATCAAAAATATTTCTTTCACTCATAATTAAATTCTATTAACAAAGGGGAATGGAGTTCACCAATGACCCTAGGGTAATTCAAGTGACCTTTCTGCAAATTTTGGAATTTATTGAATGGAAATTTTCTAGGGCAAAACAATATGCAGTACTAAATATATTCAAATTATTTCAAAAACTTGAATATAGCTACTGTACAATTAGGCCCTGTCAAAATATTCAAATATGAGGCTATACATTTTTCCATGGCCTCATAATATTACAAAGAGCCTTCCTGCAAAGTTTCAAGATTTTTGAATTCTATTTGCTATTTTATTTTAGATGCTTAGCAAATTCAAGTCAAATTCAAATTTGAATTTGAATTTCACGTGAAACCTGTACAAATTTGAAATAAAATTTCAGAATCTGAATATCCATATTTAAAATGGCATATCCAGAAAAATCTATGATTTTTGGATCAAGTTTGGTAGGGGAAATGAAGTTCCAGAGAGGATAGGCTTGGAAGGGGATGGGGGACCCACTGTCCAGTGACCCAAACTCGAGCGGTTCCTCTGTTTTCACCATGGCAACACCTCCCGGCATGCAAGCCACGGAGCTGCTTGCTTGCTTGTGCCGTGGCCGACTCTCCTCACCTCCCTTTGCCTATTTATACCCCTCCTGACCGCCGGCGTCGAGTTCCCATTTCGTTTTGCCTTCCCACGCCGCAGTTCTGCACCGCTCGCGCGCAGCCGACCTCACCTCGGAACTCCGGCGATAACTTGCCATCTAGCCAAGGATCAATCGTGAGTTCTTTACCAAACTTGTTCACAACTTGCTTGCGCACCTTCTCCACCTTTTGGTGCGGTGTTTCCTCACCCGGTTGTGCGGTATTCTGCAGTTTTCCGATGACCGCGGGAGAAGCCGCCAAGAACCGCCCCTGCTCCACAGTCGACAAGCCGGAGGAAGCCTCTACAGGCCCCAAATTCTATAAGAGAAAGGTGTGTTATCGCGCCTTATGCATGCCCACCAACTTTCAAGACATGCCATGCCTTGTAGCGTTCTTATTTCCAATTTGCGCCATGATAGTTCATACCTATGTCTCTAGGTTAGGGATTTAATTCGTTTTCTACGTCTAATAATTCTTGACCATAGTTAAGGGATAGTTTACCTATCTGAAATTCGCCTAGAGGGGGTGTGTAAAAGCCCAAATTTCCAAAATTCAAAGTTCAGTTAGGACATAAATTTTGAATGTTAAAAAGAATTAAAAAAGGAATTGAGAAAAACAAATTCATTCAAACTCCAAATGAGGGAATTCAAAAAATAAACTTAGCTACTGTTTAAATGAAGTTAACATGAAGATTTGAGTTGACCAATGGATTCCAAATATTCCAAATAGAATGCCTGCAAAGTTTCATAATTTTTGAAGCAAGTTTGCTATTTAACTCAATAGCTACATTGAATTCAACTCAAATTCAAATTCAAGTTTGAATTTAAATGAAACTTTGTCCAATCAACTATGGGAATTCAGAATAAAATTCTATATGACTAATCCAGCCATCCCACAAATATCTAGCAATTTTTGGAATGAATTAGGTGGTAGAATTGATGGAGAAAGGATGAGGATGACGTGGGACCCACTTGTCATCCAAAGCAAAGTGTTGTTTTGGCTCTCCAAGTGACACAACATTGCATGCAATGTCCAGGCAGCTGCTTGCACTGTGGAGGTCGCCTCCAGCTGCCCCCATCTAGCCCTGGCCTCCTCCTTATATACCCCCCTTGCCCCTGGCTTGCTCTTTCTTCACCTTGAAGTCTCCAGCACCATTTTCACTTCTCTCCCGATTCCTTCTCTGTCCAGCCGATTTACAGCAAAGGTACTCCGTGTTCAGCACTTTTCTTTGCCGCTTATGACTCTCCAACCTCTTGTGCGGCCTTGTGATCTATTTCTTGCACAGCTAGGCCATCCCCGAAGCTGTTAACTTCGAAACCGAGGCCGCTGGAAATCTCCCCTGTTTTGCCGCGCCTCTGCTCATCGTCGACCCGGCGATACGGCCATCATCTCGCCTCGGTCCTAGAAGGAAAAAGGTTCGCCTACTCATGTTCTAGCTGCTCGTAAAGTTTCAGCACATGCCATGCCTCATAGCCCCCGTATTTGCTTTTCTCCCGATGAACTTCGGTTATGAGTAGAGTTGCTTCGCGTGTGAAATAGCTTCTATACAGATAATTATTCCTTGTGCACCTGTGATATGTTGTTCTATATGGACAGGCGCATCACCTCGAACAGGAGTAATCGAGTTTCATCGGTTATTCACACCGGAATCTCATTTTTCCCCAACCGCGGATTTTTCCCTCCTCGGTCCGTAGTTGCCACAAGTTTCCAAGCCTTTTCTCTGCCTCTTATGGACAGATTCTTGTTCCCCATGCTTCCATGAATCTTCCCGAGGTCTTCCCGATCAGTTTCACCCACCGGAGGGCTCGGTCGACATGGCCAAAACCCTAATCACCACCGCTGCCGTCGTGCAAGCCTTCCGGGCCATCGCCGGCGTGCGCTGACCCCACCGGCATGCTCAGCACCTCAAAATAGGGTTAGACGGCGAGTTTTGTGAGGAGGCGTGTCGTGGATCGATAGGCGGCGAGAGCTCTGGCGAGGCGCCGTCGCGTTCGCGCGCCTGGCGGGAGGTAGACGACGACCCCGTGGGGCCCCGTCATCAGTGGAAGCGCAGCGCGCGCTCTGGATCAGCTGCAGCCAAGGATCCCATGTGGATATATATGTTTTCTCTGTGGCCCGGTGTTGCTTAATCCCGATTAGTCCATTTTAAACCCGTTGGCCCCCTGGATTATTCAAACATTTTCCATTTGAAATTTATTCCAGATTTTGCCCCAACTTGGAAAATCTATAACTCCTAGGATACTTGTCTAAAAATTCCCAAATAATTTTTGTAGAACCAGAATGAAGAGTAATTTCCAGTGGCGCACTTGTATTTGTATGAAAGTCCATATGAATTTCTCCATAATTCAAATAATCGAAATGCTTATAGAATTAATTCCTATAGTTCTGCTCTTTGGAAAAATACCAAATTCCTCCAGAACCTTCATTTGAATATCCTTGAACTCCAGTAAAAATATCAGGGTCATTAGACTTCATTTACATGGTCTGATCACCTGTGTATTCTTTATGCACATAAAAAAGGCAAAATTCATTTAGAAATTGTACAGGAACTTGTGCAAACTTCTAAATTAAATATCTCTCAGTATAAAGCTTCAAGAATTTGTCAAACCAACTCTGTTGGTTTTGTATTTATCCATAATAACCAGAACTACAACCCAATCTTCATGAAAAACCTTAGATTTTCCTGTAGAGCCCTTTTAGGTAAAATCATGTTTGATTTTCATCTGATAATTCACTTCATAGAAAACTATGAAATTTTGACAAAATGTTCTTTAGTAAGTTTATGAATTCCTGTACAAATTTCAGCTTCATTTGTATTTAATAACCTAGTTCAATCCGGAGATTTTCCTAAAAGGTCATAGAATGCCCAAAAACATCAGAACTATTTCTGAAATTTATCCAAACTTCTAAATTCAATATCTCCCAACAATAAGCTTAGAAATTTATGAAACAAATTTCCCTAGAACCAATGAGAATCCCTATGTATGATACAACCACTGGTAGCCATGATAGACCTGCACAATTACAACCAAAATTCAGAGAAGGCTTTCACTTGTTGGAATTTTATAGACAACAAGCTTCCTTGAACATCTCCAATTTTTGGTCCAGATCTTCCACATAGCACCTAATGTCCCCTGTAAAATTTCTAGAACCATTAATCTTAAATTCTTATACTTAACTGTATTTCCTTTGAACTATAATATAATATCGGTATTTATTAACTTGCATATTTCTTTCCATATCAATTAGTTGCCGAGCTCAAGAGGACCCGGATCTACATGAAGTCATCCCTCTAGAGATTAACTTTGACACCGTCTTGCAACCAGGCAAGCCCCGTTTTACATTTAAGCGCTATTACAAAATTTTGATTTGTATCACCTATGTCAAGGGTGAGTATTGTGCATTAGGGCTAAGGTGATTGAAAACCCACTTGCATGACCAGATCAACCTATGGAGCGTTTGGTTAGTTGTCAAGTCACTGTGTAGACTATGCTATGCTAAATGTTGTATAGGATTCGGTAGAAGTCGAGTAGTTGGAATCTACTCGCATGGCTAGGACTTTTTCACACAGGATTGGTTCAAAGAGAATGAAGTAGTAATCTGAAAATGAGACCAGGCAGGGGCGTAGGATGCAGCAAGACGTGCTCTTGGGTGCGTAGACCTATCTGTGTCGGTTAAGGACCGATCCGTATTCCGCTCTGCTGAGCAAGTTTGAACTGTACCGGAGTCATGCTAGATATATGGGGTCCAGAAAACCGATGTACCTTGGGAAGCTTTTGTTGAGACTTTTTTGATCGCCTCAGGCTTTTGGCCGTAGCGCAGTAGACAGAAACTCGCTCATGACATCTTCACTGCCGAAGGGTGCACTATGAGTGTGGGGTACTGTCCTAGACAATTGAATAGATTCAACTTGGGCGGAACTTGCAAAAGGTGGATGCGTACGATGTCCGTGGAGTGCACCGATGTGACTTCCAGTACGGGCGTACGTGTCGTGTTTTCCGGGTATCATTGATTCGAATCACCGTCCCTCGCGGTTATGAGTATCACTTGTTCACTGAGTTGAGATGTAGTTAAATACTTGCACTTGAGATGAGAACTAATCACTGCTGTTATGAACATTATATTATCATGGTATTGCTATGTTTGATGTATTAGTATAGAGCTCACTAAATTTAACTTCCACCTTGGGCATGCAGCATCGTGATGAAGCTTTTCTTGTTTGATTGTGGAGTTACAATGTTGCCCCGCACAAGGTTTAAGTTGCTTCTATAAATCTGAAAATAAGGACCCACATTTAGGCGAGTCCATTGTGCAAATCTACCATCCTATGTTTATGTCTTTTCCCTCATGTAGAGTTTCATTTTTAGGTGAGACGGTTAAGTCTTGCTGAGTCTTCGTGCTCACGGTTGCTATATAAGTTGTTTTGCAGGTACTAACCTCTATGCTTATGATTATGGTTGTCCGATGAGACTCGGAACTCTCCGAGTAAGATACTCATGTGGGAACCATGCCGCTGTTGTTTGGTTTTCGTGGCTAGTGAGGAGCGTCCGTGGGCTGGACGACTTCTCTTTTGTTTATTAGACTTGAGTACGAGTGTTGTAATCTTATCTTCCGCTATAGTTTATTTTTATATAAACTATTTGTAAACTAAACATCTTTGTAAATTTCAGCAAATGATTTATGTAATACGCGTTCCTTTACATGTGTGCTGTTGGGTGTCGCATCGCACGGCACCATCCAATGCGATTCCTGGAAAGTGTGGACTCCGGTCCCCACACACGTGGTATCAGAGCCGCATTGGGAATAGCACGCTTATAAAGGATCGTATTACAAGAAAAGCATAGGACATGGTGAGGATACGATACTAGGCCCACATAAGGACTATATTAGCATAAGTTATTAAGGTGGCAAAACTAACTTATGTGTTATTATATTCTGTATCAATGCTTTGACGTCAGGTAAGAGGTAATGTACGCCACCGCAAGCGGATCAATTGCGGTAAGCTCACCATGCGATAGGTAGCACGGAAATCTTTCTGTGGCTTTGCACGGAAGTCAATATGAGTCTCTGAAACTTTCAATGTTTCTGAGAACATATGACACACGGTACTCCAGCGTGCTTCAAAGTTAGTGGGAGTCCCTGCCGGGTGGGACATAACCCGATGCACCTCCTACTGGTACAGCACTATGCAAAGACGTGGGATCCCATCGGGTGGTAGAAAACCCGGTCATGTACCTCGAGACGTGGCTCAACTCGGGGCGGCCCGTATGGAATGATACGGGACAAATGTTTTTACTTTCATTGATATTATTGAGAACTGTCCACCCATGCGGGTTGTGTCGTATGACACCATATGATTGATCAATAGTTTGGGTGTAGTGACAGGTACACTGACCACATGGTCGTATTGTGTTTAGAAATTGTTTGCGAGTGAACGTCATTAAGGCCACCATTGAGACGTATGCCGGAATGCCAGCTTAGAATTTTTGCTTTGAGAGGCACATAGTACCGACATATACTCCATTGATGCATTAACCACTTTTCTGTAAAATGGAACTGACAAGATGTAAAAATACTTATATTAGCTATGGAGCTCTGAGTTTGAACTAAGTTTTCAAATTTGGAGTAGGTTTTGAAGTCACCAATTCAGAAACAGAGTGTTCTGTTTTCTGCTGTAAGAAGACCAGACTTTGAGAAACCATATCTCCCGGTAGGAAATTCCAATGAATGTTTATAGTACATGGACAGAAAGTTTAGGAAGTCCTTTAAAACTGTTATGTTCAACTCCAGAACTTAATTTCCCTCTAACCAGTTTAAAATTTCGAAGTTCCAAACTCTGCCAAAACTGGACAGAAACTAGAACCCTCTCTGGACTCCTGATTGTTTTCACCATATCTCACCCTAGAAAATTCGAACCGGGTCATGCTAGACATTTCTGGAATCCTTGTAATACTTATTACAACTTTGTAGATTGTGGATTTTTTAAATTCTTCTGTTTTATATCTGGAAATTGTGGCCCAAATTCAGCATAAACAAAGGAGATGCCGTCAAAATTTTCCAGAAAAACTGTCAGGTTTACGATACCATATCATCTCAACCAGAAACGATCTGAAGGAAAACCAATATTTTTTGGAAAGGTCTTGAAGTGTACTTAAACTTTGTAGTTTACCTCAAGATCTGATTCTGCCATTTACTGGGTAAAATTTGTGTTTGAGTACAACCTGGTAAGGTTTCAACAGAAACTTTATCGGTTTGACATAATTTTGTCTTGTTATGAATCTGGTCCTCGAATTCACTTCAAGAAGTGTCGTAACGGACCAGTTGTTGATACTCAACTATTTACCAGTGGAATTGATGGTTTGACTCACTCGAACCTCTTTTCTTTTGTGGCCATGTTTGTGTCATATTAAAGATAAAAGTGTGTTGTCGCACAATAACGCGCATAACGTCCCGTCGTGACCAACAATAGTTGAAATGAACTTCGCTCCATGGAGTTCATTATTTTGGAACTCGCTATTGTAACATTGATCCAGGGATGATGTATTGTGTATAAAGTCTATACTTTATCAATATGTGACCGTTATGCAAATTTGGCTATCAATACACACGCTATTGTTTTCATCCTAGTGTGATCTTGCAATATCACGTCTCATGTTGGATTAATGACTGTAACTGCAGAATGGTGCACACTCGCACAACATACAAGGTCGGTGGTTCATGTCAGGGAAGGGATGACTTCCGAGAGCTAGAACAGCCGGCGCAACAGCCACCTCCATCTACGCTTACATTGGCGGATGATATCGCAGCCATGCTAGGTTCGTGTGACGAGCGGACCGAACTGCTGCGACCCTCATGCAGATTACGTCCAATCAGGGGGATGTCAAGCCGAAGGCAATCATCAACCTCAGCAAGCAACATATCAAGAATTCTTGGCGACTGCACCCCCCGTGTTCAGTGGTGATGGTGAACCTCTAGATGCGGCCCATTGGCTCCGCAGCATTGAAGCTAAGTTCGGACTGCTGCAGTGCAGTGACCCTATGAACGTTTTATATGCAGAACAACAACTACATGGCATCGCTGGTGCTTGGTGGGCGAACCACATCACCTCCTTGGCCGCCGGACAACAAGTCACTTGGACAGAGTTCCGGAAGGAATTCCATGCCTATCATGTTCCTCCTGCCATTGTGAGAAGGAAGCTTCAGGAATTTTTTGATTTGAAGAAGGAGAAAGGAGTGCTCAAGAATACTCCAAAGTCTTTGTTAATCTAGCGCAATATGCGTCGGAGTATGTGAGTACGGAGGATCAGAAGCGAGAGTACTTCTATCGGGGTCTAAGCCCATGTTGAAAGACAAGCTTGCATTGTTCAATCATGGCTCGTTCAACGCTATGCTTAATGCTGCGATTACGCAAGAGGATGCCACAAGTGAGCGGATCGCAGAGGAGTCAAAGAAGAGACTTGCTGTGCAGAACAGCACACATAATGTTCCTCAGAAATATCTTATGGTGTACCGATCACCGTCCGGTCAGATATGACAGCCGGCTGCACAACCGAGTTCGTATCGGAGCCGACCGTTTGAAGTAGAAGATTTCCAACCAGCAGTACATCAACAGCAAGAACCGTTCCAAATTGTTCCATGGGCATTTATCTCGAAGCGAGATGGAGGACAATTCAGGCCTCAAGTCAGTGGGATGTTGAATCATTATAGGTGTTCCACATGCGATCGTGTAAAGCACTATACCAGGGATTGCCCAGAGAAAATGTTGAGCAGCGGGCAAGTACCAGTACAATGGTGTATTCAGCCCCGTATTCAACCACGGAAGACATCACTGCAAACCGGAAGTGTTCAACATATAGCGATCGATGGTGTTCCGGAGGGAGCACCGGTGTTAGCGGGCATGTTTGCTATCAAAGACATACCTGTCCTCATACTCTTTGATTCTGGTGCTACCCACAATTTTATCAGTAAATCATGTGTGGATCAGCACCAATTATCGACCAATACTCCCAAGAAAAGTTATCTTATAAGCTCACCGGGTGGAAGTATCTCGGCTAGTCAGATTGTTCCCCGAGCAGCTTTATGCTTGGGGGGCAAAATATATCCAACGTCGCTGATTATATTGGATGGAAAGAAGATCAACGTAATATTGGGAATGTCATGGTTGAACCATCACGGTGCCGTTCTTAATATTGGTACCCGGACTATCCAAATTGACTCTCCGACGCACGGACAATACGAGCTGTTTTTGGACAGTTTGGAGCAGGACAGTGCAGCTGCATATAACACGGAAGCAACTAAACTTGAAGATATTCCGGTGGTCCGTGAGTATCCCTACGTGTTTCCTGATGACTTATCGGGCATGCCGCCCGAACGGGATGTTGAGTTCAAGATTGAACTTGTATCGGGAACCACACCGATCTCTCGAAGACCGTATCGAATGGCGCCAAAGGAGCTAGCTGAATTAAAGGAGCATTTGAAAGACCTTTTGGACAAGGGTTTTATTCACCCAAGCTCGTAACCTTGGGGCTGCTCGGCGCTGTTTGTCAAGAAGAAGGATGAGACATTGCGGTTATGCGTGGATTATCGACCGCTCAACGCCGTGACTATAAAGAACAAGGACCCACTGCCCCACATCAACATTTTATTCGATCAACTTGTTGGTGCGAGGGTGTTCTCAAAGATGGATCTTCGGTCCGGATATCATCAAATCAAAATCCGACAGGAGGATATACAGAAGATGGCATTCTCGACGCGTTATGGATTATACGAGTATCTTGTCATATCTTTTGGTCTCACCAACGCTCAGGCTCACTTCATGTATCTCATGAACTCAGTATTTATGCCGGAGTTGGACAAGTTCGTTGTGGTATTCATTGACGACATATTGGTTTATTCCAAGTCAGAGGAAGAGCATGCTAAACATTTTCATATTGTGTTGCAACAGTTGAGAGATCAAAAGTTATACGCAAAATTCAGCAAGTGTGAATTTTGGATCAGCCAAGTGCCATTCTTCGGACACATTATTTCAGCTGAGGGCATCGCTGTGGACCCAAGTAAAATTGTTCAAGTACTGAAATGGCAATCTCCGAAGTCAGTACATGAAGTCTAAAGTTTCCTCGGTTTAGCGGGATATTATCGGAGCTTCATCCCGAGCTTCTCAAAAGATCGCGTAACCGATGACGGAACTGCTGAAAAAGGAAACCAAATATATTTGGAGTTCAGCTTGTGAAGAAGCGTTCAAGACATTAGTACATCACCTTACAACAGCCCTGGTTCTTGCTCAGCCAGACACGACAAAACCATTCGACGTTTATTGTGATGCATCCGGCATCGGACTTGGCTGTGTTCTTATGCAAGAAGGGTGTGTGGTCGCATATGGATCTCGCCAACTCCGAAACCATGAGCAGCACTATCCGACTCACGACCTTGAGCTTGCTGCCGTGGTATTGGCATTAAAAATGTGGAGGCATTACTTGCTTGGAAATCTTGTACACCTCTACACCGACCACAAGAGTTTGAAATATATTTTCACGCAGAAGGAGCTGAATATGAGACAACAAAGGTGGTTAGAGTTGATCAAAGATTACGAAATTGAAATTCACTACCACCCTGATAAAAGCGAATGTGGTTGCCGACGCGCTCAGTTGGAAAGCCCATGTCCACAATATCACCATGGCTGAAACAGAAGATTAGGAACCAAGTCTGTATGTGATTCCATATGGGGCTCTCAATAATCTTGCTCTCATTTCCACCATCCGAGAGGAAATTATTGAAGCCCAAAAGAAGGACAAGGGCATGTCACACATACGAGAAAGAATGGACAGCGGGGAAGTAAAATGTTTCCGGAAAGATGATCACGGTACATTATGGTTCAAGGAACGGATAGTTGTACTCTAAGATGTTATGCTCCGGAAGAAAATATTGGATGAAGCTCAAATGTCAAAAATTTCTATTCATCCGGGCAGCAATAAAATGTATCAAGATTTAAAAACCAAGTTTTGGTGGACACGGATGAAGCGGGAAATAGCGAAGTACGTATCCGAGTGTGATACGTGTCGGCGAGTGAAGGCCGACCATATGAAGAAGGCAGGACAGCTACAACCGCTGAATATACCGGCATGGAAATGGGAGGATGTGAGTATGGATTTCATAGTCGGATTGCCACTCACATTCCCAAAGAATGATTCGATTTGGGTAATAGTCGACCGACTAACCAAATCAGCACACTTCATCCCGGTAAATGTCGGATTCAATGCAAAGAAATATGCGGAGTTGTACATATCAAGAATCGTGTGTTTACACGGCATTCCTCGCACGATTATCTCAGATCGAGGCTCGCTGTTCGTTGCTCGTTTCGGGGAACAACTGCACGCCTCGTTGGGTACTAAACTGATTAGAAGCTCTGCATATCACCCCCAGACCGATGGACAAACCGAGAGGGTGAACCAGGTCCTTAAAGACATGTTGCGTGCATGTGCCATCCACCGCGGTAAAAATTGGGACGATCACGTGTACCTCCGCGTGTCACCGATGAAAGGAATTCACTGGTTCGGAGTAAAAGGAAAGCTAGATCCCCGGTTTATTGCCCCGTTTGCAATCACAGAGAAGTGCGGACCTGTGGCTTATCGATTGGAATTACCGGCATATCTCGCTGGTATACACGACATTTTCCACGTATCTCAGCTCCGGAAATGTCTCAAGTTCACAGCTGCAGTACACACCGACGAAATCGGCAAATTGCAACCGGATTTGACGTACTCCGAACATCCGGTTCAGATTCTCGACGAGAAGACTCGAACAATGCGGAACCGCATGCTTTAGTTCTATAAAGTGTTATGGAGCAACCATACTGTTGAAGAAGCAACTTGGGAATGTCTCCGCTCTAACTATCCGTATTTCTTATCATCTCATATCCGGTAAGTCCTCTCCTACTTTCGTCTCTTTATTGTAATCTCGGGACAAGAATCTTTTAGGGGGGGGGGATGTAAAAGCCCAAATTTCCAAAATTCAAAGTTCAGTTAGGACAAAAATATTGAATGTTAAAAAGAATTAAAAAGGAATTGAGAAAAACAAATTCATTCAAACTCAAAATGAGGGAATTCAAAAAAATAAACTTAGCTACGGTTTAAATGAAGTTAACATGAAGATTTGAGTTGACCAATGGATTCCAAATATTCCAAATAGAATCCCCGCAAAGTTTCATAATTTTTGAAGCAAGTTTTCTATTTAATTCAATAGCTACATTGAATTCAACTCAAATTCAAATTCAAGTTTGAATTTAAATGAAACTTTGTCAAAGCAACTATGGGAATTCAAAATAAAATTCTATATGATTAATCCAGCCATCCCACAAATATCTAGCTAATTTTGGAATGAATTAGGTGATAGAATTGATGGGAAAGGATGAGGATGACGTGGGACCCACTTGTCATCCAAAGCAAAGTGCTGTTTTGGCTCTCCAAGTGACACCACATTGCATGAAATGTCCAGGCAGCTGCTTGCACTGTGGAGATCGCCTCCAGCTGCCCCCAGCTCGCCCTGGCCTCCTCCTTATATACCCCCCTTGCCCCTGGCTTGCTCTTTCTTCACCTTGAAGTCTCCAGCACCATTTTCACTTCTCTCCCGATTCCTTCTCTGTCCAGCCGATTTGCAGCAAAGGTACTCTGTGTTAAGCACTTTTCTTTGCCTATCCTTATTCCCCAACCTCTTGCGCAGCCTTGTGATCCATTTCTTGCACAGCTAGGCCATCCACGAAGCTGTTAACTTCGAAACCAAGGCCGCCAGAAATCTCCCCTGTTTTGCCGTGCCTCTGTTCATCGTCGACCTGACGATACAGCCACCACCTCGCCTCAGTCCTTGAAGGAAAAGGTTCGCCTACTCATGTTATAGCTGCTCGTAAAGTTTCAGCCCATGCCATGCCTCATAGCCACCGTATTTGCTTTTCTCCTGACGAACTTCGGTTATGAGTAGAGTTGTTTCGCGTGTGAAATTCTTTCTATACAGTTAATTATTCCTTGTGCACCTGTGATATGTTGTTCTATATTGCCAGGCGCATCACCTCAAACAGGAGTCATCAAGTTTCATCAGGTATTCACACCGAAATCCCATTTTTCCCCAACCGCGGATTTTTCCCTCCTCGGCCCATAGTCCCCACCAGTTTCCAAGCCTTTTCTCTCCCTCTTATGGCCAGATTCTTGTTCTCAATGCTTCCATGAATCTTCCCAGATCTTCCTGATCAGTTTCACTCACCAGAGGGCTCAGTCGACATGGCCGAAACCCTAATCGCCGTCGCGCAAGCCTTCCGGGCCATCGCTGGCGTGCGCTGACCCCACCGGCGTGCTCAGCACCTCGAAATAGGGTTAGGCGGCGAGTTTGGCGAGGAGACGTGTTGTGGATCAATGGGCGGCAAGAGCTCCAGCGAGGCGCCGCCGCGGTCGCGCGCCTGGCGGGAGGTACACGACGACCCCATGGGGCCCCGTCGTCAGTGGAAGTGCAGCGCGCGCCCCGGATCAGCTGCGGCCAAGGATCCCATGTGGCTACGTACGTTTTCTCTGTGGCCCAGGGTTGCTTAATCCTGCCTTGTCCATTTTAAACCCGTGGCCCCCCCCCCCCCCCCCCCCCGGATTATTCAAACATTTTTCATTTGAAATTTATTCCAGATTTTACCCCAACTTGGAAAATCTATAACTCCTAGGATGCTTGTCCAAAAATTCCCAAATAAATTTTGTTAGAACCAGCATGAAGAGTACTTTCCAGTGGTGCTCTTGGATTTGTATGAAAGTCCATATGAATTTCTCCATAATTCAAATAACAAAATGCTTATAGAATTAATTCCTATAGTTCTGCTCTTTGGAAAAATACCAAAATTTTCCAGATCCTTCACTTCAATATCATTGACCTCCAGTAAAAACATCAGGGTCATTAGACTTCATTTACATGGTCTCATCACCTGTGTATTCTTTATGCACATAAAAATAGCCAAATTCATTTAGAAATTGTACAGAAACTTGTGCAAACTTCTAAATTGAAATATCTCTCAGTATAAAGCTTCAAAAATTTGTCAAACCAACTCTGTTGGTTTTGTCTTTATCTATAATAACCAGAACTACAACCCGATCTTCATGAAAATCCTTAGGTTTTCCTGTAGGGCCCTTTAAGGTAAAATCATGTTTGATTTTATCTGATAATTCACTTCATAGAAAACTATGAAATCTTTCCAAAATGTTCTTTAGTAAGTTTATGAATTCCTGTAAAAAGTTCATTGGTCTTTAATAACCTAGTTCAATATGGAGATTTTTCTAACAGGTCATAGAATGCCCAAAAACATCAGAACTATTTCAGAAATTTATCCAAACATCTAAATTCAATATCTCCCAATAGAAAGCTTAGAAATTTATGAAACAAATTTCTCTTGAACCAGTGAGAATCCCTTTATATGATACAACCACTGGTAGCCATGATAGATATCCAGAATTACAACCAAAATTCAGAGAAGGCTTTTACTTGTTGGAATTTTATAGACAACAAGCTTCCTTGAACATCTCCAATTTTTGGTCCAGATCTTCCACATGGAACCTAATGTCCCCTGTAAAATTTCCAGAACCATTAAGCTTAAATCCATATACTTAACAGTCTTTCCATTGAACTATAATATAATACCGATATTGATTAACTTGCATAATTCTTTGCATATCGATTAGTTGCCGAGCTCAAGAGGACCCCAGAGCTACTTGAAGTCATCCTTCTGGAGATTAACTTTGACACCGTCTCGCAACCAGGCAAGCCCCTGTTTGAATTTAAGCGCTATTATAAAATTTTGATTTGTATTACCTTTGTCTAGGGTGAGTATTGTGCATTAGGTCTAAGGTGATTGAAAACCCACTTGCATGACCAGATCAACCTATGGAGCGTTTGGTTAGTTGTCAAGTCACCGTGTAGACTATGCTATGCTAAATATTGTATAGGATTCGGTAGAAGTCGAGTAGTTGGAATATACTCGCATGGCTAAGACTTTTTCACACGGGATTGGTTCAAAGAGAATGAAGTAGTAATCTGAAAATGAGACCGGGCAGGGGCGTAGGGTGCAGCAAGACGTGGTCTTGGGTGCGTAGCCCTGTTTGTCTCGGTTAAGGACCGATCCGTATGACGCCCTGCTGAGCAAGTTTGAACTGTACCGGAGTCATACTGGATATATGGGGTCCAGGAAACCGATGTAACTTGGGAAGCTTTTGTTGAGACTTTTTCGATCGCCTCAGGCTTTCGGCCACATCATAGTAGACGGAAACTCGCTCACGACATCTTCACTGCGGAAGGGTGCACCGTGAGTGGGGATATTGTCCTAGACAATTGAATCGATTCAACTTGGGCGGAACTTGAGAAAGGTGGCTGCGTACGACGTCCGTGGAGTGCACCGATGTGACTTCCAGTACGGGCGTATGTGTCATGTTTTCTGGGTATCATTGATTTGAATCACCATCCCTCGCGGTTATGAGTACCACTTGTTCACTGAGTTCTGACGTAGTTAAATACTTACACTTGAGATGAGAATTAATTACTGCTGTTATGAACATTATATTATCGTGGTATTGCTATGTTTGATGTATTAGTATAGAGCTCACTAAATTTAATTTTCACCTTGGGCATGCAGCATCGTGATGAAGTGTTTCTTGTTTGATTGTGGAGTTACGATGTTGCCCCGCACAAGGTTTAAGCTGCTGCTATAAATCGAAAATAAGGACCCACATTTAGGCGAGTCCATTATGCAAATCTGCCATCCTATGTTTTTGTCTTTACCCTCATGTAGAGTTTCATGTTTAGGTGAGACGGTTAAGTCTTGCTGAGCCTTTGTGCTCACGGTTGCTATATAAGTTTTTTTGCAGGTACTAACCTCTATGCTTATGATTATGGTTGTCCGATGAGACTCGGAACTCTCAGAGTAAGATACTCATGTGGAAACCATGCCGCTGCTATTTGGTTTTCGTGGCTAGTGAGGAGCGTCCGTGGGTTGGACGACTTCTCTTTGCTTATTAGATTTGAGTACGAGAGTTGTAATCCTATCTTCCGCTGTAGTTTATTTTTATATAACTATTTGGAAACTGAACATCTTTGTAAATTTCAGCAAATCATTTATGTAGTACGCGTTCCTTTACATGTGTGCTGTTGGGTGTCACATCGCACGGCACCACCCAATGCGATTCCTGGAAAGTGTGGACTCCGGTCTCCACAGGGTGAATAGGCAATAATACCTGAAATGACTTAATCAAACAGGATTAAATTCATGTGGCCGGACTAGTCTGCAAAGGGCCGGACTAGTCCGCTCAACACAGGGTGAAAACCCTAAAACTTGGTTTCTACATGTTATTTGTGGAAATAAAGTTCACTGAAGAAATAAGCAATATGTGGTAAACTTGTAAAGCTCAGATTTTGAGGTTTAAACACTTAGATTGCAAGTTCACAATAATGATCAAAGTGAAGAGCAATAAGAGCAATATGAACCCTTATAGCAATACTAGTGATCACGAAAAGTGAAAGACAAGTGTGGCAAGATTTATCCCGTGGTTAAGCTCCACGAAGAAGCCTACATCCACATTGAGAAGTCCACACAAGGACCGGGTCTCACTTGACCCTTCTCTCACCAAGCCACCACCATGGCTGGCTTGGATTCCACTATGTCAATAGGTAATCACCAAGTTTGATGGGGTTGCTCACAAGTTGAGGCTCCCACAAATCAATACAATGAGGAGCACACGAAGCTCATCTCAAAAAAGCCACAAAACACAACACAATGTGCAAGAGATCAAACCGAGAGCCAAAGCGCGATAATCTTCCTTTACTCTCCTCCCCAAACCCTAATCTCTTCAAGATTTGCTCTTAAGGGGTTAGTAGAACGAGTAGAAGGCTTTGGAAGGCTCTAGGATGCTTGTGGCGGCGCTAGGGTTCAAGACTTGTTCAAATGAGGCCGGGGGTCCCCTTTTTATAGGGGTCCCGAGCCCCTTCTGCTGACCTCAGCAGAAGGGCAGACTAGTCCGGCCTCTAGACCTGGACTAGTCCGGCCTTTTGGGATCACTGACCTCTAGTCAGTTCCTGAAAACTGCCATACTGAGCGACGATCGTCACGCTAACCGCAAAATTTCCAAATTCAAACGGTCACTAAACAATAGACTATTTCGGTCAACAACAGACTAGTCCGAAGTGGAACAGAACCGTTTGGTCCATCCCAAAACGGACTCTTCTGGGTTGGCCCAGACTAGTCCGGCCCTCTAGGGTTTCTCTCGATCTATCTCACTAAGTCTCAAACGGACTGGTCCGTACCAAACGGACAAGTCCAAATTTTTCCAGAGAGCTTTGGTCCGTCTAAAAACGGACAAGTCCGAACTTCTCGGACTTAGCTCCAAAATCACTCAGATTCACTCCAGAGACGTTTGGTCCGTCTCAAAACAGACTTGTCTGCCTGGCCAGACTAGTCAGGCCTTGAGGCCTGGACTTGTCCGGCCTCCTAGGGTTTCTCTCATTTTTGGCTTCTCACTTAGGTGTTTCACTAAAACACCACTTTGAGCCCTCTAGAATGATCTCATTGCACATGATACATCCACCCTCTCGCATGACACGGCTTATATAAGCTCAACACCAAAGAAACCCCAATTTCTACACCTGAGTCTTTGACGCCCGTTTTATCCTTTTCCTTTTTGAGGGTTTTCATCACATTTCAATCCTTGTACCTATGCTTAAGATCACTTTAGCTCATTAGCCTCTTAATTGTCATCATCAATCATCCAAATCCCACGGGGATGCCTAGATGCACTTTTAGTCTCCCCCTTTTTGGTGATTGATGACAACACATTAAGACTTCAACAAACAAGGATAATAATTTGTTTTCATAACATGTATTTGTATGAGTGACTCCCCCTCAATGTATGCATCATGAGTAAGAGAGATTGAGAGAGTTCTCATACATATACACGTTATGGTGGGGTGCCCAAGTGATGTGATCATGGGTTGTGATAAAGCAACAAATATGCAAGATAGACATGTAAATGAGGCAACACATCACAAATTTAGGCAGGATACATGAATACATAGATTAAGTCTTATAATACAATTTGAAATGAGAGTTTAAAACATAAGTCCTTTTAAAACATAAGTCCTTAATAGATCAAATACTCTCTCACTAATAACTAGATAGAGACTCTCAAACTCTCCCCGTATCTAAGTTCCCCATCCACTAATCTCTCCCCCTTTGGCATCAAGACACCAAAAAGGAAAATAAGAGAGGAAGAGCCCGTAGGTCTACTCATCATCGGAGTCGTCATCTTCCACGCCGCCTTGGAACCCGCTATCGCTCTCCGTGGCCTCCGGGTCAACATTGGCATCATCATCATCGGTCGGGGTCGCGGTGGAAGTCCCATATTCACCAAACTGAGCGAGCTCCTCGGCAGTCAACTCCGGGAAAGAAGTGAGCTCACCATCACTCTCCTCGGCGGGAGACATAGGAATGTACAGCTTGTCGCACATCGCCTTGAGATACTTCTCGTTGCGATGCTCCATGCGACGTTGCCAAATTTCCGTCTTCTGACAAGAGGAGAAAAGAGCTTTAAAGCATTTGAAGAACCACTCCCGCATTGTGACAAAGGCGGAGATGGCGGAGGAGATGGCACAAAGCGAGAGGAAGAAGCGGGAGGATCCGCATTCTTCCTCCTAGGAGCAGCCGACTCTGGAGGAGGGAGTTGAGGTCGAAGCCTCCGGTGAATTATGTCTATCTTGAAGGTGAGTCTGGAGATCTTCTCGATCATGTACAAGATGTATGGAGCGTATCCACATGATCGGTTGGGGGTATGGGAGATGTTGAAGATGTCGTCGAAGATGTAGTCAACCACACTGTAGTGGACATCTCCATCAATGAGGACCATGAAATGCCTCAAATTCCCATGAATTACCCCCGCATCTTGATCCTTGGGGGCAATGGTCTTCCTGAGCACCCTGTTGAGGACACTGTAGAAGGGCTTGATGTTCCTTATGTGCCCCGCCTCCAAGGGTACATGGCTAGGATACATGTACTCTAGGGTATCGCGATCAACTGGCCTAAAGTTGGATATAATGACTTCATTGTCCAGTTGATCCTCTAGGTCAAGCAGCTGAGCAAACTCCCAATAGGTGGTGGAGTATTGCTCTGCATGGGTCATCCAGGTAATCCTCTTGTCCCCATCAGTGTGGAAGTAGATATTGGAATAGAACTGAGTGATGACTTCCACATTCCAGTCATACTGAAAAGCCATGAACTTCTTCAAACCATGCTGCTCGACGGCCTCAATCACAGCATTGAAGGCTATGCGATCCCTCTGGGCCATGTAATCCCAGTCTATCCACTGAGCATCTATGACAGGGGTCTGCTTGGTCATGTAGACCGTCCGGTAGTAGTCACAGTGGAAGTCACACCAGAAACGGGGATCCACTGTGCTCCTGTCGCATTGATAGACATTGATCTTCCCGAGCTTGCGTGCCTTCTCAGCCCCTTTGCCCTAGAAGATGTTAGCGTCGAAGGCAGCTGCACGGTTTGGGTTCCGTGTAGGAGAAGACATCCTCAACGGGCCAATAGGCTGAGAGGCCCCCTTCGTTGCCTTGCTTGCAGCCTTCTTGGCAACAATCACCCTTTTCTTAGGTGCAGCCTCCACTGGGGCCTTGCCTTTATCCTTGGAGGTCCTCGCCCCCTGGGTTCTAGCTTGTTCACCCAAAGTCACAAGCCGCTTCCTTTTTAGGGCTGCCTCGGCTGCTGTAGAGTTGTGTGCTTCTTGTTGTGTCTGCTTTGCTCTCTTTGATGGAAAGTATGTAGTAGCCATCTCTTGATCCTCTCGTTGCCTCCGGCGATAAAGAGCTTGCTTCTCCGCTTCGGCCTCGGAATCAAAAGGTGGAACATACTCATTATCGGACATGGTTGCTGATAAGAGAAGCAAGGGAATGTGTATGAGTCCAAGGAGTCAAGATAAAGTGGTAGAATTCACAGAATAGATCAAGGTTAGGGTTTTCACTGTGTAATCTGGACTTGTCCGCCCAGGGGCCGGACTAGTCCGTACCCAACCGGACTTGTCCGCCATGAAGCCGGACTAGTCCGGTTCACACAGCAAGAACCCTAATCTAGGGAAATTTTGTGAAAACTACGGATCCTACCACAAAAATGAAGGTACATGATCACAGTGATGTGCACAACAACATTTGTGAAGAGGTTTCTATCAATAGACCTAAAAGAATTGAATATAAGTTGGACCCTACTTGTTCCATCTGTAATATGCGAACAAGTATGTGTGGTTATACCAAAAAAGTTACAAATTAATTATAACGAAGTAAGAGAAGTTTACTACTTTCTAGAACTACATCTTCAACCGTATGACAGGATGCATCATTGGTAGCAGTACTGTTTCCCCGGGTTCTCTTTCTACCCTAAAGCTTGTCCATACAAATGGGTCAGTTATGCCAAAAAACATAAAAGAGCAGCATATGGTACAAAAAAAAAAGATAAAAACGGAAAGCTATTACCTTGCTACCACTCAGCTCCCTAATCTCTTGCACTGCATCCATAATGTTTGGGGCAGTTTCAAGTAGCTCACGTGCAGAGGTGCACCCTCGACCCTTGGCCATACTCGCCAATTTTCAGTTTCGCAGCTCTCCATTTTTCTTTCTGGTGAGACAAAGCAAGATACATGTATTTATCAGCGTAAACACAAAGTACGAATCAACCTTAATGACTGAGAAATATCAACATTAACTAATATATGTGTAGAACATTATCTGCAACAGCTACAGTTGCAGTTGCCTGTGCATTTGGGGCAGATCCAACCATCCTGTTCTTCCGCTGCCTCTAGCTCACTCTGGCCATATCTATGCAGATCACGGCACCCGGGTTGGTAGTAAGAAAAAAAAACATTCTCAAGGTGTAAAACATATACCATGTGACAAGACAACTGGACATAATATTCTTACCTGCTAATGAATAACCTGCTACAAGATCGAATTCCACAGGGCTTGTTCTTCCTTGGACCGTTGCATGGTGGCACTAATACGGTCCGATATTGACAGCACTGCATGGAACAAGACAAAAATCAAAAGTTAAATCTGTGTTGTATTGAGCACAAACCAAGCCCATCTATTGCTCTTGCAGAGTGACCCACTATGAATATGCTCGGGGCAGATCCATGAGTGGAAATACCATCAACGCGGTTGTGGGTCAGGCACATGAGTGGAAATAACATCCACACCCATTGTGTAGAATCTGATAGATGGAGACCTCAACCCACCTGTGGGTTTTCCATCCGTAACACTATGATGCTACTTTTTCTTTAATTGTGGACTATTCCATGAGCAGCTTCTCGGGCACGTGAAATTTGGGTATGTTTAATCGACCACTTTTCACTGGATGCAATTAATCTAGAAACTAATCACCGGAAACATCGAGACGGAAATATTGTTTTTGTCATCATATAAACTTACTTTATAGTTGTTTTGGTTGCGGTTGAATTCGGTGTCCAGCAAATACTTTTGAAGTTTATGTGTTTTTAATGTTTCAAACCACCACTACATGTACAACATCCCATAATCACCACGCTCGATAGAAACGACAAGCTCCACCATGACAGGAATAAGATCAAGCACAGAACAGGTCCCATGGGAGTGGAGGCATCACTTATAGACGATGTCAGAGGCTCACGAATTTCCAGCAGCAGATCAAGGAAAAATATGGGGCACCGGGCGGGATTGACATGCTCACCTAGTGTCAGTGCATGGGCTGGGCCCATTTATTTGTGAAGGTCGCTGCAATTAAAGGCCTTATTCACGACGGTCTTCCTTGGCCATCGCAAATTCATACGGTTAATTTGTGATGACCACAGTAGCCTTCACAAATAATAGATATCTTATTTGCGGTGGTACTGTATAAAAGTCATCGCAAATAAGGTTTTTTATTTATTTATTTTAAACAAAAAATGCTGCCCGGCTCAATGGCCAGAAAAACAACAATGACAGCAACCATAACAGCTGTTTGGAACCACACAACATATACACAGCACAACGTGCTCGCATCACATCACAAAGTCACAAAACGAACAAGAGGGGCTATACACTAGCCCCTCTAGTACATCCGAAGCCACAAACAGCGCTGCCGCGCGACACTCCAGGCGTCAGTATCGACGGCGACAGAGTTTGAGCCTCCGTCGCCGATCCCTACAATACATGAAAGTAGTTTGACATTTTATTAGTTTAAAACTTTGATTTTTTACTAGAATTGATTAAACAAGCTACAATTGATCAATTTAGCTTACTTTAGCTAAGTTGTGTTCGATTTGGCTATTTTAGATAAGGTATAACTAGAATAGCTAAGTTGAGTTAGATTTACCTATATTTGATGAATTAAGACTAAGTAAGCATGTTTTATATTACATGAATAGTCAGAGAAGGAGTGTTCTGCGGGGTCTGCAGCGGTGGTGGTTGCTGCCCCGGTGGTAGTGGCAGTGGCGGTAGCTCGATCTGCACCCCCTGCACGCCTTGGGCTCGAACTAGTGCCTGTCCATGCAAACATTACAGGATACATATTATTAAGCATGCGATGAATTTAAATTACTTTATCTTACCTCCATTGCATGCAGCATTTGCGCCATGCAAGCTTGCTGATATGAGATGGTGGCCTCTATCGCCACCCTTTGCACCTCGTGTTCCTCACACCGCTCTTCAAACCGATGGGTGAGGGTCTTCCACCTGTATGTCATTTCAGGGATGTGGCTATTCAAAAACAAATTAAACACTTGCGGCATGTTGGCACAACAGAAGGCACGCTGCGTGGTGTAAGGCTTCAAGCAGCATCCGAGAGTGGATTTCGATCAAACCATATCGCCGGTCGTCGAGCCAGCTACAATTCGCACGGTGCTTCATCTTGCCTCCTCTCTCAATTAGCCGGTACACCAGATGGATGTCAAAAAAAGCTTTCTTGCATGATGACCTTCAAGAATGTGTTTACTGCTGCCAACCGACAGGCTTCGTCGATGCAACCCATCCAAATCATGTCCGCCTCCTGTCGTAGTCCTTGTATGGACTCAAACAGGCACAGTGGGCATGGTTCACTGTGTTTGCAAAGGAGCTCCATGCCATCAGCTTCAAATCAGAGCTGTCCGACTCCTCTATGTTCACATACTAGGATGGAGACGCGATGGCGTTGTGAGACCTATGTGTGTTGACTACATTGGCTTTGATGATAAAATTTTGAATACTACCAAAACACCTTTTTAACAAGGTCTGACTCTAGGTCCGAGCTCCTACAAGGTCCGACAATAGGTTAGGCTTGTTTTGGGTAGCTTCTGCAAGGTCTGATGCAAGGTCCAACTTATGTTGGCTAGGTCCGACTTCTTTGTCTAGGTCCGACTTATTTTGGATAGGTTTGACTTGTTGTGGCTAGGATCGACATGTTTTTGCTAGGCCCGACGCAAGGTTCGTCTAGCTTTGGTTAGCTCCGGCGCTAGCCAGGTCCGACTAGTTTTGGTAAGCTCCGGTGTTAGGTCCTACTAGTTTTGGTACGCTCCGGCATTAGATCCTACTAGCTTTGGTAAGTTCCGACGCTAGGTCCTGCTAGCTTTGGTAAGCTCCGGCTCAAGGTCCGGTTAGTTTTGGCAAGGTCCGGAGCCAGATTGCAATGGTTCCGCTTTTACATTGAAATGATTCGAACTTGCTTTACATCTATGGAAGGTTTGCTTAGTATTATTTTGCAAAGTTTTGGTGTGTTATGGTGGTTAATGTTTTGATATCGTTTTGCTATAGTTTGCAACATGCTTATGTGAGGTGCTCATGTAAGGTGTTGTGGTTATTAGAACTAACGAGAGTCAAGTCGAGGACTTGTGCTCGGAAGGATTGGTTGTTTTTTCATGTGCAGGTGTTGCTTGAGTTCAAGACATAGCTTGTGACGGGATCCATTGAACTAGTCTTAGGGAGAAGATGAGGTTCAACAACTAGGAATTGTGGTTGTGTTGATCGGGAGGTCGCACAGCATGTTTGGATCAAGAACATTGCATATGAAGGTATCTTGGATGTCCTTGGGAGATGTTTTCACGTGTGCAAGGAGTGCATGGACGTGGCTACATGGTTCCAAGATGTGATGAAGAGATGTGGACATAAATAATTGGTCAGAAAGGTCCAACCGACTAGGTTATGTACTCAGGCTGTGGTTGAGTCGGGTTTGACTCAAATATAGAAAGATTTGAGTTGGTTATGATAGGATTTCGTGTGAGTCACGATGTTGGGTTGTTATAGGAATGTAGGATACATTCTTAAGGTGTTTGGAAGGCTTAATATTGCTTCTATCTGCGTATGGAAGAGTCTTGAGTAGTAATAGAAAGTTTCAGTTGAATCTGAGTAGGATTTAAGTCCTAATTAGGATTGGGTTGGCCTAAGGGCTGGTTATATAAGCAAGGGGGGCCAGAGCTCGTGGTGCACGACTTTAGGGCTGTTCCTCTTGTGGTTTCATCAATAAAATTCATAGGTTAAAGGAACTTTTTTGCCTTGTTCGTCCGACTTGTTTTTGTCAAGTCTTTCTCGTCGAGTTTCTGCATAGCACTACCTTACTTCGGTGGTTTTATCATAACTTGGGTTTTACATATCCAATTGACGTGATTATTTTTGGGTTGTCTTCACAGCTTGATTATCTATCATCTGTGAAAATTTCACTGTCATTGGATTTGTGGTTTTGAATCTACACGAGTTTCTTTGCAGTATTTCAGATCAGGTTTTTTCGGGCAGATTGACCTTTGTTCAATCTTTTGATCATAACGTGAGTTTTTCTCGACGGATTTTCGTGATTATTGTTGTGATGTCTCGTAAAATGAATGTACACAATCTATACTGGTTTTTTCACAATTGATCACATCTAGATTAGTCGCACACTCAATTTCTTAGAAGATTGATTTTCTGCCAAGGGGTTTTTTGTTGCTTCCGCAGAAAAAGTTGTAATGTACCATTTGACCCCCCCCTCTGGTAGCTTTTCACACACTCTTCGATCCTATAATTAGTATCAGAGCCACGGTGCTCTAATCTTTGTGATTTGCATGTGTTTTTGACTAATCATCATGGAGAAATACTCTGCAAAACCTTATATCTTTAGTGGTATTGATTTTTAGATTTGGAAGACACGTATGGAAGCTTTCATCCAGGCACAAGGCTTCGCAATACGGGAAACGGTGTACAAGCCTTACGATGTGCCATCAAACGATCAAGTCATGGCTGCAAACATGAGAGATGTCGACAACAACAACAAGGCTCACAACTTGATCATACAAGGATTAACTCAAAGCGACTTCGACCGTGTTGCTCACCTACGATCTGCATATGATGTGTGGAAAGCACTCTGCGATTACCACGAAGGATCCAACATGATCAAGGTGGTAAGGCAAGACATGTTCAAAAAGGAGTACATACACTTTGAGATGCAACCAGGTGAGTCCATCGACGATCTATTTGCTCGCTTTAATAAAATTTTCAGCAACTTGCATAGCGTCAATGTTAATTTTTCAGATGCTGAGAATGCTAGGTAGTTACTAAGTGCATTAGAGATGTCAATTTGGGAGATGAAAGTCACATCTATTCGTGAATCTACTGTCATGAGTACATTTACTTTAGATGTTGTATATTATAAATTGAATACTCATGAAGTTGATACAATCTCACATAAGAACCCCAACAAGTCTCTTGCATTTGTTTCGTAACGTGACATGCCTAGCTCCAGCTAATACTCATCTTGTTGAACACTTGCTTTGTTGTCCTCTCTAACCCTTGAACAGATTGATGAGTTTTCTAGAGGAAGGACTTACACTCATCTCTACTCGGTTCTCAAAAGCATTGCAAAATGTGAGAACTAGAAGGAGATGAAGTGTTGGACCTCAACGATGCTTCGAATGTGGTAAGACAGGACATTTTTGCACGGATTGCCCTAACCTTTCAGGTGCTACTTCCTGTGATGAAAAGCAAACAAGGACGAAAGACTCCTCTGCGAACGAAGGACGAAACACATTCTAAACCTTGTTATGTGTTTTATTGCAGCACATGAAGAATATGAATGAAGAATAATCGGTTTTAGAAGTATGTCTGGTGGAGGAGCCGACAAGATTGCCGGTGAACTGTGTCAATTCATGTCGCAAAATTTTGCACAAAAGAGGGGTGTTTTTTGATGAGGATGGTGTAATAGATGATGTGCCAGAACTTTGTGACTATGACAATAGAAACAGTTTTTAGTGAAACGTGTAAACTATGAGATGACTTGTATGTGTAACTTGTACATATGTATATTGTTTCAATGAAATTGACTTCTGTGAGATGACTTCTGTGATTATATTGTTTACTTCTGTGATTATATTGTTGTGTTCTATGATTATATTGAATTGACCTAGAAATTAGAAATAACAGTAGGTAGTACTGCATAGGGTATACTTTATCAAAGGCGGTTCTTTACCTACGGCTAAACCTGCCTATGAAATTATATTATCACAGGCGGTAAGAAATAGGTAAAGAACAACCTGTGATAACTCAGTTATCACAGGCGATTTCTATTACAGTAATAACCGACTTCAATGAATTGTCTCTACAGGCGGCTTGTCATAAGTAAAAATCCGCCTATGATAAAACGATTATCATAGGCGGTTACCTATACTGTACGACCCTCCTATGATAATGTTTCCTCACATGCGGCTAGACATAAGTAAAGAACTGCCTGTGATAATGTTTCTTCACAGGCAGCTAGTAGTAAGTAAAGAACCGTCTGTGATAACACCATTATCATAGGCGGTTTTACTTTCCGCCTTTTATATTATAGATTATAATAGGCTCTCCGTTTCAGGTGGTTTTAGAAACCGCATATGATAATACAATTGGAACCATATGAGATGAGGCTTATTGTAGCAGTGTAAGACTAAGTAAGTACGTTTTTTATTACATGAATAGTCGGAGAAGGAGTGTTCTTCGGGCTCTGCAGCAGTGGTAGTGGCTACACCGGTGGCAGTGGCGGTAGCTCGATCTACACCCCCTGCACGCCTTGTGCGCGAACTAGTGTCTGTCATTGCAAACATTACAGATTACATGTTATTAAGCATGCGATGAATTTAAATTACTTTAGCTTACCTCCATCGACTGCCTTTGCGCCATGCAAGCTTGCTGATATGAGATGGCGGCCTCTATTGCAACCATTTGCGCCTCGTGTTACTCACACCGCTCTTCAAACTGATGGGTGAGAGTCTCCACCTGTATGTCATTTCAAGGAAGTGGCTGTTCAAGAACAAATTAAACACTGTCGGAAGGTTGGCACAATGGAAGGCACACTGCACGGTGCGCCACTTGAAGCAGTGATCGGGAGTTGATTCCAATCAAACCTTCTTGCCAGTTGTCGAGCCAGCTACAATTCACACGGTGCTTCATCTTGCCTCCTCTCAGAATTGGCCGGTACACCAGATGGATGTCAAAAATGCGTTCTTGCACGATGACCTTCGAGAACGCGTCTACTGCTGCCAACCGATAGGCTTCGTCGATGCAACCCATCCAGATCTTGTCCGTCTCCTGTCGTAGTCCATGTATGGACTCAAACAGGCAAATCGGGCATGGTTCATCACGTTCGCGAAAGATCTCCATGCCGTCGGCTTCAAGTAAGTGCTTTTTGACTCCTCTATGTTCACATACAGGGATGGAGACGCGATGGTGTTCCTGCTCCTCTACGGCGACGGCATCCTCCTCACTGCATCCTCTACGTCACTGCTGAACCAGATCATACAGCGCCTAGGTGGGACACTCGCCATGAAAGACCTCGGCCCCCTTCACTACTTCCTCGGCATCAATGTGCAGCGTATCTGGTCCGGGTTCTTCTCGAACCAAGTGTCCTATATGCTGCAGACAAACTAGAGTGTGCCGGCATGGTGAATTGTAGACCGGCCACCACGACAGTTGACACGAAGCCTAAAGTCACCAGGGCACACAGGTCACCGATGCTTCCTTCTACAGGAGCATTGCCGGTGCTCTCCAGTATCCCACGCTCACTTGACCAGATATTTTGTACGTCGTCAACCAAGCTTGACATCATATGCACGCGCCACAGGATGTTCACTGGTGTCTTGTTTAAGAGCCCTAATTTCCATTATTCAAAGTTCAGTAAGGACAAAAAAATTGAATAATAAAAAGCAATAAAAAGTAAATGAGAAAAACAAATAAATTCAAACTCCAAATGAGGGAATTCAAAAAAAAAATAAACTTAGCTACTGTACAAATGAAGTTAACATGAATATTTGAGTTGACCAATGGGTCCCAATTATTTCAAATAGCCCCCCTGCAAACTTCCATAATTTTTTATGCAAGTTTGCTATTTAATTCATTAGCTACATTACATTCAACTCAAATTCAAATTCAAGTTTGAATTTAAATGAAACTTTGTCAAATCAACTATGGGAATTCAAAATCAAATTCTATATGATTAATCCAGCCATCCACAAATATCTAGCAAATTTTGCAATGAATTAGGTGGTAGAATTGATGGAGCAAGGATGAGGATGAGGTGGGACCCACTTGTCATCCAAAGCAAAGTGCTGTTTTTGCTCTCCAAGTGACACCACATGCCACGCAAAGTCCAGGCAGCTGCTTGCACTGTTGTGGTCGACTTCAGCTGCCCCCAGCATGACCTGGCCTCCTCCTTATCTCCCCTCCATGGCCCTGAGCTGACCATTTCTTTACCCTCAAGTTTCGAGCGCCATATTTGCTTCTCTCCTGATTCCTCCTCTGTCCAGCCGATATGCAGCAAAGGTACTATGTATTGAGCACTTTCTTTGCCTCTATTCACTGCCCAGTTTCTTGTGCAGATTTGTGATCAAGTTCTTGCATAGCTAGGCCATCCCCGAAGCTGTTAACTTCGAAACCGAGGCCGCCGTGAATCTCCCCTGTTTTGCCGTGCCTCTACTCATCGTCGACCTGACAATACAGCCATCATCTCGCCTCGGTCCTAGAAGCAAAAAGGTTTGCCTCCTCATGTTCTAGCTGCTCGTAAAATTTGAGCCCATGCCATGCCTCCTAGCCCCCGTATTTCCTTTTCTTCCGACGAACTTCGGTTATGAGTAGAGTTGGTTCGCGGGGAAATTCCTTTTATACAGTTGATTATTCCTTCTGCACTTGTGCTACGTTGTTCTATATGATCAGGCGCATCACCTAGAGGAAGTTCCATCGAGTTTCATCGTGTATTCATGCCGGAATACCATTTTCCCCAACCGCCGGTCTCCCCCTCCTCGGTCCATTGTTGCTACCATTTTCCAAGCCATTTCTCTCCTTCTTATGGCCAGATTCTTGTTCTCCATGCTTCCATGAAGCTTCCCGATTGATTTAGCCCACCGTAGGGCTCGGCCGACATGGCCGAAATCTTAATCGCCGCCGCCGTCGTCGCACTGCCATTTCCGGCCACCTATCGCCGTCGAGGCCTACACCATCGTGTTCTCCGTCGGACGCCGCCGCGCGCCGCGCCCGAGTACCGCTGTCTCGAGGTTGACGAAGGCCCATGGGGCCCGGCGTCAGCCTAACGAGCGCGCGCCCCGGATCTGTTGCGGCCCGTGGATCACGTGTGGCTACGTCCTTTATTCCGTTGCCCCCATGTGGCTCCAACCCGATTGGCCCATTTTAAATCTGTGGGCCCAGCCCTTTATTGAAATGTTGCCAATTGGAAATTTATTCCAGAAATAACTCCAACTTGGAAAATCAATATCTTCTAGAATACTTGTCCAAAAATTCCCAAATAAATATTTTTAGAACCAGGATGATCTGTACTTTCAAGTGGTGCACTTGGATCTGTATGAAAGTCCATAGTAATTTATCCATAATTCAAATAAAAAATGCTAATAGAATTAATTCCTATAGTTCTGCTCTTTGGAAAATTACAAAATTTTTCCAGAACCTTCATTTGAACATCCTTGAACTCCAGTAAAAGTTTCATGGTCATTAGACTTCATTTACATGGTATGATCACTTGTGTATCCTCTATGCACATAAAAATAGCCAAATTCATTTAGAATTTGTACAGAAAGTTGTGCAAGCTTATAAATTGAATATCTCTCAGTAGAAAGTTTTAAAATTTGTGAAACTAACTTTTTTGGTTTTCTCTATATCCACACTGACAAGAACTACAACCAATCTTCATATAAATCCCTATATTTTCCTGTAGAGCCCTTTAAAGCAAAATCATGTTTGATTTTTATCTGATGATTCGCTTCATAGAAAAATCTGAAATTTTGCAAAATTGTTCTCCAGTAAGTTTACGAATTCCTGTTAAAATTTCAGCATCATCGGACTTTATTAACCTAGTTAAATATGGAGATTTTCCTAACTGGTCAAAGAATGCCCAAAAACAACAGAAACATTTCAGAAATTTGTCCAAACTTCTAAATTCAATATCTCACAGTAGAATGCTTAGAAAATTGTGAAACTGATTTTTTTGAGTAACTCTTGTCCTCCTCTAAACATAAAACCAACTTTTAGCCTTGTTAAAGTCCCAGGTTGCCGATAAAAATTCTGGGAAGGGTTTATATACATTGACTTTTATAAACCAGAAACTTCCATGAAATTAGCCCAAATTTGGCCAGAACCTCACCCATAGTTCCTAGAGTCCTCTGTAAAGTTTCCAGAACCAATGGCCATTAATGAATATACATAACTATCTTTCCTTTGAGCTATGCTATAATCCAATATTGAATCACTTGCATTTTTCTTTGCATATCGAATAGTTGCCGAGCTCGAGGAGACCCTGGAGCCACTTGAAGTCATCAACCCGGAGACTAACTTTAATCCCATCTCACAGCCAGGAAAGCCCTGGTTTGCATTTACTGGGTTAAATTTGTGTTTGAGTACAAGCTGGTCAGGTTTCAACGGAAATTTTATCGGTTTGACATATTTTGGTCTTGTTATGAATCTGATCCTCGATTTCACTTCGAGAAGTGTCATAATGGACCACTTGTATATACTCAACCATTTACAAGTGGAATTGAGGGTTTGAACCACTCGAACCTCTTTTCTTTTATGACCATGTTCGTGTCATATTGAAGATAAAATTGTGTATTCGCACGATCACGTGCATAACGTCTCGTCGCGATCAACGATAGTCAAAATGAACTTCGATCCATGAAGTTCATTATTTTGGAACTCGCTATTGTAAAATTGGTCCAGGGATGACGTATTTTGTATAAAGTCTATACTTTATCAATATTTGTTACTGTTATGCAAGTTTGGTTATTAATGCGCACACTATTTTTTTTAATCCTGGAGTGATCTCACAATATAACATCTCATGTTGAATTCATGGTTGTGACTGTAGAATTGTGCGCACCCGTAACACGGTCGAGATTGCTGGCACGATCCATGGAGGTCGTGACTCCTAGCAGCCGAGAACTCAAGATCAACGACAACCGACACCGACACCGCCACCTCCCACTCCACTTACGTTGGCGGATGTGATTGCAGCAATGGTGGGTTCGCGCGATGAGCAGACCGAGCTGCTGCGAACCCTCGTGCAGAATACGTCCTGTCAGCGGGGGCGTCCAGACGGAGGCAATCATCAGTCTCAATACTCCACCTACTCGATTTCTTGTCAACTCATCCACCGATCTTCACGGAGGCTGACGAACCTCTTGAGGCGGACAACTGGCTCCGCACTATTGAAGCAAAGTTCGGGTTGCTCCAATGCACCGAACAGCAAAAGGCGCTCTTCGCGGCGCAGCAGCTTCACGGCTCCGCCGGCGCTTGGTGGGCGAATTACATCTGTAATATGCGAACACGGGGCATCTAAGTTGGACCCTACTTGTTCCATCTGTAATATGCGAACAAGTATGTGTGGTTATAGCAAAAAAGTTACAAATTAATTATAACGAAGTAAGAGAAGTTTACTATTTTCTAGAACTACATCTTCAACGGTATGACAGGATGCAGCATTGGTAGCAGTACTGTTTCCCCGGGTTCTCATTCTACCCTGCAGCTTGTCCATACAAATGAGTCAGTTATGCCAAAAAACATAACAGAGCAGCATATGGTACAAAAAAAAGATAAAAACGGAAAGCTATTACCTTGCTGCCACTCAGCTCCCTAATCTCTTGCACTGCATCCATAATGTTTGGGGCAGTTTCAAGTAGCTCACGTGCAGAGGTGCACCCTCGACCCTTGGCCACACGCGCCAATTTTCAGTTTCGCAGCTCTCCATTTTTCTTTCTGGTGAGACAAAGCAAGATACATGTCTTTATTAGCGTAAACACAAATTACGAATCAACCTTAATGACTGAGAAATATCAACATTGACTAATATATGTGTAGAACATTATCTGCAACAGCTACAGTTGCAGTTGCCTATGCATTTGGGGCAGATCCAACCATCCTGTTCTTCCGCTGCCTCTAGCTCACTCTAGCCATATCTATGCAGATCACGGCACCCGGGTTGGTAGTATGAAAAAAAAAACATTCTCAAGGTGTAAAACATATACCATGTGAGAAGACAACCGGACATAATATTCTTACCTGCTAATGAAGCACCTGCTACAAGATCGAATTCCACGGGGCTTGTTCTTCCTTGGACCGTTGCATGGTGGCACTAATACGGTCCGATATTGACAGCACTGCATGGAACAAGACAAAAATCAAAAGTTAAATCTGTGTTGTATTGAGCACAAACCAAGCCCATCTATTGCTCTTGCAGAGTGACCCACTATGAATATGCTCGGGGCAGATCCATGAGTGGAAATACCATCAACGCGGTTGTGGGTCAGGCACATGAGTGGAAATAACATCCACACCCATTGTGTAAAATATGATAGATGGAGACCTCAACCCACCTGTGGGTTTTCCATCCGTAACACTATGATGCTACTTTTTCTTTAATTGTGGACTATTCCATGAGCAGCTTCTCGGGCACGTGAAATTTGGGTATGTTTAATCGACCACTTTTCACTGGTTGCAATTAATCTAGAAACTAATCACCGGAAACATCGAGACGGAAATATTGTTTTTGTCATCATATAAACTTACTTTATAGTTGTTTTGGTTGCGGTTGAATTCGGTGTCCAGCAAATACTTTTGAAGTTTATGTGTTTTTAATGTTTCAAACCGCCACGACATGTACAACATCCCATAATCACCACGCTCGATACAAACGACAAGCTCCACCATGACAGGAATAAGATCAAGCACAGAACAGGTCCCATGGGAGTGGAGGCATCACTTATAGACGATGTCAGAGGCTCACAAATTTCCAGCAGCAGATCAAGGAAAAATATGGGGCACCGGGCGGGATTGACATGCTCACCTAGTGTCAGTGCATGGGCTGGGCCCGTTTATTTGCGAAGGTCATCGCAATTAAAGGCCTTATTCACGACGGTCTTCCTTGGCCATCGCAAATTCATACGGTCAATTTGCGACGACCACAGTAGCCTTCACAAATAATAGATATCTTATTTGCGGTGGTACTGTATAAAAGTCATCGCAAATAAGGTTTTTTATTTATTTATTTTAAACAAAAAATGCTGCCCATCTCAATGGCCAGAAAAACAACAATGACAGCAACCATAATAGCTGTTTGGAACCACACAACATATACACATCACAACATGCTCGCATCACATCACAAAGTCACAAAACGAACAAGAGGGGCTGTACACTAGCCCCTCTAGTACATCCGAAGCCACAAACAGCGCTGTCGCGCGTCACTCCAGGCGTTAGTATCGATGGCGACAGAGTTTGAGCCTCCGTCGCTGATCCCTACAATACATGAAAGTAGTTTGACATTTTATTAGTTTAAAACTTTGATTTTTACTAGAATTGATTAAACAAGCTACAATAGATCATATTTAGCTTGCTTTAGCTAAGTTGTGTTCGATTTGGCTATTTTAGATAAGGTATAACTAGAATAGCTAAGTTGAGTTAGATTTACCTATATTTAATGAATTAAGACTAAGTAAGCATGTTTTATATTACATGAATAGTCAGAGAGGAGTGTTCTGCGTGGTCTGCAGCGGTGGTGGTTGCTGCCCCGGTGGTAGTGGCAGTGGTAGTAGCTCGATCTGCACCCCCTGCACGCCTTGGGCTCGAACTAGTGCCTGTCCATGCAAACATTACAGGATACATATTATTAAGCATGCGATGAATTTAAATTACTTTAGCTTACCTCCATTGCATGCCGCATTTGCGCCATGCAAGCTTGCTGATATCAGATGGTGGCCTCTATCGCCACCCTTTGCACCTCGTGTTCCTCACACCGCTCTTCAAACCGATGGGTGAGGGTCTCCACCTGTATGTCATTTCAGGGAAGTGGCTGTTCAAAAACAAATTAAACATTGACGGCATGTTGGCACAACAGAAGGCATGCTGTGTGGTGCAAGGCTTCAAGCAGCATCCGGGAGTTGATTTCGATCAAACCATCTCACCGGTCGTCGAGCCAGCTACAATTCGCACGGCGCTTCATCTTGCCTCCTCTCGCAATTGGCCGGTACACCAGATGGATGTCAAAAAAAGCTTTCTTGCACGATGACCTTCAAGAATGTGTTTACTGCTGCCAACCGACAGGCTTCGTCGATGCAACCCATCCAAATCATGTCCGCCTCCTGTCGTAGTCCTTGTATGGACTCAATCAGGCACATTGGGCATGGTTCACTGTGTTTGCAAAGGAGCTCCATGCCATCAGCTTCAAATCAGCACTGTCCGACTCCTCTATGTTCACATACTAGGATGGAGACGTGATGGCGTTGTGAGACCTATGTGTGTTGACTACATTGTCTTTGATTATAAAATTTTGAATACTACCAAAACACCTTTTTAACAAGGTCTGACTCTAGGTCCGAGCTCCTACAAGGTCCGACAATAGGTTAGGCTTGTTTTGGGTAGCTTCTGCAAGGTCCGATGCAAGGTCCAACTTATGTTGGCTAGGTCCGACTTCTTTGTCTAGGTCCGACATATTTTGGATAGGTTTGACTTGTTGTGGCTAGGATCGACATGTTTTTGCTAGGCCCGACGCAAGGTTCGTCTAGATTTGGTTAGCTCCGGCGCTAGCCAGGTCCGACTAGTTTTGGTAAGCTCCGGTGTTAGGTCCTACTAGTTTTGGTACGCTCCGGCGTTAGGTCCTACTAGCTTTGGTAAGTTCCGACGCTAGGTCCTGCTAGCTTTGGTAAGCTCCGGCTCAAGGTCCGATTAGTTTTGGCAAGGTCCGGAGCCAGATTGCAATGGTTCCGCTTTTACATTGAAATGATTCGAACTTGCTTTACATCTATGGAAAGTTTGCTTAGTATTATTTTGCAAAGTTTTGGTGTGTTATGGTGGTTAATGTTTTGATATCGTTTTGCTATAGTTTGCAACATGCTTATGTGAGGTGCTCATGTAAGGTGTTGTGGTTATTAGAACTAACGAGAGTCAAGTCGAGGACTTGTGCTCGGAAGGATTGGTTGTTTGTTCATGTGCAGGTGTTGCTTGAGTTCAAGACATATCTGGTGACGGGATCCATTGAACTAGTCTTAGGGAGAAGATGAGGTTCAACAACTAGGAATTGTTGTTGTGTTGATCGGGAGGTCGCACAACATGTTTGGATCAAGAACATTGCATATGAAGGTATCGTGGATGTCGTTGGGAGATGTTTTCGCGTGTGCAAGGAGTGCATGGACGTGGCTACATGGTTCCAAGATGTGATGAAGAGATGTGGATATACAGAATTGGTTAGAAAGGTCCAACCGACTAGGTTATGTACTCAGGCTGTGGCTGAGTCGGGTTTGACTCAAATATGGAAAGATTTGAGTTGGTTATGATAGGATTTCGTGTGAGTCACGATGTTGGGTTGTTTTAGGAATGTAGGATACATTCTTAAGGTGTTTGGATGTCTTAATATTGCTTCTATCTGCGTATGGAAGAGTCTTGAGTAGTTATAGAAAGTTTCAGTTGAATCTGAGTAGGATTTAAGTCCTAGTTAGGATTGGGTTGGCCTAAGGGCTGGTTATATAAGCAAGGGGGGCCAGAGCTCGTGGTGCACGACTTTAGGGCTGTTCCTCTTGTGGTTTCATCAATAAAATTTGTAGGTTAAAGGAACATTTTTGCCTTGTTCGTCCGACTTGTTTTTGTCAAGTCTTTCTCGTCGAGTTTCTGCATAGCACTACCTTACTTCGGTGGTTTTATCATAACTTGGGTTTACAGATCCAATTGACGTGATTATTTTTGGGTTGTCTTCACAGCTTGATTATCTATCATCTGTGAAAATTTCACGGTCATTGGATTTGTGGTTTTGAATCTACACGAGTTTCTTTGCAGTATTTCCGATCAGGTTTTTTTGGGCAGATTCACCTTTGTTCAATCTTTTGATCATAACTTGAGTTTTTCTCAACGGATTTTTGTGATTATTGTTGTGACATCTCGTAAATTGATTGTACACAATCTATACTGGTTTTTTCACAATTGATCACGTCTAGATTAGTCGCGCACTCAATTTCTTAGCAGATTGATTTTCTGCCAAGGGGTTTTTTGTTGCTTCCTCAGAAAAAGTTGTAATGTACCATTTGCCCCCCCCCCCCTCTGGTAGCTTTTCACACGCTCTTCGATCCTACAATTGGTATCAGAGCCACGGTGCTCTAATATTTGTGATTTGCATGTGTTTTTGACTAATCATCATGGAGAAATACTCCGCAAAACCTTATATCTTTAGTGGTATTGATTTTTAGATTTGGAAGACACGTATGGAAGCTTTCATCCAGGCACAAGGCTTCGCAATACGGGAAACGGTGTACAAGCCTTACGATGTGCCATCAAATGATCAAGTCATGGCTGCAAACATGAGAGATGTCGACAACAACAACAAGGCTCACAACTTGATCATACAAGGATTAACTCAGAGCGACTTCGACCGTGTTGCTCACCTACGATTTGCATATGATGTGTGGAAAGCACTCTGCAACTACCACGAAGGATCCAACATGATCAAGGTGGTAAGGAAAGACATGTTCAAAAAGGAGTACATACACTTTGAGATGCAACCAGGTGAGTCCATCGATGATCTATTTGCTCGCTTTAATAAAATTTTCAGCAACTTGCATAGCGTCAATGTTAATTTTTCAGATGCTGAGAATGCTAGGTAGTTACTAAGTGAATTAGAGATGTCAATTTGGGAGATGAAAGTCACATCTATTCGTGAATCTACTGTCATGAGTACACTTACTTTAGATGTTGTATATTATAAATTGAATGCTCATGAAATTGATATAATCTCACAGAAGAACCCCAGCAAGTCTCTTGCATTTGTTTCTCAACGTGACATGCCTAGCTCCAGCCAATCCTCATCTTGTTGAACACTTGCTTTGTTGTCCTCTCTAACCCTTGAACAGATTGATGAGTTTTCCAGAGGAAGAACTTGCACTCATCTCTACTCAGTTCCCAAAAGCATTGAAAAATGTGAGAACTAGAAGGAGAGGAAGTGTTGGACCTCAACGATGCTTCGAATGTGGTAAGACAGGACATTTTTGCACGGATTGCCCTAACCTTTCATGTGCTACTTCATGTGATGAAAAGCAAACAAGGACGAAGCACTCCTCTGCGAACGAAGGATGAAACACATTCTAAACCTTGTTATGCGTTTTATTGCAGCACATGAAGAATATGAACGAAGAATAATCGGTTTTAGAAGTATGTCTGGTGGAGGAGCCGACAAGATTGCCGATGAACTGTGTCAATTCATGTCGCAAAATTTTGCACAAATGAGGGGTGTTTTTTGATGATGATGGTGTAATAGATGATGTGCCAGAACTTTGTGACTATGAGAATAGAAACAGTTTTTAGTGAAACTTGTAAACTATGAGACGACTTGTATGTGTAACTTGTACATATGTATATTGTTTCAATGAAATTGACTTCTGTGAGATGACTTCTGTGATTATATTGTTTACTTCTGTGATTATATTGTTGAGTTCTATGATTATATTGAATTGACCTAGAAATTAGAAATAACAGTAGGTAGTACTGCATAGGGTATACTTTATCAAAGGCGGTTCTTTACCTACGGCTAAACCTGCCTATGAAATTATATTATCACAGGCGGTGAGAAATAGGTAAAGAACAACCTGTGATAACTCAGTTATCACAGGCGATTTCTATTACAGTAATAACCGACTTCAATGAATTGTCTCTACAGGCGGCTTGTCATAAGTAAAAATCCGCCTATGATAAAACGATTATCATAGGCGGTTACCTATACTGTACGACCCTCCTGTGATAATGTTTCCTCACATGCGGCTAGACATAAGTAAAGAACTGCCTGTGATAATGTTTCTTCACAGGCGGTTAGTAGTAAGTAAAGAACCGCCTGTGATAACACCATTATCATAGGCGGTTTTACTTTCCGCCTTTTATATTATAGATTATAATAGGCTCTCCGTTTCAGGCGGTTTTAGAAACCGCATATGATAATACAATTGGAACCATATGAGATGAGGCTTATTGTAGCAGTGTAAGACTAAGTAAGTACGTTTTTTATTACATGAATAGTCGGAGAAGGAGTGTTCTTCGGGCTCTGCAGCAGTGGTAGTGGCTACACCGGTGGCAGTGGCGGTAGCTCGATCTACACCCCCTGCACGCCTTGGGCGCGAACTAGTGTCTGTCATTGCAAACATTACAGATTACATGTTATTAAGCATGCGATGAATTTAAATTACTTTAGCTTACCTCCATCGACTGCCATTGCGCCATGCAAGCTTGCTGATATGAGATGGTGGCCTCTATTGCAACCATTTGCGCCTCGTGTTACTCACACCGCTCTTCAAACTGATGGGTGAGGGTCTCCACCTGTATGTCATTTCAAGGAAGTGGCTGTTCAAGAACAAATTAAACACTGTCGGAAGGTTGGCACAATGGAAGGCACACTGCGCGGTGCGCCGCTTGAAGCAGTGACCGGGAGTTGATTCCAATCAAACCTTCTTGCCAGTCGTCGAGCCAGCTACAATTCACACGGTGCTTCATCTTGCCTCCTCTCAGAATTGGCCGGTACACCAGATGGATGTCAAAAATGCATTCTTGCACGATGACCTTCGAGAACTCGTCTACTGCTGCCAACCGATAGGCTTCATCGATGCAACCCATCCAGATCTTGTCCGCCTCCTGTCGTAGTCCTTGTATGGACTCAAACAGGTAAATCGGGCATGGTTCATCACGTTCGCGAAAGATCTCCATGCCATCGGCTTCAAGTAAGTGATTTTTGACTCCTCTATGTTCACATACAGGGATGGAGACGCGATGGTGTTCCTGCTCCTCTACGGCGACGGCATCCTCCTCACTGCATCCTCTACATCACTGCTGAACCAGATCATACAGCGCCTAGGTGGGACACTCGCCATGAAAGACCACGGCCCCCTTCACTACTTCCTCGGCATCAATGTGCAGCGTATCTGGTCCGGGTTCTTCTTGAACCAAGTGTCCTATACGCTGCAGACATACTAGAGCGTGCCGGCATGGTGAATTGTAGACCGGCCACCACGACAGTTGACACGAAGCCTAAAGTCACGACCGAGCCGGGCACACAGGTCACCGATGCTTCCTTCTACAGGAGCATTGCCGGTGCTCTCCAGTATCTCACGCTCACTTGACCAGATATCTTGTATGTCGTCAACCAAGCTTGACATCATATGCACGCGCCACAGGATGTTCACTAGTGTCTTGTTTAAGAGCCCTAATTTCCATAACTCAAAGTACAGTTAGGACAAAAAAAAATTGAATAATAAAAAGCAATAAAAATTAAATGAGAAAAACAAATAAATTCAAACTCCAAATGAGGGAATTCAAAAAAATAAACTTAGCTACTGTACAAATGAAGTTAACATGAATATTTGAGTTGACCAATGGGTCCCAATTATTTCAAATAGCCCCCCTGCAAACTTCCATAATTTTTTATGCAAGTTTGCTATTTAATTCATTAGCTACATTACATTCAACTCAAATTCAAATTCAAGTTTGAATTTAAATGAAACTTTGTCAAATCAACTATGGGAATTCAAAATCAAATTCTATATGATTAATCCAGCCATCCACAAATATCTAGCAAATTTTGCAATGAATTAGGTGGTAGAATTGATGGAGCAAGGATGAGGATGAGGTGGGACCCACTTGTCATCCAAAGCAAAGTGCTGTTTTTGCTCTCCAAGTGACACCACATGCTATGCAAAGTCCAGGCAGCTGCTTGCACTGTTGTGGTCGACTTCAGCTGCCCCCAGCATGACCTGGCCTCCTCCTTATCTCCCCTCCATGGCCCTGAGCTGACCATTTCTTCACCTTCAAGTTTCGAGCGCCATATTTGCTTCTCTCCCGATTCCTCCTCTGTCCAGCCAATATGCAGCAAAGGTACTATGTATTGAGCACTTTCTTTGCCTCTATTCACTCCCCAGTTTCTTGTGCAGATTTGTGATCAAGTTCTTGCATAGCTAGGCCATCCCTTAAGCTGTTAACTTCGAAACCGAGGCCGCCGTGAATCTACCCTGTTTTGCCGCGCCTCTACTCATCGTCGACCTGACAATACAGCCATCATCTCGCCCCGGTCCTAGAAGCAAAAAGGTTTGCCTCCTCATGTTCTAGCTGCTCATAAAATTTGAGCCCATGCCATGCCTCCTAGCCCCCGTATTTCCTTTTCTTCCGACGAACTTCGGTTATGAGTAGAGTTGGTTCGCGCGGGAAATTCCTTTTATACAGTTGATTATTCCTTCTGCACTTGTGCTACGTTGTTCTATATGATCTGACGCATCACCTAGAGGAAGATCCATCGAGTTTCATCGTGTATTCACGCCGGAATACCATTTTTTCCCCAACCGCCGGTCTCCCCCTCCTCGGTCCATTGTTGCTACCATTTTCCAAGCCATTTCTCTCCTTCTTATGGCCAGATTCTTGTTCTCCATGCTTCCATGAAGCTTCCCGAAGTCTTCCCGATTGATTTAGCCCACCGTAGGGCTCGACCGACATGGCCAAAATCTTAATCGCCGCCACCGCTGTCGCACTGCCATTTTCGGCCACCTATCGCCGTCGAGGGCTACACCATCGTGTTCTCCGTCGGGTTTTAGGTGGGGGCGGCGAGTTTGAAGGGCCGGTGTGCCCTGGAACGGCTGCCGGCGAGTGGCCGCCGTCGGACGCCGCCGTGCGCCGCGCCCGAGTATAGCTGTCTCGAGGTTGGCGAAGGCCCATGGGGCCCGGTGTCAGCCTAACGAGCGCGCGCCCCAGATCTGCTGCGGCCCGTGGATCACGTGTGGTTACATCCTTTATTCCATGGCCCCCATGTGGCTCCAACCCGATTGGCCCATTTTAAATCTGTGGGCCCAGCCCTTTATTGAAATGTTGCCAATTGGAAATTTATTCCAGAAATAACTCCAACTTGGAAAATTAATATCTTCTAGAATACTTTTCCAAAAATTCCCAAATAAATATTTTTAGAACCAGGATGATCTGTACTTTCAAGTGGTGCACTTGGATCTGTATGAAAGTCCATAGTAATTTATCCATAATTCAAATAAAAAATGCTTATAGAATTAATTCCTATAGTTCTGCTCTTTGGAAAATTACAAAATTTTTCCAGAACCTTCATTTGAACATCCTTGAACTCCAATAAAAATTTCATGGTCACTAGACTTCATTTACATGGTATGATCACTTGTGTATCCTCTATGCACATAAAAATAGCCAAATTCATTTAGAATTTGTACAGAAAGTTGTGCAAGCTTATAAATTGAATATATCTCAGTTGAAAGCTTCAAAATTTGTGAAACTAACTTTTTTGGTTTTCTCTATATCCACACTGACAAGAACTACAACCAATCTTCATGAAAAACCCTATATTTTCCTGTAGAGCCCTTTAAAACAAAATTATGTTTGATTTTTATCTGATGATTCACTTCATAGAAAAATCTGAAATTTCGCAATATTGTTCTACAGTAAGTTTATGAATTCCTGTAAAAATTTCAGCATCATCGGACTTTATTAACCTAGCTAAATATGGAGATTTTCCTAACTGGTCAAAGAATGCCCAAAAACAACAGAAACATTTCAGAAATTTGTCCAAACTTCTAAATTCAATATCTCACAGTAGAATGCTTAGAAAATTGCAAAACTGATTTTTTTGAGTCACTCTTGTCCTCCTCTAAACATAAAACCAACTTTTAGCCTTGTTAAAGTCCCAGGTTGCCGATAAAAATTCTGGGAAGGGTTTATATACATTGACTTTTATAAACCAGAAACTTCCATGAAATTAGCCCAAATTTGGCCAGAACCTCACCCATAGTTCCTAGAGTCCTCTGTAAAGTTCCCAGAACCAATGGCCATTAATGAATATACATAACTATCTTTCCTTTGAGCTATGCTATAATCCCAATATTGAATCACTTGCATTTTTCTTTGCGTATCGAATAGTTGCCGAGCTCGAGGAGACCCTGGAGCCACTGGAAGTCATCAACCCAGAGACTAACTTTAATCCCATCTCGCAGCCAGGCAAGCTCTGGTTTGCATTTAACAGCGTTTTAAATTTTATTTGTATCACACTATATGGTTTAGGATATATGTGCATTAAGTTTAGGATTTTCTTGGAGTTTTCCACATGCATGACCAGAGAACCCATGAGAGAAGGGTAAATATTTAAGTCCTCGATGTGTCCATGCTATGCTTAATGTTATAGTTGCTTCGGTAGAAGTCGAGTAGTTGGAATCTACTCGCGAGTTCAGGAATTGGGTTCACACGGGATTGGTCGAATGAGAGATTCACAATTTGAATAAACATGAGACCAGACATGGATTAAGAGCAGCAGGACATAGGGGCCTGTGAGCAGTAGTTGTGCCTGTGTCGGTCAAGGACCGATCCATGTGCGGCCCTGTTGAGCAAGTTTGAATGTACCGAAGGCATACTGGATATATAGGAACCAGTAAACCGATGTAACTTGTCCACCTTAGCGTCGAGGCATACCCTACCGCCTTATAGGTGTGGGTTGTGAGCAGCAAGGTGTAAACCAGCCAGCGGGTACGTCGTACACCGTGTGGGGGCCTCCTGCTCGTAGCGGTGGGACTGGTTCGGCGTGTAGGTAGCGGGTGAAAGGTTGCTGCATACAACATGAGTGGAGTGTGCCGTCGCAGCTCCGAGTGTGGGTGTATGTGTTGTTCTATTCGGGTATCCCTGTAGGTGTATATCAATTCGAGTCGCCGTCCCTCGCGGTTATTGAGTACCGCTTGTTCACTGAGTTGTGACGTAGTAATTATTTGGAGCTGAATATTATTAAATCATGCTTTATGGAATAATTATGTTTTGATGCTTGTATGTTTAGAACAGATTGTTCACTAAATTTCAGATTCATAAAGCTTTAATTCGCTGCTAAGAGATGAAAGTAAGGATTACATTTAGGCGCGTCTTTTTATTGCAAACTGCCATCCTATCTTATGTATATCCTGCATATAGAGTTCCGTGCTTAGTGGGGACGGTTAAGTCTTGTCGAGCCTTCGTGCTCACGGTTGCTATTTGAAGTTTTTGCTGCAGATGATGACATTTATGATGAAGGGTTCGCCGGTGAGGCATTGCCCCCGTCGGGGTACACGGCCGAGTGGGAACCCTGCACACCGCCGTGATGTTTTCTGTGCGCTGCCAGTGTGATTCTGTTCTAGGGCTGAACGGAATGACTTTTTTCATAGCTTAGGCTTGAGTGTCAAGAGCTATGAACTTATCTTCCACTGTAGTGTATTTAAATATATATTATTTGTAAAAGACAAAGCTTGTATAATACTATGTTGTTTTATGTGATACGATATATCTTTTTCTATATGCTGTTGGGTGCCGCTTCGCACGGCACTACCCAATTGCATTTCCTGGAATGTGTGGACTCCGGTCCCCACAGCCTGGTATCAGAGCCGCATTGGGGATAGCACGCTTAAAAATGATCGTATTACGAAAAAAAATTAGGTTTACGGTGAGGAATCAATAGTAACCCAAATAAGGATTATTAGTAGCATAGTTACTTAAGGTGGCAAAGCTAACTTATGTGTTATTATATTCTGTAATGACGCTCCGACGTTAGTTAAGAGGTAAGGTACGCCACCACAAGCGGATCAATTGTCGTAAGCTCACCATGCGAGAGGTAGCATGTGATTGTTTCCGTTGCTTGGCACGGAAATGTTAATATGAGTCTCTGAAACTTTCCATGTTTCTGAGAACATATGACACGTGGTACCCCAGCGTGCTTCAAAGTTAGTGGGAGCCCCCGTCGGGTGCGACATAACCCGATGCGCCTCCTACTGGTGCAGCACTATGCAAAGACGTGGGACCCCGTCGGGTGGTAGAAAACCCGGTCATGTACCTCGAGATGTGGCTTAACTCAGGGCTGCCCGTATTGAATGATAAGGAACAAATGTTTTTACTTTCATATATATTATTGTGAACTGTTCGCCCGTGTGGGCTGTGTCGTACGGCACCATATGATTGATCAATAGTTTGTGTGTAGTGACAGATACACTGACCACGTGATTGTATTGCGATTAGAAATCGTTTGCGAGTGAACGTCATTAAGGCCACCGTTGAGACGTATGCCGGAATACCGGCTTAGAATTTTTACTTTGTGAGGCACGTAGTACCGACATATGCTCCATTGATGCATTACCCACTTTTCTGTAAAATGGAACTGAGAATATGTAAAACAACTTATATTATCTATCAAGCTCTGAGTTTGAATTAAGTTTTCAAATTTGGAGTTGGCTTTGAAGTCATCAATTCAAAAACAGAGTGTTCTGTTTTCTGCCAGAAAAAGACCTGATTTGATAAACCATGTCTCCCAGTATAAAACTCCAATGAAGGTGTACCATACATGGATGGAAATTTTGGAAAGTCTTTTAAAACTTTTATGTTCAACTCCAGAACTGAATTCCCCTCTAACCGGTTCAGAATTTCAAAGTTCTAAAATCTGCCAAACTGGACAGAAACTGGAACCCTCTCTGGACTCCATACTGTTTTGACCATATCTCACTCTAGAAAAATCGAACAGGACCGTGCAAGAGATTTCTGGAATCCTTGTAATATTTATTACAAATTTGTAATTTTTGTCTTTTGTAAATTGTGAAGTTTTATATCTTGAAAATGTGGCCCAAATTCAGCATAAACAAAGGAGAAGCTGTCAAAATTTCCAGAAAAACTGTCAGGTTTACAATACCATATATTTTCAAAGATAAAAGATCTGGAGGCAAACCAATACTTTTTGGAAACGTTTTTAAGTTTACTTCAACTTTGTAGTTCACCTCAAGATCTGATTTTGCCATTTACTGGGTTAAATTTGTGTTTGAGTACAAGCTGGTCAGGTTTCAACAGAAATTTTATCGGTTTGACATATTTTGGTCTTGTTATGAATCTGGTCCTCGATTTCACTTCGAGAAATTTCATAACGGACCAGTTGTATATACTAAACAATTTACAAGTGGAATTGAGGGTTTGACCCACTCGAACCTCTTTTCTTTTATGACCATGTTCGTGTCATATTGAAGATAAAATTGTGTATTCGCACGATAACGCGCATAACGTCTCGTTGCGATCAACGATAGTCGAAATGAACTTCAATCCATGAAGTTCATTATTTTGGAACTCGCTATTGTAAAATTGGTCCAGGGATGATGTATTTTGTATAAAGTCTATACTTTATCAATATTTGTTACCGTTGTGCAATTTTGGTTATTAATGCACACACTAATTTTTTTTTAATCCTGGAGTGATCTCACAATATCAGGTCTCCTGGTGGATTCATGGTTGTGACTGCAGAATGGTGCACACCCGTAACACACTCGAGATTGCTGGCACGAGCCTGGGAGGTGATGAATCCCAGCAGCCGAGAACTCAAGATCAACGACAACCGACACCGCCATCGCCACCTCCGACTCTGCTTACATTGGCGGATATGATTGCAGCAATGGTGGGTTCGCGCGACGAGCAGACCGAGCTGCTGCGAACCCTCCTGCAGAATATGTCCTGTCAGCGGGGGCGTTCAGACGGAGGCAATCATCAGCCTCAACGCTCCACCTACTCGGATTTCTTGTCAACTCATCCACGGGTCTTCACGGAGGCTGACAAACCTCTTGAGGCGGACAACTGGCTCCGCACTTTTGAAGCAAAGTTCGGGTTGCTCCAATGCACTGAACAGCAAAAGGCGCTCTTCGCGGTGCAGCAGCTTCATGGCTCCGCCGATGCTTGGTGGGCGAATTACATCGCCTCTTTGCTGGCTGGTCACGCCGTGACTTGGACGAAGTTCTGGGAGGCATTCCGCGCCTATCACATACCTCCCGGGATTATGAAACGCAAGCTTCTAGAATTCCTTGAGCTCAAGCAAGGCGGGAGGAGTGCTCATGTGTACTCCAAGGCCTTCAACCACTTGGCACGATATGTGCCAGATCATTTGAACATGGAGGAAAAGAAACGGGACTATTTCTATCGAGGTTTGAATGCAAAGATGAACGACAAGCTCATTTAACAGCGTTCTAAATTTTATTTGTATCACACTATATGGTTTAGGATGTATGTGCATTAAGTCTAGGATTTTCTTGGAGTTTTCAACATGCATGACCAGAGATCCCATGAGAGAAGGGTAGATGTTTAAGTCCTCGATGTTCCATGCTATGCTTAATGTTATAGTTGCTTAGGTAGAAGTCGAGTAGTTGGAATCTACTCGCGAGTTCAGGAATTGGGTTCACACGGGACTGGTTGAGTGAGAGACTCACCATTTGATTAAATATGAGATTGGGCATGGATTAAGAGCAACAGGACATAGGGGCCTATGAGCTGTAGCTGTGCCTGTGTCGGTTAAGGACCGATCCGTGTGCAGCCGTGTTGAGCAAGTTTGAATGTACCGAAGGCATACAAGATATATGGGACCCAGTAAACCAATGTAACTTGTCCCCCTTAGCGTCGAGGCATACCCTACCGCCTTATAGGTGTGGGTTGAGAGCAGCAAGGTGTAAACCTGCCAGCAGGTACGTCGTACTCAGTGTGGGGGCCTCCTGCTTGTAGCGGTGGGACCGGTTCGGCGTGTAGGTAGCGGGTGAAAGGGTGCTGCATAAAACATGAATGGAGTGTTCCGTCGCAGCTCCGAGTGTGGGTGTATGTGTCATGCTATTCGGGTATCCCTGCAGGTGTATATCGATTCGAGTCGCCGTCCCTCGCATTTATTGAGTACCGCTTGTTCACTGAGTCGTGACGTAGTTAATTATTTGGAGCTGAATATTATTAAATCATACTTTATGGAATAATTATGTTTTGATGCTTGTATGTTTAGATCAGATTGTTCACTAAATTTCAGATTCATAAAGCTTTAATTCGCTGCTAAAAGCTGAAAGTAAGGATTAACATGTAGGCGAGTCTTTTTATTGCAAACTGCCGTCCTATCTTACGTATATCCTGCATATAGAGTTCCATGCTTAGTGGAGACGGTTATGTCTTCCTGAGCCGTCGTGCTCACGGTCGCTATTTTAAGTTTTTGCTGCAGATGATGATGTTTATGATGAAGGGTCCGCCGGTGAGGCGTTGCACCCGTCGGGGTACACGGCCGAGTGGGAACCCTGCACGCCGCCGTGATGTTTTTTGTGTGCTGCCAGTGTGATTCAGATCTAGGGCTGAACGGAATGACTTTTGCATAGCTTAGGCTTGAGTGTCAAGAGCTATGAACTTATCTTCTGCTGTAGTGTATTTATATGTATATTATTTGTAAAAGACAAAGCTTGTATAGTACTATGTTGTTTTATGTAATACGATATATCTTTTCCAATTGCGATTCCTGGAATGTGTGGACTCCGATCCCCACATCTTGTGAAAAGGATCCTCCACTACATCAAGGTCACATCGCGCTAGGGCCTCCACACCCATTCATCTACGAGCGTCGACCTCACTGCATTCTCCGACGCGAACTGGGCTGGATTACCAGACACGGGCCGATCGACTTTGGGGTACTGTATATTCCTCGTCTACTCACTCGTGTCGTGGTCCTCCAAACTCCAGACTGCCGTCTTGTAGTCCAGCGCGGAGGCGGAGTACCGCGCGGTGGCTAATGCCGCGGCCGAGTGTTGCTGGATGCACCAACTACTCCAGGAGCTTTACAACAACGTGAACAAGGCCACCATGATGTAGTGCAACAATGTCTCTGTGGTGTACTTGACGCAGAACCCGGTTCATCACCACACAAAGCACATCGAATTGGACATCCACTTCGTATGCGAGAAAGTTTCCCTTGGTAAGCGCTGGGTTCTACATGTTGTAAAATCCCAGTTTTTCCTTAATATAAAGTTCAATTACCAGTTGGTTATCAACCATAGCGTAGATCAATTATGGTTGTACACATAAACTTGATCTCATCAAAAATATTTCTTTCACTCATAATTAAATTTTATTAACATAGGGGAATGGACTTCACCAATGACCCTAGGATAATTCAAGTGACCTTTCTGCAAATTTTGGAATTTATTGAATGGAAATTTGCTAGGGCAAAACAATATGCAGTACTAAATATATTCAAATTATTTCAAAAACTTGAATATAGCTATTGTACAATTAGGCCCTGTCAAAATATTCAAATATGAGGCTATACATTTTTCCATGGCCTCATAATATTCCAAAGATACTTCTTGCAAAGTTTCAAGATTTTTGAATTCCATTTGCTATTTTATTTGAGATGCTTAGCAAATTCAAGTCAAATTCAAATTTGACTTTGAATTTCACATGAAACCTGTCAAAATTTGAAATCCAATTTCAGAATCTGAATATCCATATTTAAAATGGCATCTCCAAAAAAATCTATGATTTTTTGATTAAGTTTGGTAGGGGAAATGAAGTTCCAGAGAGGATAGGCTTGGAAGGGGATGTGGGACCCACTGTCCAGTGACCCAAACTCGAGCGGTTCCTCTGTTTTCACCATGGCAACACCTCCCGGCATGCAAGCCACGGAGCTGCTTGCTTGCTTGCTCCATGGCTGACTCTACTCACCTCCCTTTGCCTATTTATACCGCTCCTGACCGCCGGCGTCGAGTTCCCGTTTCGTTTTACCTTCCCACGCCGCAGTTCTGCACCGCTCGCACGCCGCCGACCTCACCTCGGAACTCCGGTGATAACTTGCCATCTAGCCAAGAATCAATCGTGAGTTTTTTACCAAACTTGTTCACAACTTGCTTGCGCACCTTATTCACCTTTTGGTGCGGTGTTTCCTCACCCGGTTGTGCGGTATTCTGCAGTTTTCCGACGATCGCGGGAGAAGCCACCAAGAACCGCCAGTGCTCCACCGTCGACAAGCCGGAGGAAGCCTCTACAGGCCCCAAATTCTATAAGAGAAAGGTGTATTATCGCGCCTTACGCATGCTCACCAACTTTCAAGCCATGCCATGCCTTGTAGAGTTCTTATTTCCAATTTGCCCCATGATAGTTCATACCTATGTCTCTAGGTTAGGGATTTAATTCGTTTTCTAAGTCTAATAATTCTTGACCATAGTTAAGGGATAGGTTACCTATCTGAAAGTCGCCTAGAGGGGGGGGTGTAGAATCCCAAATTTTCAAAATTCAAAGTTCAGTTAGTACAAAAATTTTGAATGTTAAAAAGAATTAAAAAGGAATTGAGAAAAACAAATTCATTCAAACTCCAAATGAGGGAATTCAAAAAAATAAACTTAGCTACTATTTAAATGAAGTTAACATGAAGATTTGGGTTGACCAATGGATTCCAAATATTCCAAATAGCATCCCTGCAAAGTTTCATAATTTTTGAAGCAAGTTTGCTATTTAATTCAATAGCTACATTGAATTCAACTCAAATTCAAATTCAAGTTTGAATTTAAATGAAACTTTGTCAAATAAACTATGGGAATTCAGAATCAAATTCTACATGATTAATCCAGCCATCCCACAAATATCTAGCAATTTTTGGAATGCATTATGTGGTAGAATTGATGGGGAAAGGATGAGGATGATGTGGGACCCACTTGTCATCCAAAGCAAAGTGTTGTTTTGGCTCTCCAAGTGACACCACATTGCATGCAATGTCCAGGTAGCTTCTTGCACTGTGGAGGTCGCCTCCAGCTGCCCCCAGCTCGCCCTGGCCTCCTCCTTATATACCCCCCTTGCCCCTGGCTTGCTCTTTCTTCACCTTGAAGTCTCCAGCACCATTTTCACTTCTCTCTCGATTCCTTCTCTGTCCAGCCAATTTGCAGCAAAGGTACTCCGTGTTAGGCACTTTTCTTTGCCTCTCCTCACTCTCCAACCTCTTGCGCAGCCTTGTGATCCATTTCTTTCACAGCTAGGCCATCCCCGAAGCTGTTAACTTCGAAACCGAGGCCGCTGGAAACCTCCCCTGTTTTGCCGCGCCTCTGCTCATCGTCAACCCAATGATACGGCCATCATCTCGCCTCGGTCCTAGAAGGAAAAAGGATTGCCTACTCATGTTCTAGCTGCTCGTAAAGTTTCAGTCAATGCCATGCCTCATAGCCCCCATATTTGCTTTTCTCCCGACGAACTTCGGTTATGAGTAGAGTTGCTTCGCGTGTGAAATCGCTTCTATACAGTTAATTATTCCTTGTGCACCTGTGATATGTTGTTCTATATGTCCAGGCACATCATCTCGAACAGGAGCCATCGAGTTTCATCGGGTATTCACACCGGAATCCCATTTTCCCCAACCGCGGATTTTTCCCTCCTTGGTCCGTAGTCGCCACCAATTTCCAAGCCTTTTCTCTGCTTCTTATGGCCAGATTCTTGTTCCCCATGCTTCCATGAATCTTCCCGAGGTCTTCCCGATCAGTTTCATCCACCGGACGGCTCGGCCGACATGGCCAAAACCCTAATCGCCACCGCCGCTGTCGCGCAAGCCTTCCGGGCCATCGCCGGCTTGCGCTGACCCCACCGGCGTGCTCAGCACCTCAAAATAGGGTTAGGAGGGGAGTTTGACGAGGAGACGTGCCGTGGATCGACGGGCGGCGAGGCGCCGCCGCGGTCGCGCGCCTGGCGGGAGGTAGAGGACGACCCCGTGGGGCCCCGTCATCAGTGGAAGCGCAGCGTGCGCCCCGGATCAGCTGCGGCCAAGGATCCCATGTGGCTACGTACGTTTTCTCTGTGGCCCGTTGTTTCTTAATCCCGATTGGTCCATTTTAAACCCGTGGGCCCCCCTGTATTATTCAAACATTTTCCATTCGAAATTTATTCCAGATTTTGCCCCAACTTGGAAAATCTATAACTCCTAGGATACTTGTCCAAAAATTCCCAAATAAATTTTTTTAGAACCAGAATGAAGAGTAATTTCCAGTGGTGCACTTGGATTTGTAGAAAGTCCATACGAATTTCTCCATAATTCAAATAATCAAAATGCTTATAGAATTAATTCCTATAGTTCTGCTCTTTGGAAAAATACCAAATTTTTCCAGAACCTTCATTTGAATATCCTGGAACACTAGTAATAATATCAGGGTCATTAGACTTCATTTACATGGTCTGATCACCTGTGTATTCTTTATGCACATAAAAATAGCCAAATTCATTTAGAAATTGTACAGAAACTTGTGCAAACTTCTAAATTGGATATCTCTCAGTATAAAGCTTCAAAAATTTGTCAAACCAACTCTGTTGGTTTTGTATTTATCCATAATAACCAGAACTACAACCCAATCTTCATGAAAAACCGTAGATTTTCCTGTAGAGCCCTTTTAGGTAAAATCATGTTTGATTTTTATCTGATAATTCACTTCATAGAAAACTATGAAATTTTGCCAAAATGTTCTTTAGTAAGTTTATGAATTCCTGTAAAAATTTCAGCTTCATTGGTGTTTAATAATCTAGTTCAATCTGGAGATTTTCCTAACAGGTTATAGAATGCCCAAAAACATCAGAACTATTTCAGAAATTTATCCAAACTTCTAAATTTAATATCTCCAATAGGAAGCTTAGAAAATTATGAAACAAATTTCTCTAGAACCACTGAGAATCCCTCTGTATGATACAACCACTGGTAGCCATGATAGACCTCCAGAATTACAACCAAAATTCAGAGAAGGCTTGTACTTGTTGGAATTTTATAGACAATAAGATTCCTTGAACATCTCCAATTTTCTGTCCAGATCTTCCTCATAGCACCTAATGTCCCCTGTAAAATTTCCAGAACCATTAATCTTAAATTCATATACTTAACTGTCTTTCCTTTGAACTATGATATAATACTGGTATTGATTAACATGCATAATTCTTTGCATATCGATTTGTTGCCGAGCTCAAGAGGACCCCGAGGCTACTTGAAGTCATCCCTCTAGATATTAGCTTTGACACCTTCTCGCAACTAGGCAAGCCCCATTTTATATTTAAGCGCTATTACAAAATTTCGATTTGTATCACCTATGTCTAGGGTGAGTATTGTGCATTAGGGCTAAGTTGATTGAAAACCCACTTGCATGAACAGATCAACCTATGGAGCGTTTGGTTAGTTGTCAAGTCACCGTGTAGACTATGCTATGATAATGTTGTATAGGATTTGGTAGAAGTCGAGTAGTTGGAATCTACTCGCATGGCTAGGACTTTTTCACACGGGATTGGTTCAAAGAGAATGAAGTAGTAATCTGAAAATGAGACCGGGCAGGGGTGTAGGATGCAGCAAGACGCGGTCTTGGGTGCGTAGCCCTGTCTGTGTCGGTTAAGGACTGATCCATATGCTGCTCTTCTGAGCAAGTTTGAACTGTACCAGAGTCATACTGGATATATGGTATCCAGAAAACCGATGTACCTTGGGAAGCTTTTGTTGAGACTTTTTTATCGCCTCAGGCGTTCGGCCGCAATGCAGTAGACAGAAACTCGCTCATGACATCTTCACTGCGGAAGGGTGCACCGTGAGTGGGGATACTATCCTAGACGATTGAATCGATTCAACTTGGGCGAAACTTGAGAAAGGTGGATGCATACAACGTCCATGGAGTGCACCGATGTGACTTCTAGTACGGGCGTACGTGTCGTGTTTTCCGGGTATCATTGATTCGAATCACCGTCCCTCGTGGTTATGAGTACCACTTGTTCACTAAGTTGTGACATAGTTAAATACTTGCACTTGATATGAGAATTAATTACTGCTGTTATGAACATTATATTATCATTGTATTGCTATGTTTGATGTATTAGTATAGAGCTCACTAAATTTAATTTCCATCTTGGGCATGCAGCATTGTGATGAAGCATTTCTTGTTTGATTGTGGAGTTACGATGTTGCCCCGCACAAGGTTTAAGCTGCTGCTATAAATCTGAAAGTAAGGACCCACATTTAGGCGAGTCCATTATGCAAATCTGCCATCCTATGTTTATGTCTTTACCCCCATGTAGAGTTTCATGTTTAGGTGAGATGGTTAAGTCTTGCTGAGCCTTCGTGCTCACGGTTTGCTATATAAGTTGTTTTGCAGGTACTAACCTCTATGCTTATGATTATGGTTGTCCGATGAGACTCGGAACTCTCCAAGTAAGATACTCATGTGGGAACCATGCCGCTGCTGTTTGGTTTTCGTGGCTAGTGAGGAGCGTCCGTGGGCTGAACGACTTCTCTTTTGCTTACTAGACTTGAGTACGAGAGTTGTAATCTTGTCTTCTGTTGTAGTTTATTTTTATATAAACTATTTTTAAACTGAACATCTTTGTAAATTTCAGCAAATGATTTATGTAATATGCGTTCCTTTACATGTGTGCTGTTGGGTGTCGCATCGCACGGCACCACCCAATGCGATTCCTGGAAAGTGTGGACTCCGGTCCACACAGACGTGGTATTAGAGCCGCATTGGGAATAGCACGCTTATAAAGGATCATATTACAAGAAAAGCATAGGATACGGTGAGGATACGATACTAGGCCCACATAAGGACTATATTAGCATAAGTTATTAAGGTGGCAAAACTAACTTATGTGTTATTATATTTTGTAACAACGCTCTGACGTCAGGTAAGAGGTAAGGTACGCCACCGCAAGCGGATCAATTGCGGTAAGCTCACCATGCGAGAGGTAGCACGGAAATCTTTTCGTGGTTTTGCACGGAAGAGTCAATATGAGTCTCTGAAACTTTCCATGTTTCTGAGAACATATGACACGCGGTACCCCAACGTGCTTCAAAGTTAGTGGGAGCCTCCATCGGGTGGGACATAACCTGATGCACCTCCTACTGGTGCAGCACTATGCAAAGACGTGGGACCCCGTCGGGTGGTAGAAAACCCAGTCATGTACCTCGAGACGTGGCTCAACTCGGGGCATCCCGTATGGAATGATACGGGACGGATTTTTTTACTTTCATAGATATTATTGTGAATTGTTCGCCCGTGCGGGTTGTGTCGTATGACACCTGTCGGAGTCTAGTTCCGGCAATTCTCCCGGTACTACCGTTAGTAGCCCGCGGAGTTTGTAGTTCGGTAATGGGCGCGTAGAGATTCAAAACACGATGGCGAATTGACACAAGGATTTACATGGTTCGGGCCGCCTAAGCGTAATACCCTACTCCACGGGGTGTGTGGTTGTTGTATTGAGCGTCTGAGCACTTGTGAGCGTGTGTCAGAGCTGAGTCTGAGAGTGTCAGGAGAGGTCAGAAGTCGAGAGAGCGAGTCTAGTGTGTCTCTCGACCAGTCTTTTTATAGTACAAGGACTGGTCGTTACACCGTTAGCCTGGCCCGACATGTGGCCCTAGCGGTTACAGATGCTTAATACACAATTAATGAGGTTAATTACCCTTAATAGTGTGGTAACGGTCCTTGACAGTGCTGTTACTGATATTAAGGGCCTTCCGATCGTGTATCATTAATATGGTATTAATGACACTTAATCGGGTCTTGAAGTCTTTGATTGCCCCTTGAAGGTCCAACCCGTTAAGGGTCCACCAGTCTGACTGTTGAGGCTTGAAGGTCCGGCGGTTGGACACGTAGCAGCTCCGGAGCTTACCATCTGGGATGGGGTAGGTCTAGTGTGGTTGTACACGTGTCGGTACCGGAGCTTCCATCTGTCGGGGTTAGGTCCGGGGGTGCCGCGCAGGTATTTAGCCTGGAGCTTTCCCATGTGTGGGACGTAGCTCTGGTTGCAGTATACACGTGGCAACACCGGGACTAACCATAGAAGGGAGGCAGGTCCGGTCCTGTATGACATGTGGGGCCTTCAAAGGTCCTCAAATCAAACAAGTGAAGTTCCTTTTGTCTTCTTTTAGTCCCAAGGGGTACACGGTACACAGGGTATCGACAGTGGCCCCTTGGGCTCACCTTTGGGAGAGACCTTTTGGATGAAGTCGTTCTGCTGGAGGTGGGTCCATCCTTCGGTTTTTGAGTTGTGTCTCCAAGGGTCTTCGGATGTGCTGTTGGCAGTAGTTCGTAGTTAAACCATCGTCGCGTGGCATATCCAGGATGCGGCAGGTGAGATCTGAGCGTGCGGATCTCACGTAATTGAAGGTCACCGGTTCCCGATACAAAAACTGTATCGGTTCCGCGCGCCCTGTCAGGCCACTGCCCTCGGGCTTTGCGCCACTCATGATTACAACCGTTTGCCTGGGGTAAGGACCTCGACTTGATCATTGGGGTGGCCCCGGGCCCCCTTGTCATTGGCAGGGTGAAGTTTTTGAACTGTATCGTCGGCTCCTTTGCGGTTTCCATCCAAGTGTTGCGGGGGCTTACTTAAGAAGGAAAATGTGCACCGTTTGGGGATTCTTTATGCCTTCATTTGAACTTGCGCTTGAATCCTCAAACTTTAGCCTGCTTTTCATCTCTCGCCCCGCTGTGCTATGATGAAGTTGGGACTCCCCAAGAGCCGCATTGGGAGCAAGAAGGAGTTGTCTAGGGTCCGAACCTACATGGGTTGTTCCAGTGACTCCTTCGACAACGACATTCACTGCGGCATGCTTCCCTTCGAGAAGGAGCCAGCCGGAGATATGGTGTACTTCCTTGGGTACGCCATGACGGGTTTGATCCCGCCTTTCTCCACTTTCTTTCTGATGCTGGTTGATTTCTATGGTCTGCAGCTCCACCATCTTGGGCCCCACTCAATCTTGCTGGTGGCGACATTCGTCCACTTTTGCGAGATGTGGCTGGGTGTGCCCCCTTGTCTGGAGTTGTTCCGAACTTTCTTCACTGTCCACCCGACTGGGAAGAGTGATGAGTTCATCGGCTTCTACTACTTCATGAAGCGGAAGAACTCCCCCCTCAAGTACTTGAGGTCCTTCCCTTCTGGCAAGTGGGATGACTGGAAGAAAGACTGGGTGGTCATCACCGTCGAGGGAAACTCCCTCGCGTCAACACCGACATTTGGAGTGATGTGCCAGAGCTGTCGAGGGAGTACAAGCCCATCTGGACAGAATCCAGGAATGTGTCGAAGGTGGGGTGACCCCGCAGATGGTCTTCAGTTCCTTCTTGACGAACAGGTGGGCCCTGCTGAGGGCTAGGAACCGACCTTCCTGGACCTTCATTAGTGAGATGGACACCAACCGCATTGAGGTCGGCTTGGACACCAACCTGACCGGTGAAGACTTGAAGACACATCTCAAGAAGTTCCAGCCTAGGAACATCGGCCCTAGCGACTTGTCTCCACCAGCGGCCTTCCTTCCCCTGAATATGATATCAGAGGAGTGCAGAGAGATCCGAAGGAAGATGTCGCTATTGGACGACTTGGGCCTGATGGAGAGGCGATCAACCTCCGGGGTGGCGATCCCCAGAGCTTCTGAAGGTGGCTCTTCTCCCACCCCGAAGCCAAGAGTCAAAGTCGTAGGCAAGGGAAAAGAGTTGGTTGAGCCCTCGAGACACAAAAGGAAGTTGAAGCATGCTGATGGGAGGTCCATCATACCTACTCCTTCCACAACGGCTCCTTCTCCCCAGCGGAGGAGGTCTTCGACAGCGATAACCACTCCAGCATCAGCATCTCCTCAGGGCGCTAGCTCCGGCCATGTGGCTCCAGTACCAGAGCCAGCTGAGGGCTCTAGGTCCGAAGGTCCTTCCCAGTCGAGGGGGGCCTCAACCAAGACATCGCTGATGGCGGGAGCAAGCTCCAGGGAACCTTCTGGAGCTACCACGCCAGTGGCGACAGGGTCCAGTCCTGAGCGTCTGGTGAAGAGGTTCCGTGCTAGCTAGGGCGGAAGTCTTCCAAGGTAAGTTTGATTTTTTACCTTAGTTGATTCTTTTTTGTTGTAATCATGTTTTGAGTTTCTTTTGTCCTTCATCCGCAGGGTCCCCAAGAAAGGGGTTGAAGCTCCGGTTCCTGCAGCAGCAGCTGAGTCTCTGCAGGTGGAGGCTCCGGCTCCAATCCCAGTGCCGCCCCAGGTTGTGGCTGAGGTTGCGGCAGCCCTGGCGCCAGCTGTCGTGGTCCTGGACCTCGACTCATCCCCTGAAGCTCCCGTGGTAGCGCTGGACCACGGGAATGAAGATGTACCAGTGGCACCAGCCCCGGAGGTTGAAGCTCCGGGTTTGGATGCTGGGATGATGGACGCTCCAGCCTTAGAGCCAGAGGTAGCTGTAGTCCCGGCCCTAGAACCGGATGTTGATGAAGCCCCAGCAGCGGAGCCAGTGGTTGATGACGTTCCGGTGGCGGTGCCCGGTCTTGATGAAGTCCCGGCGCCTGAGCCAGTTGTCGAAGAAGTGCCGGCGTCCGAGCCAATGGTAGTTGAGGCACCAGCGCCTGAACCGGCGGTAGAGGAGGCACCAGCATCGGAGCTAGAAGTGGCTTCAGCTCCGGGTGAACCTTCAACGCCTGCCCCGGAGGTGCCTGCGCCTGAGCCAGGGTGCCAAGAGGAAGTTGCCGGTCCCCCGCCTGAGGGACCAGTTGCTGATGACCAGGCGGCAAGACCTTCGGAGCCGACTCCAGAGGTAGGAACTTCTGTTGCAGGACCTTCCTCGGCAGCGGCCGAGGTTATCCCAAAGGGTGGCCCTGGTGCCGTGGAAGCTCAGGGGATCACTCTTGTAGAGTGGGACCTGATTTTTGTTGTAGAGAACCTACTAGAGCCAGCGGAGAGGACACCGGCAGGTCCGGAGCTGATCCCCCTGTCGTTGTCTATTGACAACGCCTGCTCCAGCCTTCGTCAAGTGCAGCTGGCCTTCTACCACGACAGCAAGGCCCTCGAGGAGGAGCGCCAAACCCTTAGGAGGTGGCGCAACTGGCTCCAATTCGAGACCAAGCTGGCGCAAACCGAGCTAGCTGATGTAGGAAGTGGATGAAGAAGGAGAAGGCCCGGATGGAGTACTGGGGTCAGCTGCTGGATGAGAGGGAAAGCATGACACGATCCCTTGACAACCAGTCCCAGGCCATCTACGAACAGGCCGTAGCTGCTAATAATGCAGCGAGTGATCGCCAAGAGAAGCTCAACGCCATCCACGATAGCCTCGTCAAGCGTCGGGAGGCTCTTGAAGAATGGGAGAAAAAGCTTGAGGATGAAGAGCAAAAACTCCTGGAGCTGCAGGATGATTTCGTGAAGAGGGAGGAGGAGCTTACTCAGAGGCTGACTCTGGGTGACAAGAGTGTCGCAGAGCGCACCAAGAAGTTGGAGGAGCGCTGTGAGAAGGAGGAGAAGAAGGCCTGGCAGCGAGGACAGGACCTCCATAAGAGGGAGGATGAAATTGCTTCCAGGGAGAAGAAAGTGCAGGGCCGGGAGAAGGACCTGGTCGACTGCCGGAACAATATCCACCTCCAGGAGGAGGAGCTCAGTAAACTTGAAAGGCAGGTTGCTGAAAAGATTTAGCAAAACGCCAAAGAGGTTGAGCGCCTTGCCCGGGAGAATTCGGAGCTTGCGGCGACCAGAAGATCCTTGGAAGAGATGCGAGGCTCAAGGGTTGTGGAGTCCCAACAAGTTTGGTACTTCTTGGGCAAAGCCAACGACGCGCTGACGCCGATGGGTTTTAGTCCCGTGCGTCCGGATGATCCGGAGCCGGAGCTGCACCAGGCGTTGCAAGCGTTGAGCTCGGCAGGCAACAAGCTCACCAAGATGGGCGATGTCATTGCGGACCAGCTGGAAACCGAGGGACAATCCCTAGCGAAGAATGTCGCATGGTTCATGCTGACGTGCTACACAAGCCGGGGCCCTCACTTCCCACTGGACCCGGTGCTTGAAGGCCCCATCGACGGAGAGGGAGAAGCCGCCAAAACCAGCATGTCGGAGGTTTCCCAGAAGGTCACCTCGTTCTTCCATAGGGTCTAGGACTCTCTCTTTGTAGCTCCCGCTTGTATTCTCTCTTCTTTTTCTCCAATTTTGTAATCTCTTGTCTCTAGATGAATGAAATCCAAGTTTTTAATGAATTTCATTTTTTTCTTCAACACCTTTGTCCCACTTGGCCTCCTGGTAGATGTAGCAATATGATTGTAAACATGTACCAAGAGGATGTAGCATTTTGTTAAAAACTTGCACGCTTCAAACTTGTAGTTTGTAGGTCCGAAGTCACCGATAGTAGGGGCCCCCTAAGGTTGTGGGAGCTTAGTAGCTCCGGCGGTGTAGGATTGAAGGGCACGTGAAAAGCTACCAGAGGGGGGGTGAATGGTAGATTTAAAAATCTTATGCAGCGGAAACAATTAAACCCCAACCCCTTCGGCAGAAAATCGATCTCTTAAGGAAATCGTGTGTGAGACTAATCTAAATGTGTTTCACCGTGAAAGAGTGATGGATATCAGAGAGAATCAAGTCACGAAGACAACACAAAAAGAATCACTTAAATCCGTCAAGAAAAACTCAAGTTATGATCGAAAGATCAACCAATGGTCAATCTGTCCTACCCGAGGAAAAACAGTTCTGGAACGCTGCAAAGAAACTCGTGTAGATCAGAAACCACAAATCCAATGACCGTGACATTTTGACAGATGATAGATAATCAAGTTGTGATAACAACCCAAAAAGAATCACGTCAATTGGATCGGTAAAACTCGAGTTATGATAAAACCACCAACGAAAGGTAGCGCTGTCCAGAAACTCGACGAGTAAAACTTGTCTGGAACAAGTCGGACGAACAAGGCACAAAAGTTCCTTCAAACTATGAATTTTATTCAATAGAACACAAGAGGAACAGCCCCAAAGTCGTCTCTCACGAGCTATGGGCTCCCTTGCTTATATAACCAGCCCTTAGGCCAACCCAATATCAACTAGGACTCCAATCCTACTCAGATCACGAATCGTAACTTTCCATAACTGCTCAAGATTCTTCTATACGCAGATAGAAGCAATATTAAGACTTCCAAACACCTTAGGAACGTATCCCACATTCCTAAACAACTCAAATTCGTGACACACACGAAATCCTAACATAACCAACTCGATACTTGCCATACCGAGCCATAACCGACTCCGCCGCAGCCGGAGTCATCAACCGATACGATCCGATCCTTCCAATCAGATCTTTCCTTCCTTATCCCATCTTTGGAACCATGTTGCCACGTCATGCACCGCATGCATACGTGCGAACATCTTCCTTCGACGTTCAGTAACCTTCATATGCACTGCCCTTGATTCAATCATCCTGCGCGACCTCCTGATCAGCTCAACCACAGTTCCTCTCGAACTTGGTTGTTGGAACCTCATCTCCTCCCTGAGACTAGTCCAATGGATCCCGTCACCAGCCATGTCTTGAACTCAAGCAACACCTGCACATGAATAAACAACCAATCCATACGAGTCCAAGTCCTCGACTTGACTCAAGTTAGTTCCGAACACAACACCCTACATGAGAACCTCACATAAGCATGTTGCAAAACCACAGTAACAAGATATCATCCATATCAACCAAAACGCACCAAAAACTTAGCAAATGAATACTAAGCAATCTTTCCAACAATGTAAAGCAAGTACGAAACATTGCAAATGAAAAGCAGAAGCACTACGGTCAAGTTCTGGACCTTGCTAGAGCAACCCGGACCTTGAGCCGGAGCTAACAAAAGCTAGTAGAACCTAGCGCCGGAGCTTACCAAAACTAGTACAATGAAGCACCTGCCGGAGCTTACAAAAACTTAGTACAATGAAGCACACGACGGAGCTTACCAAAACTAGTACAATGAAGCACCTGCCGGAGCTTACCAAAACTAGTCAAAACTAGTCAACCCAAAACCGGAGCTAGACAAAGTACGTCGGAGCTTAGCAAAAGCATGCCGGAGCTATCAAATATATGTCGGAGCTATCAAGGACATGCCGGAGCTAACAAAGTCATGCCGGAGCTAAAGATAAAGCTCACCGGATCTGACCAAAGCTAGTCGGACCTAGCATCGAACGTAACCGGAGCTACCCAAACCAAGCCGATCCTACCGTCGGACCTTGCTGTAGCTCAGAGCTAGAGTCAGACCTTGACAAAAAGGTGTTTTGGTGATATTTAAAACTTTTATCATCAAAGCCAAGTGTATTCACTACAAGCCAATGTATTCAGCACACATAGGTCTTACAATCTCTCCCTTGATGAATGCATTGGCAACACCTTTTAAAATCCGAACATTGGCTTTTTCACATAAAAGATTTGAAAGCAATTTCTCCCCATTTTGTAAATCGGAAATAAAATGAGAAGAAAAAATTATCTCATATTATCTCATATTATCTCTCCCCCTTTATTATGTCTCCTTATGCACATATTCTCTTTCTCTTCATGCTTATCTCTCCCCCTTTGACAATGTATTCAGCAAGTCATGATCATATAAACAAATTATCTCTCCCTCCTTAGTTGTTATGAGCATATTATAACATATACATGTAAACAAAGCTCATCCAAGTCATACTATCAAGTAACATACACTATCACATCAATGAGATACACAAAGTAGTGTAAGCCATGCTAGAGATCATATGTAATTTTCAATTTAAGCAAGTCATGATCTCACAAACTTAACTATTTCAAAAACTGAAAGCATTATACTAGTTGCTGCATTTTATTATTTTTCAAAGCATGAATTTAGATCATATGATATTTGCAAGAGATTATATGCGCATCTATCTTATTCTAACCAACCAAGCCAAGCCTATGTCATTTGACAATCAAAAGCTTAAGGACATGGTTTTAGTCATACACAACTTCTTCCAAGTTCATATCTAAGTGCAATGATAAGCCATCTCCGAAAAAGAAGTGCGAGGCATGCATATTCTCTTGATCTTTTCTCAATTTATATTTGTTCATAGAAACTCAACATGTGAGTTGATTACTTGATTAATTATTTATGATTAAAAGTATTTGTGAGCATGCAACAAGTTCAAAACAGCAAGAAAGTTCGACCATGACCAGATTTAGTGTAAGTAATTATTCCAATTACTAGACATGGCAAAAACTACAAAATGTATAACACGAGTAATGTAGTAAGAACTTTCAGCATGTAAAAGGAATCACAAAGTCATATATGTATGAAATACTATGCTAATATTATTTTAATTTTAGATTCACACATAGACTTCCCAAGTTTCAAAAACTCCCCCTCAATTTAAGCCATGAGGATGCATAACCCCTATTTCACTACGAATGTAACAAAAACGAGTGAAATCCAAAGGTTTTGTAAAAATGTCAGCCAATTGTTGTTCGGTATCTACATGGTGAAGCACAATGTTTCCTTTTTCAACGTTATCTCAGAGAAAGTGATACCTAATGTCAATGTGCTTAGTTCTAGAATGTTGCACGGGGTTTTTGGCAATGCAAATAGCACAAGTGTTATCACAAAACAGTGGAACACTATCTAGATCAACCCCATAGTCCTTAAGTGTTTGAACAATCCAAATAATTTGTGAGCAAGCACTAGCAGCAGCTACATATTCAGATTCGGCTGTGGATTGTGCAACTGAATTTTGTTTTCTAGAGGACCAAGCAACAAGAGAATTACCAAGAAAATGACAAGCACCGGAAGTACTTTTCCTATCAATCCTACAACCCCCAAAACCAGCATCCGAAAAAGCTTTCAAAGTAACGGTTGAGGAAGAAGGAAGAAAAATGCCAAATTCTTGGGTTCGATGTAAGTACCTGAGAATCCTTTTGACAGCTTGATGATGTGAAACACGTGGGGAAGCTTGAAACCGTGCACAAAGACATACGCTGAATTGTATGTCCGGTCTTGATGCTGTGAGGTACAAAAGTGATCCGATCATGCTTCTATATTCTTTTTTATCCACGGATTCACCATCTTCATCAAGTTCAAGTGTTGTTGCTGTTCCCATTGATGTCCGAAGAGGCTTGCTTTTGTCCATGTTGAAGCGCCTTAGGAGGTCTTTGGTATACTTCGTTTGATGCACAAAAGTACCCTCCTTGGTTTGCTTGATTTGCAGCCCCAAAAAGTAAGTGAGTTCACCCATCATACTCATTTCAAATTCGGAACTCATCATTGCTGAAAACATGGCCACAAGATCATGAGAAGCACAACCAAAGATAATATCATCCACATACACTTGAACGAATAATGAGTCATTGCCATGCTTAAGCACAAAAAGAGTTTTATCAACCTTGCCCATGGTAAACCCCTTTTCAAGTAAGAATGTTTTTAACCTATCATACTATGCTCTAGGGGCTTGTTTAAGACCGTACAAGGCTTTGGACAGTTTGTAAATAAGATTAGGAAAATCTAGTTTTTCAAAACCCGGTGGTTGCTTGACATAAACCTCCTCATCTATGAATCCATTAAGAAAAGCACTTTTAACATCCATTTGATATAACTTGAAACCTTTAGATGCAGCAAAGGCTAACAAAATTCTTATGGCTTCTAATCTAGCGACAGGAGCAAAAGTTTCATCAAAATCTAGACCTTCAACTTGAGTGAAACCTTCAGCAACTAACCTAGCCTTATTCCTAACCACAACCCCATCCTCACTTTGTTTATTTTTATATACCCATTTAGTTCCAATTAAAGTGTGACCTTGAGGTGGAGGTACAAGTTTCCAAACATTATTTCTTTCAAAATTTTCTAACTCTTCTTGCATGGCAATAATCCAAGATTCATTAGTGAGTGCGTGTGATATATCTTTGGGTTCAAAAGAAGCAACAAAAGCAGAATGAGCATGAGAGTTTGGATCGCAAAACCTGGACCGTGTGACTCGTTCGTGCAAGCTTCCAATCATCTGTTGTGGGGGATGATCTTTGTAAAAACGTAGGGAACAGATGTCTCACAAGCTTCTTCTTCATTAGGTTCATCGTAGATTGATGAGCTTGTGACTTGTGGATGATCAGGACCAACATAGGTGATAGCCGGAGCTTGTTCAATGTCCGGAGCTGGACACGTGTCAACTTCGGAACTACTAGGCAGTATCACCAGCTCTTCTTCATCTTCGAAAATACCCTCCCCCTGAGGATACGGATCTGGTCCTGCAACACTGGAGCTAGTACCTGGGCTAGCTTCATCAAAAGACACTTCACAAGTCTCCACAATTTTGTTAGTGTCAAGTAAAATCACACGGTAGCCTCTAGTATGAGATGGATAACCAAGAAACATGCCATCAATGGATCTAGGTTCAAATTTATCAAGATTACCATATTTCTTAACAAAGAATTTGCAACCAAAGACCCGAAAGTGTGTAACACTAGGCCTATGTCCAAACCGGTGCTCATATGGTGTTTTACCTAGCTTAGCACGCAAGAAAACACAATTTCAGACATAACAAGCGGTTGCTAACGCATTAGCCCAAAATTTCCTAGGAGTTTGATATTCATCAAGCATAGTCCTAGCCATCTCAACTAAGGTTCTGTTCTTTCTTTCTACAACACCGTTTTGTTGAGGTACATATGGGGAAGAAAATTGATGATCTATTCCATTTTCAGCACAAAAGTCATCAAAAGATTGATTTTTAAATTCAGTTCCGTTATCACTTCTAATTGCCTTTAAAGATCCTGGGTGATCAATTGATAATCTAAGAAATAAAGTCCTAAAGTGACTAAAAACTTCATTCTTAGACGCCATAAAGTAAACCCAAGAGTATCTAGAATAATCATCAACGATAACAAGAACAGACCATTTACCTCCGAAGGATTGGACACGTGAAGGTCCTACGGTGTCAAGATGCAAAAGTTGACATGGTTCAGTTGTCATGATCATTGTGAGAGGAGTATGTGAACCTGCAACCATCTTAGCATGTCTACAAGAAGAGCACACAATTTCTTTGTCCCTTTTAAGCTTAGGCAGCCCACGTATGCGATCAAGAGCACTAACACGCGTTAGGTGGTCAAAGCCTATGTGACCAAGTCTACGATGCCAAAAATATAAGTCCTTTGATTCATTAACAACTATACACCTATGATTAGAGGAAGATATATCAAAATCAGCTTTAAATACTCTTCCAAACCAAGACATGTTAAAAATAAGCTCACTATTTGAACCTACAACTTTGCAGCAGTTTTTATTGAAAATAATTTCTAGATTTTAATCTAGCAATTGTGTAACAGAAAGCAAGTTGTATTTCAAGTTTTTGACAAGTGCCACATCCTTCAAAATGTAGTGATCATTTACTCTAATCGAACCCTTAGCAATTATAGGAGTTGAAGAATTATCGGCAAAAGTAACATTCTCTACACGCGACACAAAAGAGAGGGAGGAGAACCAATCTTTGTTACCGGTCATGTGGCGTGAGCAACCTGAATCCACAATCCAAATGTTTTCCTTCCTCAAACGTGTAACCTACATAGTCTTCACTGTTGTGTTCTGCATCCTCCTGACTTGATCTTGATCTTGTTTTGCCCGCCATGAAGCATAAGTTGGCCAGATCGTCATCATATTCATCACTTTCAAAGTCTACATCACTTGAACTAAGTTCTTGAAGTGCGGTGATGAAGCTGTTAATCATCTTGTGTCCTATGGTACCCTTCTTTTTCTTGTTGGAATCTCCAGAGGGGGTCCGGACCTTGCTTTGTTTTTCTTCTCGGGTGGTCGGACCTAAAAGGTTAGGGTATTCTGTACGAAAGTGTCCTGTTTTACCACATTCAAAACAACGTTGAGGTCCGGAGCTTCCTCTCCTTCTAGTTCTCACATTTTGCAATGCTTTTGAGAATCTAGTAGAGATGAGTGCCAATTCCTCTTCTGGAAGTTCTTCGATCTGCTCCAGGGTTAGTGAGGACAACAAAGCAAGAGTATTGCAAGATGATGATTGGCCGAAGCTAGACGTATCACGTTGTGAGACAAATGCAATAGACTTATTTGAGTTCTTACGTGCTAGAATGTCAATTTCATGAGTTTTTAATTTCGAATACAGCACATCTAATGTAAGAGAACTCATCACAGTTGATTCACGTATAGACGTTACTTTCATCTCCCAAATTGACATGTCTAATGCACTAAGGAGTCGTCTAGCATTTTCAGCATCTGAAAAATTAACATTCACGCTACGCAAGATGCCGAGAATTTTATTGAAACGAGCAAAGAGGTCATCGATAGACTCACCGGGTTGCATCTCAAAGCGCATATATTCCTTTTTGAACATATCTTGTTTTACCTCCTTGATTGTGTTGGAGCCTTCATGATAATCACATAGAGCTCTCCAAACATCATATGCTGATCGGAGGTGCGCGACACGATCAAAGTCGCTTTGAGTAAGTCCTTGGATGATCAAGTTTCGGGCCTTGTTGTTGTTGTCGACGTCCCGTAGGTTTGTGGCCGTGACTTGATCATTAGGTGGCACTTAATAAGGCTTATACACCTTCTTCCATATTGCAAAGCCTTGTGCCTGGATGAAAGCCTCCATGTGTGCCTTCCAAACCTGAAAATCAATACCAGCAAACACACAAGGTTTGGCGGAGTACTTCTCCATGATGATTAGTCAAAAACACGTGCAAATCTCAAGGATTAGAGCACCGTGGCTCTAATACCAATTGTAGGATCGAAGAGCACGTGAAAAGCTACCAGAGGGTGGGGTGAATGGTACATTTAAAAATCTTACGCAGCGGAAACAATTAAACCCAAACCCCTTCGGCAGAAAATCGATCTCTTAAGGAAATTGTGTGTGAGACTAATATAAATGTGTTTCACTGTGAAATAGTGATGGATATCAGAGAGAATCAAGTCACGAAGACAACACAAAAAGAATCACTTAAATCCGTCGAGAAAAACTCAAGTTATGATCGAAAGATCAACCAATGGTCAATCTGTCCTACCCGAGGAAAAACAGTTCTGGAACGCTGCAAAGAAACTCGTGTAGATCAGAAACCACAAATCCAATGACCGTGAGATTTTGACATATGATATATAATCAAGTTGTGATAACAACCCAAAAAGAATCACGTCAATTGGATCGGTAAAACTCGAGTTATGATAAAACCACCGACGAAAGGTAGCGCTGTCCAGAAACTCGACGAGTAAAACTTGTCTGGAACAAGTCGGACGAACAAGGCACAAAAGTTCCTTCAAACAATGAATTTTATTCAATAGAACACAAGAGGAACAGCCCCAAAGTCGTCTCTCACGAGCTATGGGCTCCCTTGCTTATATAAGCAGCCCTTAGGCCAACCCAATATCAACTAGGACCCCAATCCTACTCAGATCACGAATCGTAACTTTCCATAACTGCTCAAGATTCTTCTATACGCAGATAGAAGCAATCTTAAGACTTCCAAACACCTTAGGAACGTATCCCACATTCCTAAACAACTCAAATTCGTGACACACATGAAATCCTAACATAACCAACTCGATACTTTCCATACCGAGCCATAACCGACTCCGCCGCAGCCGAAGTCATCAACCGATACGATCCGATCCTTCCAACCAGATCTTTCCTTCCTTATCCCATCTTTGGAACCATGTTGCCACGTCATGCACCGCATGCATACGTGCAAACACCTTCCTTCGACGTTCAGTAACCTTCATTTGCACTGCCCTTGATTCAATCATCCTGCACGACCTCCTGATCAGCTCAACCACAGTTCCTCCCGAACTTGGTTGTTGGAACCTCATCTCCTCCCTGAGACTAGTCCAATGGATCCTGTCACCAGCCATGTCTTGAACTCAAGCAACACCTGCACATGAATAAACAACCAATCCATACGAGGCCAAGTCCTCAACTTGACTCAAGTTAGTTCCGAACACAACAACCTACATGAGAACCTCACATAAGCATGTTGCAAAACCACAGTAACATGATATCATCCATATCAACCAAAACGAACCAAAAACTTAGCAAATGAATACTAAACAATCTTTCCAACAATGTAAATCAAGTACGAAACATTGCAAATGAAAAGCAGAAGCACTACGGTCAAGTTCCGGACCTTGCCAGAGCAACCCAGACCTTGAGCCAGAGCTAACAAAAGCTAGTAGAACCTAGCGCTGGAGCTTACCAAAACTAGTACAATGAAGCACCTGTCGGAGCTTACCAAAACTTAGTACAATGAAGCACCTGCCGGAGCTTACCAAAACTAGTACAATGAAGCACCTGCCAGAGCTTACCAAAACTAGTCAAAACTAGTCAACCCAAAACCGGAGCTAGACAAAGTACGTCGGAGCTTAGCAAAAGCATGCCGGAGCTATCAAATATATATCGGAGCTATCAAGGACATGCCTGAGCTAACAAAGTCATGTCGGAGCTAAAGAAAAAGCTCACCGGAGCTGACCAAATCTAGTCCGACCTAGCATCGAACGTAACCGGAGCTACCCAAACCAAGTTGGACCTACCGTCGGACCTTGCTGTAGCTCAGAGCTAGAGTCGGACCTTGACAAAAAGGTGTTTTGGTGATATTTAAAACTTTTATCATCAAAGCCAAGTGTATTCACTACAAGCCAATGTATTCAGCACACATAGGTCTTATAGGCAGTGACTCTTGCCAACACGTAGAGCATTGAAGGTTAGTCCTCTGTGGATGTCGGAGCTTGGTAGCTCCGGCAGTGACCACTATCAACACGTGGTGCATTGACAACAGACCCCACTTGGGAGTCTTCCCACCATCTTTTCTTTACGTTGACGGCTGGTCCCATGGATTTGCCAGAACTTTGTAGCTCCGGCAATGTCTACTAGCAATGTTTGGAACATCGACAGTAGACCATCTTAGGGGGTGTCGGAGCTTTGATAGCTTCGGCTTCATCCACCATCATCATGAGATCTTTATTTTTCCTGTACACTGAAGTCAAGAAAAATTGTAAAATCCATTTCTTATCTATAACACGTTTGCGTCTTACTATTCTCGAAAGAAATTTTTAGGTTGAACACCATTCTAAATACAATCAAGTGAACTGGCTTGTTTTCTCCAGGTCCGATCGTTTTTGGACTCGCCTTACTTCGGCCTGTTGGGGTGTAGGTAGAGTGACGTACTTAGGGTGCAGGACCAGGCTTAGTCGATAGCACACTCCAGACCAAGATTGGCTTGGCGGCATTCGGACGAGCAGACCATTAACAATGTTTAGAACCGGAAGAATTGACAATGCAACTTGAATTATATATGAATTGGTCAAGCTAATTTTCTTAAGAATTGCACAACTTTGTTATAGACAAGAAAGAGAAAATAAAAATATTGATCCTGTACAAAATAAATGCACGTGGAGTCTGTTTTCACACAATGATGTCTTTCATTATAGGTCCGGGGTACAGGGGAAACAAGTACACTCTTAGGGTAAGGAATTAGGCTAAGTGTGTTTCGTTTCTCATTTGACCCAAGGTATCTAGCTACACTTTTAGTTCTGAGACTGTGACAAGTGTTGCCTGAACTTTGCGGACCTTCCGGGGAAGGTCCGGCTATTCTCCAAAGGAGCTACCCAACTCTATACAATGACTCTATCACATACATCACATGTAACTACAGACTCACCTCCGTAATATTAAGCGTAGAACTTACAGAGGTGCTCAATGTTCCATGGATTAGGGAGAGGTGTCCCATCCTAGGTTGCCAAGTGAACGCATCCGGGATAGGATACTTTGATTACTCGGAAGGGTCCTTCCCAGCCGGGGGAGAGTTTGTTTAACCCTTCTCGAGTTTGTATTCTCCATAGCACCAGATCGCCTTCCTCGAGCTGTCGGATGTGAACATACCTTTGGTGATAGCGCTGAAGAGCTTGGCGGTATCGGGCATTCCGAACAGCTGCTCAGCACCTTCCCTCTTCAATGAGGTCAAGGTATTCACGACGGAGCTGGTCCTGCGTGGCATTGTCGAAGGTCCGGACCCGGAGTGACCCCAAGGTGATTTCTGGAGGAAGGACTGCTTCAGCTCCGTCCACCAGGAAGAAGGGTGTCTCTCCAGTTGATCGGTTTGGAGTTGTCCTGTTGGCCTACAGTGTGGGCGGAAGATCTTCGATCCAGTTGGCTCCATGTTTTTTCAGGCGCTCATATGTGCGCGTCTTGAGTCCTTTTAGGATTTCTGCATTTGCTCTCTCAGCTTGCCCATTGCTTGCTGGGTGAGCTACTGAGGCGTAGCTGACTTGAATGTCGAGGTCTTCGCAATATCCATGGAATGCAGAGCTTGTGAATTGGGTCCCATTGTCAGTGATGATCTTGTTTGGGACTCCAAATCCGCATACAATGGACTGCAAGAAGTTAATAGCTAATTTCTTGTTTATTGTCACAACTGGAGTTGCTTCCGGCCACTTGGTGAAATTGTCGATGGCAACGTACAGGAACTTGTAACCTCCGACGGCTCTTGGGAAAGGTCCCAAGATATCCATCCCCCACACAGCGAAGGGCCATATAGGAGGTATCATTTGTAGAGGTTGAGCTGGTGTGTGGATTTGCTTTGTATGGAACTGGCATGCTTCGCATTTCTTTACTAGCTCAGTTGCATCCTGGAGTGTTGTAGGCCAGTAGAAGCCATGTCGGAAGGCTTTCCGACTAGTGTGCGGGAAGACGCGTGGTTCCCACACTCGCCTCCATGGATTTCTGCAAGGAGCTCGCAGCCTTCTTCCCTTGTAATTCACCACATTAGGACGCCGTTGGCACCACGCCAGTTGAGATCCCCTTTTACCAGTGTGTATCTTTTAGCCAATCTGACTATTCGGTCAGCGGATACATTATCTTCAGGAAGGAAATTGTCTTTCAAGTAGCTCCGGATCTCCAAGATCCATGCATCAGAGCTAACTTGAGGATTTGAGTTTTGCGTGCTGGGTTGCTTGGAGCTTCCTGCAGCACCTACGCCCTTGATGCACGCCATGGTAACAGGGCCATCGAGACCGCCAACTTCGAGGTGCTGGTCTTGCCCCCTTTGCTCAGTTCGGCAGGCTGAGCTGTTGGTCTTGACAATCTTTGGACGAAGGTTCCGTCGGGAGCCGAAGCTCTGGTTGAAGCTTTTGTTGAGAGTTCGTCAGCTTCAGCGTTGTTGAGACGTTGGACATGGCAAAGATTCAGGACGTCCAAGTCCTTCTGAAGCTTCTGGACTTCAAGTAGGTATGCAGCTAGTTAAGGGTTATTGCAGCAACATTCACCTTTGACTTGTTTTACAACAAGCTGTGAATCACCCTTTACCAACAGTTGCTTGACACCATACGATAGTGCCACCTTGAGCCCATAGATTAGTGCTTCATACTCCGCCATGTTGTTGGTCGCCTTGAAGTCAAGGTGAACCATATATTTGACCTTCTCCCCGATCGGAGCGGGGAGAAGGACTCCAGCTCCAGCTCCCTACTTTTGCACGGAGCCGTCGAAGTAGAGAGTACAGTGGGGCTCGGTGAAGTCCAGAGCTTTGGGTTCCAGCTTCTGCTCACTGGGGCCCCCAGGATTTGATGGAGAGGGGGTCCATTCCGCCATGAAGTCCTCCAATGCTTGACTCTTGATCGCTTTCCTTGGGATGAATTCAAGATCGAACTCGGCCAATTCTGCAGCCCACTTTGCAATGTTCCCAGTAGAGTTAGGGTTATGCAAGATTGCACGCAGTGGATAAGAAGTTACCACTAAAATCTTGTGAGCTTGGAAGTAGTGTCGGAGCTTCCTAGAAGCAATAAGAACTGCGTAGAGCAGCTTATGCACCTCTAGGTATCGAGTCTTGGTGTCATGGAGTACTTCTCTGATGAAGTACACTGGGCGTTGGACTGTCCGTACCCTCCCGAAGGGTCCCGGAGCTTCCTCCTCATCAACCCGGACCCTCCCGAAGGGGCCAGACCTTGTTCAGGGACCTCTGGGTTGCTACTGGAGGAACCTGGAGCTTCTCTTGCAGCGACCCGGACCTTCGCGGAGGGGTTCAGATCTTGTTGCTCAGCAGAAGTGACTTCTCCACTTGAAGGAGATGGCTCCTCTAGCATCTCACCTTGAGGATCCGGGTCAGGGAGCTGGGACCCAGACTCGTCTTCAGGTAGCTCCGGACCCTCCCGAAGGGGTCTAGATTCCTGAACTCAGGATGGTTCTGGTCTTTTCGCAACAAGGACCATGCTGAAAACTTCGTCAGTTGCCGAAATGTAAAGCAGAAGTGGCTCACCAGGATTCGGAGCTACCAAGGTTGGTAGAGTGGTGAGGAGCTGTTTCAGCTCCTAGAATGCCTTTTCTGCTTCTTCGGACCATTGGAATGGTCCGGACATCCTCAACAACTTGAATAAGGGTAGCTCCTGTTCCGCCAGTCTTGAGTTGAACCGGCTGAGGGCAGCTAGACATCCAGTTAGCTTCTGGACGTCCTTGATGCGAGATGGTGGTCGCGTGTCTTCAATAGCTTTTATCTTCGCCCAATTTGCTTCTATCCCTCGGTGGTTCACCAGAAATCCAAGAAGCTTTCCGGAGCTAACCCTGAAGAAACACATTTTCGGGTTCAGCTTTGTGCGTGTGACTCGCAACTTGTCGAAGACAGCTTGCAAGGTGTTAAGGAATGACTCCTTGTTCTTGATCTTGACGACAATGTCATCGACGTACACTTCCACTACGTCTCTGATAAGCTCTATAAAAGTTTTGTACATAGCTCGTACAAATGTTGAAGCAGCATTTTTGAGACCGAATGGCATGGCAGTATAACAGTATAGTCCATCTACTGTGATGAAGGAGATATGTTCTTCATCTTCCCTAGACATTCTGATTTGATGATACCCAGAATATGCGTCTAGGAAACACAGTAATTCGCACCCGGAGGTGGAATCCACTATCTGATCTATTCTAGGTAGTGGGAATGGATCTTTTGGACATGCCTTATTCAGTGTAGTGTAGTCGATACACATCCGAAGCTTCCCGTCGGCCTTAGGTACAACGACTGGGTTTGCCAGCCATTTTGGATGGAAGACTTCTCGGATGAATCCATTTTCAAGCAACTTCTTCACTTCTTGACGTATGAAGTTTTGTCGCTCTACTGATTGCTTCCGAGGCTTATGATGCACAGGCCGAGCGTCGAGATAAATCTTCAGATTGTGCTCGATTGCTTCCCTAGGTATCCCAGTCATTTGTGATGGTTGCCAAGCAAACACGTCGACATTAGCCCAGAGGAAAGTGACGAGCGCGAGTTCCTATTTGTCATTCAGACCCCCCGATATACGAGTGGTCTGAGCAGCGTCGGAACCGATTTGGACGACTTTGACGAGAATGACAGTGTCGCCGCTTGGGTGCACGCGAGGTGCGGAGGTTGAGCCCCGATGACGAATGCTCGGGGGTTTCGGAGCTTGCTCTTTTCCGGATTCTTCCTCCTGCGTTGTAGAAAGCGCATGGAGTTCTTCCAGAGTAGTCACTCCGACGGTGCGATCCCCGCGGATCCGGAGAACACCTGCTGGTGTTGGCATCTTCAACACCAAGTAGCCATAATGGGCGGTAGCCATGAATTTGTACAATGCTGGCCTTCCTAGGATGGCGTTGAATGGTAAGTTGATTTGTGCCACGTCGAAGACTAACTTCTCAGTGCGGTAATTCTCCCGAGTCCCGAAGGTCACTGGGAGAGTAATGGCACCGAGTGGGGTTATGGCCCCCAGACCTATTCTGGACAAAGGTCGGGAGGGGCGAAGATAAAGATCGGAGCTGAAGCTTGACAAAAGCTTTGAAGCTTATGAGGTTCAACCCCGAACCTCCGTCCACCATCACATGGTGGAGTTGGATGTTGTTGATGGTAGGAGATACCATCAGTGGAAGTTGGCCAGCTCCGATCATGTTCCGAGGGCAGTCCGAAGCATCGAAGGTGATGGCAGTGTCCATCCACTTCCGGTGTGGCTCCGCCCTGGTGGTGGGAGCTACTGAGGCCATGTGCCGCCGCATTGTCTTGAGGACACGACAGGAGGTGATGTCCCACGAACCACCAAAAATGGTGTTCATGGTTTTTCGAAGTTTGACGTCGGAGTCATCGTCGACGGAGGTGTAAACAGCCTTCAAGACTTTTTTAGGGTCCTAAAAGCCTAACTCCTCTTCAGCCGAAGCTTCATCGACTTTTTGTTTTCCTTTCCTTTGACGGAAAGGAACTTCTTCCCGGCGCTTGTTGTAGCGCTCGACAAGGTTCTAGACCTCTCGGCAGCCTTCTAGGCTGTGGTTGTTCGACTTGTGTATGGGACACCACATCTTGGAGATGCCTCCGTCTTCAGACGACGGCCGAGGTCGTTTCTCGCGGCGTGGCCTCGGGCCACCCGGAGCTGCGGCAGCAGCGGCTGTAGGTGTGCTGGCCGACGACTTTTTCTTGTCGTTGGACTTTTCTTCTTCTTACCACTCTGGGAGATAGTGGCTTCACCCTTGGAGGACTTTTTTTTGTGCTCCGGAGGTGGTTGGGAGAGCATTTCACGGCCCTCCGCAGCTTTGGCGCACTTGTCTGCCAAGCTAAAGAGTTTCGTGACGCTGGTGACTTCTTTGGTCGCCAGCTTCTCCAGCATCTTCTTGTCTCGTACGCCCTGTCTAAATGCCACAATGACAGAAGCGCTTGAGATAGAAGGTATAGTGTTTCGTACCTGGAAGAACCTCTGGATGAAGGATCGTAGGGACTCTCCCCCCTTCTGCTTGACAGCAAAAAGGTCCAGTTCGGTGCCTGGTCGGGTGTATAAACTCCCAAAGTTGGCAGTGAACCGATGGCACAGTTCCGTTCAACTGTTGATGGAGTCAGGCGGTAGGCTCATGAACCAGGACCTGGCGGTCCCAGTCAAAGCCACGGGGAAATAATTGGCCATCACGGCATCATTGCCTCCAGCCGCAAGGATTGCGGTGGAGTAGATTTGGAGAAACTCAACGGGATTGACAGTCTTGTCAAATTTCTCTGGCAGGTGAGGCTGGAACTTCTGCGGCCATCTGACCAGGCGTAGGTGCATGGCTAGGGCAGAACAACCTCCTCCTACTCCCTCGGGAGTAGGACTGTCATGAGCCTCTCGCCTTTTGTGAGCATGCTCAATATGGACGCGACCGTCCTATTGATGGTAACAACGATCAAGGTCCGCTCGGAGGTCGTGAGTTGAAAGTCTGGTTACCGTATGGGTACGTTGCGCCTCAGAAGGCAACAAAGTCGCCTGTTGAGACGCAGCACATCTCTTGTGTTGCGAAGCATGCGGACCAAGTCTACTCGACACGGTTCGATGTTACGATGGGGCCCGCCCCAAGGGGGGAGGACCTTGGTTGTTGATGCGATCGGCTGCTGCTGCAACCAAGTGTTCCACATCAGCCCTCCACTGCTCCATTGCACCCTAGGATGCTCCTGGAGGCGGTGGACGTTGGAGAAGAGCATGCGCGGCATGAAGCACGTGTTCAGGGTTGTTGTTCACTGATGCAGTGACTGACGCAGACGCCCCATCCCGTTGTCCAGCTTGATTTGCCGTGCGGATGGTGGTGGCTGTGGCATGACTCCTGCTGGAGCCACAACACCTGCTGGCTGCTGCATGTTGGAGGGGTTGCCTCCAGCAGGTTGCGCAGCAGGGTTGCCGTTAGACGATCCAGCAGCGGAGTTCACCATCCTTGAATCTCGGGCGCCCCCTACCTGGCGCACCAACTGTCGGAGTCTAGTTCCGGCAATTCTCCCGATACTACTGTTAGTAGCCCGCGGAGTCTGTAGTTCGGTAATGGGCACGCAGAGATTCAGAACAAGATGGAAAATTGACACAAGGATTTACGTGGTTCGGGCCGCCTAAGCGTAATACCCTACTCCATGGGGTGTGTGGTTGTTGTATTGAGCGTCTGAGCACTTGTGAGCGTGTGTCAGAGCTGAGTCTGAGAGTGTCAGGAGAGTTCAGAACTCAAGAGAGCGAGTCTAGTGTATCGCTCGACCAGTCTTTTTATAGTACAAGGACTGGTCCTTACACTGTTAGCCTAGCCCGACATGTGGCCTGGCGGTTACTGATGCTTAATACACAATTAATGAGGTTAATTACCCTTAATAGTGTGGTAACAGGCCTTGACAGTGCCATTACTGGTATTAAGGGCCTACTGATCGTGTATCATTAATATGGTATTAATGACACTTAATCGGGTCTTGAAGTCTTTGATTGCCCCTTGAAGGTTCAAGCCGTTGGGGGTCCACTAGTCCGACTGTTGAGGCTTGAAGGTCTAGCGGTTGGACACATGGCAGCTCCGGAGCTTACCATCTGGGACGGGTAGGTCCGGTGCGGTTGTACACGTGTCGGTACCGGAGCTTCCCTCTGTCGGTGGTTAGGTCCAGGGGTGCCGCGCAGGTATTTAGCCCGAAGCTTTCCCATGTGTGGGACGTAGCTCCGGTTGCAGTATACACGTGGCACCACCGGGACTAACCATAGAAGGGAGGCAGGTCCGGTCCCGTATGACACGTGGGGCCTTCGGAGGTCCTCAACTCAGACAGTTGAAGTTCCTTTGGTCTTCTTGTAGTCCCAAGGGGTATACGGTACGCAGGGTACCGACAACACCATATGATTGATCAATAGTTTGGGTGTAGTGACAGGTACACTGACCACGTGGTCGTATTGCGTTTAGAAATTGTTTGCGAGTGAACATCATTAAGGCCACTATTGAGACGTATGCCGGAATACCGGCTTAGAATTTTTGCTTTGAGAGGCACGTAGTACCCACATATAATCCATTGATGCATTAACCACTTTTCTGTAAAATGGAACTGAGAAGATGTAAAAATACTTATATTAGCTATCAAGCTCTGAGTTTGAACTAAGTTTTCAAATTTGGAGTAGGTTTTGAAGTCACCAATTCAGAAACAGAGTGTTCTGTTTTCTGCTGTAAGAAGACCTGACATTGAGAAACCATATCTCCCAGTAGGAAATTCCAATTAATGTTTATAATACATGGATGGAAAGTTTAGGAAGTCCTTTAAAACTGTTATGTTTAACTCCAGAACTGAATTTCCCTCTAACCTGTTCAAAATTTCAAAGTTCCAAACTCTGCCAAAACTGGACAGAAACTAGAACCCTCTCTGGACTCCTGATTGTTTTCACCATATCTCACTCTAGAAAATTCGAACCGGGTCATGCTAGACATTTCTGGAATCCTTTTAATACTTATTACAAATTTGTAGATTGTGGCTTTTTTAAATTCTTCTGTTTTATATCTGGAAATTGTGGCCCAAATTCAGCATAAACAAAGGAGATGCTGTCAAAATTTTCCAGAAAAACTGTCAGGTTTACGATACCATATCATCTCAACCAGAAACGATCTGAAGGCAAACCAATAGTTTTGGAAAGGTCTTGAAGTGTACTTAAACTTTGTAGTTCACCTCAAGATCTGATTCTGCCATTTACTGGGTAAAATTTGTGTTTGAGTACAACCTGGTCAGGTTCCAACAGAAACTTTATCGGTTTGACATATTTTGGTCTTGTTATGAATCTGCTCCTCGAATTCACTTCGAGAAGTGTCGTAACGGACCAGTTGTTGATACTAAACTATTTACCAGTGGAATTGATGGTTTGACTCACTCGAACCTCTTTTCTTTTATGACCATGTTTGTGTCATATTAAAGATAAAAGTGTGTTGTCGCACGATAACACGCATAACGTCCCGTCGCGACCAACAATAGTCGAAATGAACTTCGATCCATGGAGTTCATTATTTTGGAAATCGATATTGTCACATTGGTCCAGGAATGATGTATTGTATATAATGTTTATACTTTATCAATATATGACTTTTATCCAAATTTGGCTATCAATACACACGCTATTGTTTTCATCCTAGTCTGATCTTGCAATATCACGTCTCATGTTGGATTAATGACTGTAACTGAAGAATGGTGCGCACTCGCACAACATACGAGGTCGGTGGTTCAAGTAAAGGAAGGGATGACTTCCGAGAGCCAGAACAGCCGGCACAACAGCCACCTCCATCTCCGCTTACATTGGTGGATGATATCGCAGCCATGCTAGGTTCGTGTGACGAGCGGACCGAACTGCTGCGAACCCTCGTGCAGATTACGTCAATCAGAGGGGACGTCAAGCCAAAGGCAATCATCAACCTCAGCAAGCAACATATCAAGAATTCTTGGCGACTGCACCCCCCGTGTTCAGTGGTGATGGTGAACCTCTAGATGCGGTCCATTGGCTCCGCACCATTGAAGCTAAGTTCGGACTGCTGCAGTGTAGTGACCCTATGAAGGTTTTATATGCGGCACAACAACTACATGGCATCGCTGGTGCTTGGTGGGCGAACCACATCACTTCCTTGGCCGCCGGACATCAAGTCACTTGGACAGAGTTCCGGAAGGCATGGATGCCTATCATGTTCCTCCTGCCATTGTGAGAAGGAAGTTTCAGAAATTTTTTGATTTGAAGCAAGGAGAAAGGAGTGCTCAAGAATACTCCAAAGTATTTGTTAATCTAGCGCAATATGTGTCGGAGTATGTGAGTACGGAGGATCAGAAGCGAGAGTACTTCTATCGGGGTCTAAGCCCATGTTGAAAGACAAGCTTGCATTGTTCAATCATGGCTCGTTCAACGCTATGCTTAATGCTGCGATTACGCAAGAGGATGCCACACGTGAGCGTATCGCGGAGGAGTCAAAGAAGAGACTTGTTGTGCAGAACAGCACACATAATATTCCTCAGAAATACCGTATGGTGTACCGATCACCATCCGGTCAGATATGGCAGCCGGCTGCACAATCGAGTTCGTATCGGATCCGGCCATTTGAAGTAGAAGATTTCCAACCAGCAGTACATCAACAGCAAGAACCGTCCCAAATTGTTCCAGGGGCATTTATCTCGCAGCGAGATGCAGGACAATTCAGGCCTCAAGTCAGTGGGACGTTGAATCAGTATAGGTGTTCCACATGCGATCGTGTAGGGCACTATACCGGGGATTGCCCGGAGAAAATGTTGAGCAGCGGGCAAGTACCAGTACAACGGTGTATTCAGCCCCATAGTCAACCACAGAAGACAGCACTGCGAACCGGAAGTGTTCAACATATAGCGATCGAGGGTGTTCCGGAGGGAGCACCGGTGTTAGCGGGCATGTTTGCTATCAAAGACATACCTGTCCTCATACTCTTTGATTCCGGTGCTACCCACAATTTTATCAGTAAATCATGTGTGGATAAGCACCAATTATCCACCAATACTCCCAAGAAAAGTTATCTTATAAGCTCACCGGGTGGAAGTATCTTGGCTAGTCAGATTGTTCCCCGAGCAGCTTTATGTTTGGGGGGAAAAATATATCCAACGTCGCTGATTATATTGGATGGAAAGAAGATCGATGTAATATTGGGAATGTCATGATTGAACCATCACGGTGCCGTTCTTAATATTGGTACCCGGACTATCCAAATTGACTCTCCGATGCACGGACAACACGAGCTGTTTTTGGACAGTTTGGAGCAGGACAGTGCAGCTGCATATAATACGGAAGCAACTAAACTTGAAGATATTCTGGTGGTCCATGAGTATCCCGACGTGTTTCCTGATGACTTATCGGGCATGCCACCCGAACGGGATGTTGAGTTCAAGATTGAACTTGTATCGGGAACCACACCGATCTCTCGAAGACCGTATCGAATGGCGCCTAAGGAGCTAGCTGAATTAAAGGAGAATTTGAAAGACCTTTTGGACAAGGGTTTTATTTGCCCAAGCTCGTCACCTTGGGGCTGCTCGGCGCTGTTTGTCAAGAAGAAGGATGAGACATTGCGGTTATGCGTGGATTATCGACCGCTCAACGCCGTGACTATAAAGAACAAGTAGCCGCTGCCCCACATCGACATTTTATTCGATCAACTTGTTGGTGCGAGGGTGTTCTCAAAGATTGATCTTCGGTCTGGATTTCCTCAAATCAAAATCCGACCGGAGGATATACCGAAGACAGCATTCTCGACGCGATATGGATTATACGAGTATCTTGTCATGTCTTTTGGTCTCACCAACGCTCCGGCTCACTTCATGTATCTCATGAACTCAGTATTTATGCCGGAGTTGGACAAGTTCGTCGTGGTATTCATTGACGACATATTGGTTTATTCCAAGTCAGAGGAAGAGCATGCTGAACATTTGCATATTGTGTTGCAACGGTTGAGAGATCACAAGTTATACGCAAAATTCAGCAAGTGTGAATTTTGGATCAGCCATGTGCCATTCTTGGGACACATTATTTCAGCTGAGGGCATCGCTGTGGACACAAGTAAAATTGTTCAAGTACTGAAATGGCAATCTACGAAGTCAGTAAATGAAGTCTGAAGTTTCCTCGGTTTAGTGGGATATTATCGGAGCTTCATCCCGAGCTTCTCAAAGATCGTGAAACCGATGACGGAGCTGCTAAAAAAGGGAACCAAATATATTTGGAGTTCAGCTTGTGAAGAAGCGTTCAAGACATTAGTACATCACCTTACAACAGCCCTGGTTCTTGCTCAGCCGGACACGACAAAACCATTCGACGTTTATTGTGATGCATCCGGCATAGGACTTGGCAGCGTTCTTATGCAAGAAGGACGTGTGGTCGCATATGGATCCCGCCAACTCCGAAACCATGAGCAGCACTATCCGACTCACAACCTTGAGCTCGCTGCCGTGGTATTGGCATTAAAAATCTGGAGGCATTACTTGCTTGGAAATCTTGTACACCTCTACACCAACCATAAGAGTTTGAAATATATTTTCACGCAGAAGGAGCTGAATATGAGACAACGAAGGTGGTTAGAGTTGATCAAAGATTACAAAATTGAAATTCACTACCACCCCGGTAAAGCAAATGTGGTTGCTGACGCGCTCAGTCGGAAAGCCCATGCCCACAATATCACCATGGCTGAAACGGAAGATTAGGAAAAAAGTCTTTATGTGATTCCATATGGGGCTCTCAATAATCTTGCTCTCCTTTCCACCATCCGATAGGAAATTATTGAAGCCCAAAAGAAGGACAAGGGCATGTCACACATACGAGAAAGAATGGACAGTGGGGAAGTAAAATGTTTCCGGAAAGATGATCATGGTACATTATGGTTCAAGGAACGGATAGTTGTACCCTGAGATGTTATGCTCCGGAAGAAAATATTGGATGAAGCTCACATGTCAAAAATTTCTATTCATCCGGGCAGCAATAAAATGTATCAAGATTTAAAAACCAAGTTTTGGTGGACACGGATGAAGCGGGAAATAGCGAAGTACGTATCCGAGTGTGATACATGTCGGCGAGCGAAGGCCGACCATATGAAGAAGGCAGGACAGCTACAACCGCTGAATATTCCGGCTTGGAAATGGGAGGATGTGAGTATGGATTTCATAGTCGGATTGCCACTCACATTCCGAAAGCATGATTCGATTTGGGTAATAGTCGACCGACTAACCAAATCAGCACACTTCATCCCGGTAAATGTCGGATTCAATGCAAAGAAATATGCGGAGTTGTACATATCAAGAATCATGTGTTTACACGGCATTCCTTGCACAATTATTTCAGATCGAGGCTTGCTGTTCGTTGCTCATTTCTGGGAGCAACTGCATGCCTCGTTGGGTACTAAACTGATTAGAAGCTCCGCATATCACCCCCAGACCGATGGACAAACCGAGAGGGTGAACCAGGTCCTTAAAGACATGTTGCGTGCATGTGCCATCCACCGCAGTAAAAATTGGGACGATCATTTGCCGTTGGCGGAATTCTTGTACAACAACGGTAATCAAGCGAGTATCAAGATGGCACCATATGAAGCTCTCTATGGCCGAAAATGTTGCACCCCACTGAATTGGTGCGAGTCTGGCGAGAGGGTGACGTTCGGGATTGATCTAGTCAACGAAGCCGGGGAACAAGTTAGGATCATTCAAGCAAATATAAGAGCGGCTCAATCTCGACAGAAGGCTTATGCGGACAAGCGGTGTCGACCGCTGCACTTTGATGTCGGGGATCACGTGTACCTCCGCGTGTCACCGATGAAAGGAATTCACCGGTTCGGAGTAAAAGGAAACCTAGCTCCCCGGTTTATTGGCCCGTTTGCTATCACAGAGAAGTGCGGACCTGTGGCTTATCGATTGGAATTACCGGCATCTCTCACTGGCATACACAACATTTTTGACATATCTCAGCTCCGGAAATGTCTCAAGTTCACAGCTGCAGTCCACTCCGACAAAATCGGCAAATTGCAACCAGATTTGACGTACTCTGAACATCCTGTTCAGATTCTCAACGAGAAGACTCGAACAATGCGGAACCGCACACTTTGGTTCTATAAAGTGTTATGGAGCAACCATACTGTTGAAGAAGCGACTTGGGAATCCGAAGAATATCTCCGCTCCAACTATCCGGATTTCTTATCGTCTCATATCCGGTAAGTTCTCTCCTACTTTCGTCTCTTCATTGTAATCTCAGGACGAGATTCTTTTACGGGGGGGGGGGGGGGGGGGGGGGGGTGGTGGGAGGGTGAATGTAAAAGCCCCAATTTCCAAAATTCAAAGTTCAGTTAGGACAAAAATTTTGAATGTTAAAAAGAATTAAAAAGGATTTGAGTAAAACAAATTCATTCAAACTCCAAATGAGGGAATTCAAAAAAATAAACTTAGCTACTGTTTAAATGAAGTTAACATGAAGATTTGAGTTGACCAATGGATTCCAAATATTCCAAATAGAATCCCTGAAAAGTTTCATAATTTTTGAAGCAAGTTTGCTATTTAATTCAATAGCTACATTGAATTCAACTCAAATTCAAATTCAAGTTTGAATTTAAATAAAACTTTGTCAAATCCACTATGGGAATTCAAAATAAAATTATATATGATTAATCCAGCCATCCCACAAATATCTAGCTAATTTTGGAATGAATTAGGTGGTAGAATTAATGGGGAAAGGATGAGGATGATGTGGGACCCACTTGTCATCCAAAGCAAAGTGCTGTTTTGGCTCTCCAAGTGACACCACATTGCATGCAATGTCCAGGCAGCTGCTTTCACTGTGGAGGTCACATCCAGCTGCCCCCAGCTCAGCCTGGCCTCCTCCTTATATACCCCCCTTGCCCCTGGCTTGCTCTTTCTTCACCTTGAAGTCTCCAGCATCATTTTTACTTCTCTCCCGATTCTTTCTCTGTCCAGCCGATTTGCAGCAAAGGTACTGCGTTTTAAGCACTTTTCTTTGCCTCTCCTCACTCCCCAACCTCTTGTGCAGCCTTGTGATCCATTTCTTGCACAGCTAGGCCATCCCCGAAGCTGTTGACTACAAAACCGAGGCCGCCGGAAATCTCCCCTGTTTTGCCGTGCCTCTGCTCATCGTCGATCTGATGATACGGCCATCATCTTGCCTCGGTCCTAGAAGGAAAAAGGTTCGCCTACTCATGTTCTAGCTGCTCGTAAAGTTTCAGCCCATGCCATGCCTCATAGCCCCCGTATTTGCTTTTCTCCCGACGAACTTCGGTTATGAGTAGAGTTGCTTCGCGTGTGAAATTCTTTCTATACAGTTAATTATTCCTTGTGCACCTGTGATATGTTGTTCTATGTGGCCAGGCGCATCACCTCGAACAGGAGTCATCGAGTTTCATCGGGTATTCACACCGGAATCCCATTTTTCCCCAACCGCGGATTTTTCCCTCCTCGGTCCATAGTCCCCACCAGGTTCCAAGCCTTTTCTCTCCCTCTTATGGACAGATTCTTGTTCCCCATGCTTCCATGAATCTTCCCGAGGTCTTCCCGATCAGTTTCACCCACCGGAGGGCTTGGTCGACATGACCAAAACCCTAATCGCCGCCTCCGCCGTCGCGCAAGCCTTCCGGGCCATCGCCGTCGTGCGCTGACCCAACCGGCGTGCTCAGCACCCCGAAATAGGGTTAGGCGGCGAGTTTGGCGAGGAGACGTGCCGTGGAACGATGGGCGGGAGGTAGACGACGAACCCGTGGGGCCCCGTCGTCAGTGGAAGCGCAGCGCGCGCCCCGGATCAGCTGCGGCCAAGGATTCCATGTGGCTAAGTACGTTTTCTCTGTGCCCCGGTGTTGCTTAATCCTGATTGGTCCATTTTAAACCCGTGGGCCTCCCTGGACTATTCAACCATTTTCCATTTGAAATTTGTTCCAGATTTTGCCCCAACTTGGAAAATCTATAACTCCTAGGATGCTTGTCCAAAAATTCCCAAATAAAGTTTGTTAGAATCAGCATGAAGAGTAATTTCTAGTGGTGCACTTGGATTTGTATGGAAGTCCATATGAATTTCTTCATAATTCAAATAAGCAAAATTCTTATAGAATTAATTCCTATAGTTCTGCAGTTTGGAAAAATACCAAATTTTTCCAGATCCTTCACATGAATATCCTTGAACTCCAGTAAAAATATCAGGGTCATTAGACTTCATTTACATGGTCGGATCACCTATGTACTTTTTATGCACATAAAAATAGCCAAATTCATTTAGAAATTGTACAGAAACTTGTGCAAACTTCTAAATTGAATATCTCTCAGTATAAAGCTTAAAAAATTTGTCAAACCAACACTGTTGGTTTTGTCTTTATCCATAATAACCAGAACTACAACCCAATCTTCATGAAAATCCTTAGATTTTCCTGTAGAGCCCTTTTAGTTAAAATCATGTTTGATTTTTATCTGATAATTCACTTCATAGAAAACTATGAAATTTTTCCAAAATGTTCTTTAGTAAGTTTATGAATTCCTGTAAAATTTTCAGCTTAATTGGTCTTTAATAACCTAGTTCAATCTGGAGATTTTCCTAACAGGTCATAGAATGCCCAAAAACATCAGAACTATTTCAGAAATTTATCCGAACTTCTAAATTCAATATCTCCCAATAGGATGCTTAGAAATTTATGAAACAAATTTCTCTTGAACCAGTGAGAATCCCTATGTATGATACAACCACTGGTAGCCATGATAGACCTCCATAATTACAACCAAAATTCAGAGAAGGCTTTTACTTGTTGGAATTTTATAGACAACAAGCTTCCTTGAACATCTCCAATTTCTGGTCCAGATCTTCCTCATGGCACCAAATTTCCCCTGTAAAATTTCCAGAACCATTAAGCTTAAATTCATATACTTAACTGTCTTTCCTTTGAACTATAATATAATACCGGTATTGATTAACTTGCATAATTCTTTGCATATCGATTAGTTGCCGAGCTCAAGAGGACCTCAGAGCTACTTGAAGTCATCCCTCTAGAGATTAACATTGACACCGTCTCGCAACCAGGCAAGCTCCGGTTTGCATTTAAGCGCTATTACAAAATTTTGATTTGTATCACCTATGTCTAGCGTGAGTATTGTGCATTAGAGCTAAGGTGATTGAAAACCCACTTGCATGACCAGATCAACTTATGGAGCGTTTGGTTAGTTGTCAAGTCACCGTGTAGACTATGCTATGCTAAATGTTGTATAGGATTCAATAGAAGTCGAGTAGTTGGAATCTACTCGCATGGCTAGGACTTTTTCACAAGGGATTGGTTCAAAGAGAATGAAGTAGTAATATGAAAATGAGACCGGGCAGGGGCGTAGGATGCAGCGAGACGTTGTCTTGGGTGCGTAGCCCTTTCTGTGTCAGTAAGGACCGATCCGTATGATGGCCTGCTGAGCAAGTTTGAACTGTATCGGAGTCACAGTGGATATATGGGGTCCAGGAAACCGATGTACCTTGGGAAGCTTTTGTTGAGACTTTTTCCATCGCCTCAGGCTTTCGGCCGCAACACAGTAGACGGAAACTCGCTCACAAAATATTCACTGCAGAAGGGTGCACCGTGAGTGGGGATACTGTCCTAGATGATTGAATCGATTCAACTTGGACGAAACTTGAGAATGGTGGCTGGGTACGACGTCCGTGGAGTGCACCGATGTGACTTCCAGTACAGGCATATGTGTCGTGTTTTCCGGGTATCATTGATTCGAATCACCGTCCCTCGTGGTTATGAGTACCACTTGTTCACTGAGTTGTGACGTAGTTAAATACTTGCACTTGAGATGAGAATTAATTACTGCTGTTATGAACATTATATTATCATTGTATTGCTATGTTTGATGTATTAGTATAGAGCTCACTAAATTTAATTTCCACCTTGGGCATGCAGCATCGTGATGAAGTGTTTCTTGTTTGATTGTGGAGTTACGATGTTGCCCCGCACAAGGTTTAAGCTGCTGCTATAAATCTGAAAATAAGGACCCACATTTAGGCGAGTCCATTATGCAAATCTGCCATCTTATGTTTATGTCTTTACCCCCATGTAGAGTTTCATGTTTAGGTGAGACGGTTAAGTCTTGTTGAGACTTCGCGCTCACGGTTGCTATATTAGTTGTTTTGCAGGTACTAACCTCTATGCTTATGATTATGATTGTGCGATGAGACTTGGAACTCTCCGAGTAAGATACTCATGTGGGAACCATGCCGCTGCTGTTTGGTTTTCGTGGCTAGTGAGGAGCGTCCGTGCGCTGGACGACTTCTCTTTTGCTTATTAGACTTGAGTACGAGAGTTGTAATCTTATCTTCCGCTGTAGTTTATTTTTATATAAACTATTTGTAAACTGAACATTTTTGTAAATTTCAGCAAATGATTTATGTAATAAGCATTCCTTTACATGTGTGATTTTGGGTGTCGCATCGCACGGCACCACCCAATGCGATTTCTGGAAAGTGTGGACTCCGGTCCCCAAAGGATGAATAGGCAATAATACCTGAAATGACTTAATCAAACAGGATTAAATTCCTGTGGTTGGACTAGTCTGCAAACGGCCGGACTAGTCCGCTCAACACAGGGTGAAAACCCTAAAACTTGGTTTCTACATGTTATTTGCAGATATAAAGTTCACCGAAGAAATAAGCAATATGTGGTAGACTAGTAAAGCTCAGATTGTGAGGTTTAAACACTTAGATTGCAAGTTCACAATAATGATCAAAGTGAAGAGCAATAAGAGCAATATGAACCCTAATAGCAATACTAGTGATCACGAAAAGTGAAAAACAAGTGGGGCAATATTTATCCCGCAGTTCAGCTCCATGAAGTAGCCTACATCCACGTTGAGAAGTCCACACAAGGACCGGGTCTCACTTGACCCTTCTCTCACCAAGCCACCATGATGGTCGGCTTGGATTCCACTATGTCAATGGGTAATCACCAAGTTTGATGGGGCTGCTCACAAGTTGAGGCTCCCACAAATCAATACAATGAGGAGCAGACGAAGCTCAACTCACACAAGCCACAAAACACAACAAAATGTGCAAGAGATCAAACCGAGAGCCAAAGCGCGATGATCTTCCTTTACCTCCTCCCCAAACCCTAATCTCTTCATGATTTGCTCTTAAGGGGTTAGTAGGATGAGTATAAGGCTTTGGAAGGCTCTAGGATGCTTGTGGCGGCGCTAGGGTTCAAGACTTGTTCAAATGAGGCCGGGGGTCCTATTTTTATAGGGGTCCCGAGCCCCTTCTGCTGACCTCAGCAGAAGGGCGGACTAGTCCGGCCTCTGGACCTGGACTAGTCCGGCCTTATGGGACCACTGACCTCTGGTTAGTTCCTGACACCTGCCACACTGAGCAACGATCGTCACGCTAACCGCCAAATTTCGAAAGTCAAACGGTCACTAAACAATGGACTAGTCTGAAGTGGAACAGAACCGTTTGGTCCGTCCCAAACGGACTCTTCTGGGTTGGCCCGGACTAGTCCGGCCCTCTAGGGTTTCTCTCGGTCTATCTCACTAAGTCTCAAACGGACTGGTCCGTACCCAAACGGACAAGTCCGAACTTTTCCAGAGATCTTTGGTCCGTCAAAAAACGGACAAGTCCGAACTTCTCGGACTTAGCTCCAAAATCACTCAGATTCACTCCAGAGACGTTTGATCCGTCTCAAAACGGACTTGTCTGCCTGGCCGGACTAGTCCGGCCTTGAGGCCCGGACTAGTTCGTCCTCCTAGGGTTTCTCTCATTTTTGGCTTCTCACTTAGGTGTTTCACTAAAACAACACTTTGAGCCCTCTAGAATGATCTCATTGCACATGATACATCCACCCTCTCGCATAACACGGCTCATATAAGCTCAACACTATAGAAACCCCAATTTCTACACTTGAGTTTTTTACGCCCGTTTTATCCTTTTCCTTTTTGAGGGTTTTCATCACATTTAAATCCTTGTACTTTTGCTTAAGATCACTTTAGCTCATTAGCCTCTTAATTATCATCATCAATCATCCAAAACCCACGGGGATGCCTAGATGCACTTTCAATCTCCCCCTTTTTGGTGATTGATGACAACACATTAAGACTTCAACAAACAAGGATAATAATTTGTTTTCATAACATGTATTTGTATGAGTGACTCCCCCTCAATGTATGCATCATGAGTAAGAGAGATTGAGAGATTTCTCATACATATACACGTTATGGTGGGGTGCCTAAGTGATGTCTCATGGGTTGTGATAAAGCAACAAATATGCAAGATAGACATGTAAATGAGGCAACACATCACAAATTTAGGCAGGATACATGAATACATAGATTAAGTCTTACAATACAATTTGAAATGAGAGTTTAAAACATAAGTCCTTAATAGATCAAATACTCTCTCACTAATAACTAGGTAGAGACTCTCAAACTCTCCCACTCAATCTCTCCCCATATCTAAGTGCCCCATCCACTAATCTCTCCCCCTTTGGCACCAAGACACCAAAAACGAAAATATGAGATGAAGAGCCCGTAGGTCTACTCATCATTGGATTCGTCATCGTCCTCGCCACCTTGGCACCTGCTACCGCTCTCCGTGCCCTCCTGGTCAACATTGGCATCATCATCATCGGTCGGTGCTGCGGTGGAAGTCCCATCTTCACCAAACTGAGCAAGCTCCTCGGCAGTGAACTCCGGGAAAGAAGTGAGCTCACCATCACTCTCCTCGGCGGAAGACATAGGAATGTCCAGCTTGTCGCACATCACCTTGAGATACTTCTCATTGCGATGCTCCATACGACATTGCCGAATTGCTGTCTTCCGGCAAGAGGAGAAAAGAGCTTTAAAGCATTTGAAGAATCCACTCTGCATTGTGACAAAGGCGGAGGTGGCGGAGGAGATGGCACAAAGCAAGAGGAAGAAGCAGGAGGATCCGCATTCTTCCTCCTAGGAGCAGCCGGCTCTGGAGGAGGGAGTTGAGGTCGAAGCCTCCGGTGAATTATGTCTTTCTTGAAGGTGAGTCCGGAGATCTTATCAATCATGTACATAATGTATGGAGTGTATCCACATGATTGGTTGGGGGTATGGGAGATGTTGAAGATGTCGTTGAATATGTAGTCAACCACATTGAAGCGGACATCTCCATCAATGAGGACCATGAAATGCCTCAAATTCCCATGAATTATCCCTGCATATCCATCCTTTGGGGCAATGGTCTTCCTGAGCACCCTGTTGAGGACACTGTAGAAGGGCTTGATGTTCTTTATGTGCCCCGCCTCAAAGGGCACATGGCTAGGATACATGTACTCTAGGGTATCGCGATCAACTGGCCTCAAGTTGGATATAATGACTTCATTGTCCAGTTGATCCTCTAGGTCAAGCAGCTGAGCAAACTCCCAATAGGTGGTGGAGTATTGCTCTCCATGGGTCATCCAAGTAATCCTCCTGTCCCCATCAGTGTGGAAGTAGATAGTGGAATAGAACTGAGTGATGACTTCCACATTCCAGTCATACTGGAAAGCCATGAACTTCTTCAAACCATGCCGCTCGACGGCCTCAATCACAACATTGAAGGCTATGTGATCCCTCTGGGCCATGTAATCCCAGTCAATCCACTGAGCATCTGTGATAGGGGTCTGCTTGGTCATGTGACCGTCCCGTAGTAGTCACAGTGGAAGTCACACCAGAAACTGGGATCCACTGTGCTCCTGTCGTGCTAATAGACATTGATCTTCTTGAGCTTGCGTGCCTTCTCGACCCCTTTGCCCTTTAAGATGTTAGCGCTGAAGGCAGCTGCACTGTTTGGGTTCCGTGTAGGAGAAGACATCCTCAACAGGCCAATAGGCTGAGAGGCCCCCTTCGTTGCCTTGCTTGCAGCCTTCTTGGCAACAATCACCCTTTTCTTGGGTGCAGCCTCCATTGGGGCCTTGCCTTTATCCTTGGAGGTCCACGCCCCCAGGGTTCTAGCTTGTTCACCCAAAGTCACAAGCCACTTCCTTTTCGGGGCTGCCTCGGCTGCTGCAGAGTTGTGTGCTTCTTTTTGTGTCTTCTTTGCTCTCTTTGATGCAAAGTATGCAGCAACCATCTCTTGATCCTCTCATTGCCTCCGGCGATAAAGAGCTTGCTTCTCCGCTTCGGCCTCAGAATCGAAAGGTGGAACATACTCGTTATCGGACATGGTTGCTGATAAGAGAAGCAAGGGAATGTTTATGATTCCAACGAGTCAAGATAAAGTGGTAGAATTCACAGAATCGATCAAGGTTATGGTTTTCACTGTGTAATCCGAACTTGTCCGCCCAGGGGCCGGACTAGTCCGTACCCAACCGGACTTGTCCGCCATGAAGCCGGACTAGTCCGGTTCACACAGCAAGAACCCTAATCTAGAGAAATTTTGTGAAAACTACGAATCCTACCACAAAAATGAAGGTACATGATCACAATGATGTGCACAACAACATTTGTGAAGAGGTTTCTATCAATAGACCTAAAAGAATTGAATTTTGTAGATTTTGGGTTAGGTCAAGAATATCTCTTAAAATCTTCGATTCGACAAAATGTGGGTGAGTAATTGGCCTCCAATGCTTGGGGAAAGGTTCCTAAGAACCTTAGGGCTTCAATCCACCGATTGGAATCAAGATTTTGTGGTTGGAATCGAAAATCGCCGATGAGGGGGCGGTTTTCGAGCATTTTTGGAGAGTTGTTTGAATGGAAGTGGAGAGGTTGGGGGCTCCCTGGGGAGGTTAAGTCCCCAAAGGCCGGACTAGTCCGGTCAAGGACCCAGACTTCTGAGCCACCGGACTAGTCCAGTCTAAGGGTGGACTAGTCCGGTCCTTAGGCTGAAAACTACTATATATTGAGTTTTTAGTGGAGATTTGATCCTTTTGGACTAAATTTCACAAAAGATCTTTGTAAACATGGTCAGTAAGAAATCAACAATCAAACTATGACCATGATTCACAAGGATTCAATAATTTCAAAATAATTTGTAGAAAAATTGAGGAGGATGAGTCTTCGCAAGCATGTGTGAATTTTGAATATGACAATCAGATATGCAAGATTCAAGCCACATTTCGAGAATCCAAGATATTAAGCTCACTCCTAAGTTCACAAAACCTTTTCTCATCTAAGGGTTTGGTAAATATATCGGCCAATTGTTTACCAGTTCTCACATGGGAAATTGCAATGTCTCCTTTGATGGAGTGATCTCTCAAGAAATGGTGGCGAATATCGATGTGCTTGGTCCTTGAATGTTCAACTGGATTATGGGCTATTTTGATGAAACTCTCATTGTCACGTAGGAGGGGAATATGGCGCAAGTTTATGCCATAGTCCCTAAGAGTTTGTCGCATCCAAAGAAGTTGTGCACAACAACTTCCAGCGGCAACATACTCCGCTTCGGCCGTGGAAAGAGCAATGGAGTTTTGTTTCTTTGAGGTCCAAGACACTAGAGATCTACCAAGGAATTGGCAAGTTCCCGATGTACTCTTCCTATCAACTTTGCACCCCGCATAGTCCGCATCGGAATATCCAATGAGGTTAAACTTAGAGCCTTTGGGGTACCAAAGTCCTAGGCTTGGTGTGTGAACCAAATATCTAAGAATTCTCTTAACGGCGGTCAAATGACACACCTTTGGAGCGGCTTGAAATCTATCACACATACACACACTAAGCATGATATCGGGCCTAGATGCACATAAGTAAAGCAATGAGCCTATCATGGAACGATATACCTTTTGGTCCACACTTGGACCATCTTCATGTAGATCGAGATGCCCATTTGTTGCCATAGGAGTCTTGATGGGTTTGGCCTTGTCCATGTCAAACTTCTTGGGTATATCTTGTGTGTACTTGGTTTTACTAATGAACATGCCTTCCTTGAGTTGCTTCACTTGAAAACCCTGAAAGGACTTCAACTCCCCCATCATGGACATCTCAAATCTTTCCTTCATAATCTTAGAAAACTCATCACAAAAAGCTTTGTTAGTAGAACCAAAAATAATGTCATCGACATATATTTGGCAAACAAACAAATCATCATTGAAGTGCTTAGTGAATAAAGTATAGTCCGCCTTCCCAATTTTGAAACCATTTTGAGTTAGAAAATATCTAAGGCACTCATACCAAGCTCTAGGAGCTTGTTTGAGTGCATAGAGAGCCTTACGCAATTTGTACACATGGTTTAGGAATTCTTCATCTTCAAATTCGGGGGTTGCTCCACATACACCTCTTCTTTGATTGGACCATTGAGGAATGCGCTCTTGAAGTCCATTTGATATAGCTTAAAATCATGGTGAGTAGCAAAGGCAAGTAATATACGAATTGATTCAAGCCTAGCTACGGGAGCAAAGGTTTCTTCGAAATCTAAACCTTCGACTTGTGAATACCCTTTGGCCACAAGTCGTGCCTTGTTCCTTGTAACCACCCCGTGTTCATCTTGTTTGTTGTGGAGCACCCATTTGGTGCCTACAATATTCGCATTGGGTCTCTTCACAAGCTCCCATACTTGATTTCTTTCGAAGTTGTTGAGCTCTTCTGGCATGGCCATCACCCAATCCGAATCTCGTAGTGCTTCTTCAACCTTGTGGGGCTCCAAGGAAGAAACAAAAGAGTATTTTTCACAAAAATTTGCAACACGAGATCGAGTAGTTACCCCCTTGGAGATGTCTCCAAGTACATTGTCGACGGGATGGTCCCGTTGGACGCTTTGGGCACTCTTGGGTGTGGCGCTTGAGGTCTTGAGCCATCATCTTGGTCGTCCTCATCCTCATTGTCCCCCCCCCCCTTGATTGATGCCTCCATTTTCATCTTCTTGGAGCGCATCTTGGGAACTTCATCTTGATCATTTGAGGAAGAGCTTGCTTGATGTGTAGGATGGTCATTTGCATCTTGAGGTTGTTCTTGTGGTCGTATGTCTCCAAGTGCCATCTTTCCTATCACCACTTGTGGAGCTTCTTCTTGATCTAGAACATGACGATCAACTTGCTCCACTTGGGAGCCATTAGTCTCATCAAACACTATGTCATGTGCTACTTCAACAATTTTGGAGGATTTGTTAAAGACACGATATGCGTAAGTGTTTGAGTCATAGCCAAGCAAGAAACCTTCATCGGACTTAGAAGCGAACTTCGAAGTCCTAGGCTTCTTGTTAAGAATGTAGCATTCGCTCCCAAAGACATGAAAGTAAGAGATATTGGGCTTGTTACCGGTTAGGAGCTCATACGACGTCTTCTTAAGTATGCGGTGAAGATACAACCGGTTTATGGCATGAAAAGCGGTGTTGACCGCTTCCGCCCAAAACCGGTCCGACATCTTGTACTCATCAGGCATGGTTCTTGACATCTCAATTAGAGTCTTATTCTTCCTCTCGGCCACCCCATTTTGCTGAGGGGAGTAGGGGGCTGAGAACTCATGCTTGATGCCTTCTTCATCCAAAAATTCTTCAACTTGAGTATTCTTGAATTCGGTGTCGTTGTCACTCCTTATGGTCTTGATACTCAAGGAGAACTCATTTTGAGCTCTCTTCAAGTATCTCTTGAGAACACCTTGAGTCTCGCTCTTGTCATGCAAAAAGAATACCCAAGTGAAACGTGAAAAGTCATCAACAATAACAAGACCATATTTGTTATCACCAATACTAATGTAGGCGATTGGACCGAAGAGATGCATGTGTAGAAGCTCCAATGGTCTTGATGCTGTCATAATGTTCTTTGATGGATGTGGTGCTCCAACTTGCTTTTCGGCTTGGCATGCGCTACATGGCCTATATTTTTCAAACACAACATTCTTTAAACCGCGGATGTGCTCGCCCTTAAGAATTTTTTGCAAATTTCTCATCCCAACATGGGCTAGCCTCCTATGCAATAGCCATCTCATGTTAGTTTTTGCAATTAAGAATGTATCAAGTTGGGCTTTATCCGCGGAGAAATCCACAAGATAGAGCTTTCCCTTGAGTACACCCTTAAAGGCTATTGAGCCATTGCTTCTCCTTGTGACGGTCACACCATCATTAGTGAATAAAAAATTATAACCTTTGTCACATAGTTGTGATATGGGCAAGAGGTTATAATCAAGTGAATCAACAAGTAAAACATTTGAAAGAGTGTGATTAGGGGATATAGCAATTTTATAGGTGCCGAGGATTTTTCCTTGGATATTGTCCCCAAAACAGATTACTTCACTTGGATCTTCATTTAGCTAATACTCCACAAACATCTTCCTCTCTCCGGTCATATGATTTGTCACCCACTATCGAGAACCCATTTGGTACCATCGTAGGAGTATGCCTACAAGAAAGATTTAAGCCTTGGCTTTAGGTACCCAAGCGGTGTTGGGTCCTTTGATGTTAGTCAAGAGGCACTTGGGCACCCACACACAAGATTTGGGACTCTTGCGGTGTGGCCCAACATACCTAGTGTATGCCTTTCCAAACTTGCTCCTCAATAAAACATATGATGCATCGAAGGCATGGAACAATGGATGAGGTTCTTTCTTAGGCATTTTGGGTGAAGTAGCAATGTCCTTTCCTTTGTTGTTGTATGAGCCTCCTTTGAGAAAAACAATCAAGTCTTTGCCATTCTTGGGAGTTTTGGCATTTTGCCTCATCTTCCTAGAATAACAAAGACCATCCTTGACAAGGTGATGTCTTGTGTTGGTATATGCACTACGTGCATATGCCACCTTCTCCTTGTCAAAGATGTCACCCTTTAGTGCTTGGTTGGTTTGTGCCAATTTAAGCTCATCTTTAAGCTTTATGATTAAGTTTGAGCATTTACAAGGTTGAGGTGCTTTGGATTTAATATTTGTGGAAGGTGAGCTTGTATAAGAAGAAGGTGCATTGACCTTGAGAGACTTCACTTGCGTATCAAGTATCTTGTTAGCTTGTGTCAAACTAACAAGTTCATCCTTGAGCACAATTGTAGTGTTCTAAAGGTTTTAGCAAGTTTCCTTTCTTAAAGCGAGTTCACGCTCAAGTGCATTGCTTCTTTCTCTTTCAAGCTCCAAGAGCTCCTCAACGTCTTGACATCTCTCATTTTGTTGGATGAGCATGTCCTCTTGACGGTTGATGAGTTCTTCCTTCTCAAATATTTCCTCCGTTAACAATCTCAATCTCTTCGAAGTACTTTTACTCATGTCTTTAAGCATATGTTCATTTTCACTACTACTATCAAAATCATCATGAGAAGAAATTAAAGAATAGGATTTAGATTTAACCTTCTTTCTTCCCTCCTTGGCCATGAGACATGTTGGCCTTGAAGTCTCCAAGTTGGGGAAGAGCTTGTTTTTCGTAGTTGTCTTCTTCATAGCAATGGTTGCTATCTTCTCATCTTCATCGGAGGAGGATTCCTCATTTGAATGCCACTCTTGTCTGAGGTGGGCATGTCCGGATTGCTTCTTCTTCTTGAAGTACTTCTTCTCTTTGGACTTGCCCTCCTTCCTCTTATTGATTTCTTCATGTGGACAATCCACAATGAAGTGGACATATTCCCCACAATTGTAGCAATCCCTCTTTGATCTTTTCTTGGGCTTGTCTTTGCTCTTTATTTCATTTTGGTGGCTCCCCCTCCTTCTTTTAACCATCCTCTTAAAGTTGTTGATGAAGAGAGCTTCTTACTCATCGTTGTCGGGGCTCTCTTTATCACTCTCTTCCTTTTCTTGTGATCTTGAGGATGTTGCCTTGAATGCAACATCCCTTTTCTTGGAGGAGGAAAGATTTTGTAGATCATTGTAAAACATGGCTTCTTGCTCCATCATCTCATGGTTGATGATCCTCCCTAGCACTTCTTCGGGAGTCATCTTGTGGAAGCCCAGACTTTCACGAATTAGTGAGTAAAGAGTGACGTTTCGAGGCATGAATGCTCGAATCATCCTCTTTACCACCTCGTGGTCGGTCCACCGGGTGCTTCCATATGACCGACTCTTGTTGATGAGAGTTTTGAGGCGGTCATACATGTCTTGGGGAGACTCACCCTCTATGATGGTGAATTTACCAAGCTCTCCTTCGATCATTTTGATCTATGCCTCCCTAATGACGCGGTTGCCTTCGTGCACCGTATTGAGAGTATCCCATATCTCCTTTGCAACATCCAACCCTTCAATGCGGTTGAACTCCTCTCAAGTCAATGAGGAGGTAATCACTCCAACGGCTTGAGCATTGCAATGTAGAAGAACGGCTTGCTCCTGAGTGATGTCTTCCTCATTCTTCGGAAGATGAACACCTGTCATAACAATTTGCCACAAGCTAGGTTTAAGGAAATGAGGTGCATCTTCATATTATCCTTCCACATGGAGTAATCATTTCCATCAAACTGAGGAGGTTTGCCAATGGGAATTGATAAATAATGATTGCTCGCGGTTAGTTGCTCATAATTATAAGGATACCGGGAGTAGTCTTGTGAACTACTCCTATTGTCGATGTTGGTCACGGAAATTTGCTTTATCTCCTTCTTAGGCACGTTGAGCTTCTCATCAAGTCGTGCCTTAAGCATCCGAACTTCTTTGTCGTCGTTTGGATCATCTTGAAAAGCATCGATGTTCTTCATCTTGGTGTCATCGACGACCACCGGAACTTCGTTGTCACCCCTTCCGGCCATTTCTTCTCCGAGTTGTTAGACTCTTTTGGAGAATGCTGCTCTGATACTAATTGAAAGTCGCTTAGAGGGGGGTGAATAAGCAATAATACCTGAAATGACTTAATCAAATAGGATTAAATTCCTGTGGCCGGACTAGTCTCCATGGGGCTGGACTAGTCCGCTCAACACAGGGTAAAAACCCTAAAACTTGGTTTCTACAAGTTATTTGCGGAAATAAAGTTCACCTAAGAACTAAGCAATATGTGGTAAACTAGTAAAGCTAAGATTGTGAGGTTTAAACACTTAGATTGCATGTTCACAATAATAATCAAAGTGAAGAGCAATAAGAGCAATATGAACCCTAATAGCAATACTAGTGATCACGAAAAGTGAAAGACAAGTGAGACAAGATTTATCCCGTGGTTCAGCTCCACAAAGAAGCCTACATCCATGTTGAGAAGTCCACACAAGAATCGGGTCTCACTTGACCCTTCTCTCACCAAGCCACCACGATGGCCGGCTTGGATTCCACTATGTCAATGGGTAATCACCAAGTTTGATGGGTCTGCTCACAAGTTGAGGCTCCCACAAATCAATACAATGGGGACCACATGAAGCTCAACTCACACAAGCCACAAAACACAACACAATGTGCAAGAGATCAAATCGAGAGCCAAAGCACGATGATCTTCCTTTACTCTTCTCCCCAAAACCTAATCTCTTCAAGATTTGCTCTTAAGGGGTTAGTATGATGACTTGAAGGCTTTGGAAGGCTCTTGGATGCTTGTGGCAGCGCTAGGGTTCAAGTCTTGTTCAAATGAGGTCGGGGGTCCCCTTTTAATAGGGGTCTCGAGCCCCTTCTGTTGACCTCACCAGAAGGGCGGACTAGTCCGACCTCTGGACCCAGACTAGTCCGGCCTTATGGGACCACTGACCTCTATCAGTTCCCGACAGCTGCCACACTGAGCGACGATCGTCACGCTACCCGCCAAATTTCCAAATTCAAACGGTCACTAAACAACGGACTAGTCTGGTCAACAGCGGACTAGTCCGGAGTGGAACAGAACCGTTTGGTCCGTCACAAAACAGACTCTTCTGGGTTGGCCCGGACTAGTCCGGCCACTAGGGCGGACTAGTCTGGCCCTCTAGGGTTTCTCTCGGTCTATCTCACTAAGTCTCAAACGGACTAGTCTGTACCCAAACGGATAGGTACGAACTTTTCCAGAGAGCTTTGGTCCGTCCAAAAAATGGACAAGTCCATACTTCTCGGACTTAGCTCCAAAATCACTCAGATTCACTCGAGAGACGTTTGGTCCCTCTCAAAATGGACTTGTCTGCATGGCCAGACTAGTCCAGCCTCCTAGGGTTGCTCTCATATTTGGCTTCTCACTTAGGTATTTCACTAAACCACCACTTTGAGCCTTCTAGAATGATCTCATTGCGCATGATACATCCACCCTCTCGCATGACATGGCTCATATAAGCTCAACACCATAGAAACCTCAATTTCTACGCTTGAGTCTTTGACACCCGTTTTATCCTTTTGCTTTTTCAGGGTTTTCATCACATTACAATCCTTGTACATGTGCTTAAGATCACTTTAGCTCATTAGCCTCTTAATTGTCGTCATCAATCATCCAAAACCCACGGGGATGCCTAGATGCACTTTCACTATCTCCCTGTGAACACCCTGGATCAAAAAGATTAGGAAACCATTGACTGTTGACCGAGATAGCCGAGTTTTGGTCGCCGCCAGTGAAAAAGCCGTGGTTCACTGTCTAGCTCATAGTTCCCGGCTGTTTCTCTCCTTCCCTAGTCCTGGTTCATGATCCTCAAGGCACAAAAAAGGTTTTGGACAAGAAACCAAGGCATCTGAGCTAGAGAGGAGAAAGTTCTACCCTGCCCGAGCTGTCGCCACCACCGCCGTCGTTGCACCGCCGGTTCCAGCCGTCGGCAAGCCCCGGAAATACCACCGACATGTTCAGCGTGGTGGAAAACCCCCAGGCGGCAAGTTTGGCTAAGCTCGGCACATGGGATAGGCCAGCGCCGAGCTCGCCGGCGCAGCGCCCCCGCGGGCGCGTTGCGCGTCAGGAGGAAGAAGATGACCCGCAAGCCCTGCCTGTCAGCGATGCGTGCGACCGCGCGGATCAGCTGCGGCACTGTATCGGGTGCGGCTTCTCGGGTTGACCCCGTGGCCCTCGATGTGGCCCAGATGCGATTGGCTCATTCAAATGAAGTGGGGCCGGTCGCTTTATTTAAATTTTCCAATTGAAAAATAATTCTAGGATTCAATCAAACTTCTAAAATTCATTACTCCTAGTATATTTGCTCAAAATTTTCCAAATAAATTCTGGTAGACTCATCTCAATCTCAACTTTGCAGTGGCGCAATTTGTTGGACATGAAACTCCCAGAATTTTCATAATTAATTCCTTTGATCTAACTGCTTGGGAAATTAATTACTCCTGTTCTGCTAAATCAAAAATTCCCAATTTTGGTCAGGAAACTCTACAAAATTCTCTTGATCTCATGTAAAAATTTAAAGTTCATTGGAGTTCATTTACTGGGTTGATCAGAGTTCCAAATCTCTATGTAACTGAAAATTTGAGAAAAATACCGTAAGCATTTCAGAATTTCTCCCAAACTTGAAAAATCAATTTCTCCCTTTAGGAAGCTTAGAAAATTGTGAAACAAAATCTCCTAGATCCAGTGAGACCCCCTCTACATGGTAGAACCACTGGTAGCCATGATAGGCCTCCAAAATGTCAACCAAAATTCAGAAAATGGTTTTACTTGTAGGAATTTTAGAGACAACAAACTTCCTTGATCATCTCCAGTTCTTTTCAAGGGTCTCCATTATAGTCCCTAGTATCTACCATAAAAGTACCAAAGCCAATTAAGATCTTTATCTTATATTGATCATAGGATATTAGCTTGTGACCTTAAACATATTATTTATTTTCAAAGCCATTCATATATAGTATATGCATATCGTGTAGTAACTAAAATCGAGGAGGAGTCGGAAGCCTTGTAAGTCCGTCTGCCGAAGACTAATGTAGACTTGGACTCGCATTTAGGCAAGCCCCGGTTTGTGTTTAAGTTCCTAACAGTGTCTTTGCAGTTTTCATTCACCTTACATCTTTAGATGTTTATGCATTACATTTAAGGTGTTTGACATCCACTTGCATGACCAAATAACCCAGGGAGTGGTTAGAATAGCTCACAGACTCGTGTAGCAACTGCTATGCAAATGTTATCAAGAAACCAGTAGAAGTCGAGTAATTGGAATCTACTCGCGAGATAGAAAGATGACACTCATCTACACTGGGTCAGTAAATATAAAGAATGGCTGTTAATATGAACTGGAGACCGGTCAGGGATGAGTAGGAGGCGACAAGATGTCTTGGTTGTATAGCTCTCACCGTGTCGATTAAGGTCTGCGCCGTATGCGGCCCTGCTAGACATGCTTGAATTGTACTGACGACATACTAGAGAAATGGGCTCCAACAAATTGACGTAGCTTAATACTGGTTTGTCGAGGCATACCATTCCGTTCTACAGGCGTCGGTTGAGGGCAGCACGGTGTAAATCAGCTGGTGGGCACGTCAGAGTACGCCCCAAGCAGGGACCTCCTGCCCGTGACGGATCGACCGGTTCGACATTCGAGTGTTGGGTGACAGGTGGTCATATACAACTAGTATTGAAGTGTTATGTAGGTACTGCTGTAAGTACTCTCTGGCACTTTCAAAAGTGCATATGTGTCGTGTTGTCCGGGTGTATCTTGATTGCAATCACCGTCCCTCGCGGTAATAGAGTACCACTTGTTCACTGTGTTGTGACGTAGTAAATACTAAAGAAGCCAGGAGAATATGATGTATTGAATTATAATTGTTTTGCAATCATGTGTGTCTTAGAGATAGCACAATTAAAAGTTTACAGTTTCCAATTACTTAACCCGTAATAGCATTATGTGCTTTGGGCATGACATATCATCGACAAAGCATTTCTTGTTTGATTGTGGAGACTATGATGTGCCGTGCCTGAGGAATGTCATTTGCTACTTAAAACATGACCATAAGGATCCACTTGTAGGCGAGTCTTTTAATGCTTTACCTTACCTATGCTTAGTATTCACCATGCATATGTCTAGTGAGACGGGTTAGTCTTGCTGAGCCTTAAGCTCACATTTGCAGTTAACAAGTTTTTGTAGATTACACGACTGATGACGGGTTTGACGACGAGGCTGCACCCCCTTCAGGGTCTACAGCTGAGTGGGAGCCCAAGACGCCGTCGTAAGTTTGGTGAGTGAGGGTTGCTAGTGCGAAGCATCCATGGCATGGATGACTTTGCTTTTGCATAGCTAGTGTCGAGAGCGTAGCTATGATGTATAGAACTTTCCTTTTCGCTTAGTATTGTAAAACTTTCGCTGTGTTTATAAATAAAGACTTGGTATTGTATTTTATTCTCGTTCTTTTCTTGTATAATGTTGGATGTCGTATCGCACGACACCACCCAATGAGATCCTTGGATGTTGGGAATCCGGTCCCCACAGCATGGTATCAGAGCATCATTGGGAACAGTGTGCTTCAGAAGAGCATATTTTCAAAAACTAGGATTATATGAGCGAGTAATTAGCCACATGCCCATATAAGGAGTATTATTAGTATAAGATATAAAGGTGGTAACTAACTTATGTGTTATTTTATTCTATAACGATGCTCCGACGCCAGGTCCTTGTTCATGAGCCTACCGCCTGACTCCATCAACAGTTGGGCAGAACTGTGCCAGCAGTTCACTGCCAACTTCAGGAGTTCATACACCCGACCAGGCACCGAACTGGACCTTTTTGCTATCAAGCAGAAGGGGGGAGAGTCCCTACGATCCTTCATCCAGAGGTTCTCCCAGGTATGAAACACTATACTTTCTATCTCAAGCACTTCTGTCATTATGGCATTTAGACAGGGCGTACGAGACAAGAAGATGCTGGAGAAGCTAGCGACCAAGGAAGTCACCAGCATCACAGAACTCTTTAGCTTGGCAGACAAGTGCGCCAAAGCTGCCGAGAGCCATGAAATGCACTCCCAACCACCTACGGAGGACAACAAAAAGTCCTCCAAGGGTGAAGCCACTACCTCCGGGAGTGGTAAGAAGAAGAAAAAGTCCAACGGCAAGAAAAAGCCGTCGACCGGCACACCTACAGCCGCTACTGCTGCAGCTCCGGGTGGCCGGGGGGCCACACCCTGAGAAACGACCTTGACCGTCATCTGAAGATGGAGGCAGCTCCAAGATGGGGTGTCCCATACACAAGTCGAACAGACACAACCTGGAAAGCTGCCGAGAGGTCCAGAACCTTGCCGAGCGCTACAAAAAGCGTTGGGAAGAAGTTCCTTTCCATCAAAGGGAAGAAAAACAAAAAGTCGACAAAGCTCCGGCTGGAGAGGAGTTAGGCTTTCAGGACCCTAAAAAAGTCTTGAAGGTTGTTTACACCTCCGTCGACGACGACTCCGACGTCTCCGACAACGAACGTCGGAAAACCATGAACACCATTTTTGGTGGTTCATGGGACATCACCTCCCGTTGTGTCCTCAAGACAATACGGCGGGACATGGCCTCAGCAGCTCCCACCGCCAGGGCGGAGCTGCACTGGAAGTGGATTGACACTGCCATCACCTTCGATGCTTCGGACTACCCTCGGAACATGATCGGAGCTGGCCAACTTCCACTGATGGTATCTCCTACCATCAACAACATCCAACTCCACCATGTGATGGTGGACGGAGGTTCGCGGTTGAACCTCATAAGCTTCGAAGCTTTTGTCAAGCTTCAGCTCCGACCTTCGGATCTTCGCCCCTCCCGACCTTTCTCCGGAGTAGGTTCGGTGGCCATAACCCCACTCGGTGCCATTACTCTGCCAGTGACCTTCGAGACTCGGGAGAATTACCACACTGAGAAGTTGGTCTTCGGCTTGGCACAGATCAACTTACCATTCAACACCATCTTGGGCAGGCCAGCCTTGTACAAATTCATGGCTGCCTGCCATTATGGCTACTTGGTGTTGAAGATGCCAACACCAGCAGGTGTTCACCGGATCCGCGGGGATCGCACCGCTGGAGTGACTGCTCTGGAATAACTCCAGGCACTTGCTACAGTGCAAGAGGAAGAATCCGGAAATGAGCAAGCTCTGAAACCCCCGAGCATTCGTCATCGAGGCTCAACCTGCGCACCTCGTGTGTAACCAAGCGGTGACACCGACATTCCCGTCAAAGTCGTCCAAATCGGTTCTGATGCTACTCAGACCACCCGTATATCAGGAGCTCTGAATGACAAATAGGAACTCGCGCTCGTCACTTTCCTCTAGACTAATGTCGACGTGTTTGCCTGGCAACCATCACAAATGCCTGGGATCCCTAGGGAAGTGATCGAGCACAATCTGAAGATTTATCATGATGCTCGGCTTGTACACCATGAGCCTCGGAAGCAATCAGTAGAGCGACAAAACTTCATACGTCAAGAAGTGAAGAAGTTGCTCATAGCTGGATTCATCCGAGAAGTCTTCCACCCAAAATGGCTGGCAAACCCAGTCTTTGTACTCAAGGCCGGCGGGAAGCTTCGGATGTGTATCGACTACACTACACTACACTGAATAAGGCATGTCCAAAAGATCCATTCCCACTACCATGCCATTCGGTCTCAAAAACACTACTTCAACATTTGTACGAGCTATGTACAAAACTTTTGGAGAGCTTATCAGAGACGTAGTGGAACTGTACGTCGATGACATCGTCGTCAAGATCAAGAACAAGGAGTCATTCCTTGACACCTTGCAAGCTGTCTTCGACAAGTTGCGAGTCACACGCACAAAGCTGAACCCGGACAAGTGTGTCTTCGGAGTTAGCTCCGGAAGCTTCTTGGAATCCCGGTGAACCACCGAGGGATAGAAGCAAATCTGGCGAAGATAAAAGCTATTGAAGACATGCGACCACCAGCTCGCATCAAGGACATCCAGAAGCTAACTGGATGTCTAGTTGCCCTCAGCCGGTTCATCTCAAGACTGGCGGAACGGGTGCTACCCTTCTTCAAGTTGTTGAGGAAGTCCGGACCATTCCAATGGTCTGAAGAAGCAGAAAAGGCATTCCAGGAGCTGAAACAGCTCCTAACCACTCTACCAACCTTGGTAGCTCCGAATCCTGGTGAGCCACTTCTGCTTTACATTTCAGCAACTGACGAAGTTGTCAGCATCGTCCTGGTTGCGGAAAGACCAGAACCATCTTCAGTTCAGGAATCCATACCCCTTCAGGAGGGTCCGGAGCTACCTGAAGATGAGTCTGGGTCCCAGCTCCCAGACCCGGATCCTCAAGGCGAGATGCCAGAGGAGCCACCTCCTTCAAGTGGAGAAGTCACTTCTGCTGAACAACAAGATTCGGACCCCTCCAGGAAGGTCTGGGTCACTGCAGGAGAAGCTTCGGGTTCCTCCAGTAGGAACCCAGAGGTCCCTGAACAAGGTCCGGACCCCTCCGGGAGGGTTCGGGTTGATGAGGAGGAAGCTCCGGGCCCCTTCTGGAGGGTCCGCACAAGCCAACACCCAGTGTACTTCATCAGCGAAGTACTCCATGATGCCAAGACTCGATACCTGGAGGTGCATAAGCTGCTCTACGTAGTTCTTATTGCTTTTAGGAAGCTCTAACACTACTTCCAAGATTACAAGATTTCAGTGGTAACTTCTTATCCACTGCGTGCAATCTTGCACAACCCCAACTCTACTGGGAACATTGCAAAGTGGGCAGCGAAATTGGCCGAGTTCGATATTGAATTAGTCCCAAAGCAAGCGATCAAGAGTCAAGCATTGGCGGACTTCGTGGCGGAATGGAGCCCCTCTCCATCAAATCCTGGGGGCGCCAGTGAGCAGAAGTTGGAACCCAAAGCTCCGGTCTTCACCGAGCCCCATTGGACTCTCTACTTCGACGGCTTAGTGCAAAAGCAGGGAGCTGGAGCTGGAGTCCTTCTCCTTGCTCCGACCGGGAGAAGGTCAAATACATGGTTCACCTTGACTTCAAGGCGACCAACAACATGGCGGAGTATGAAGCACTAATTTATAGGCTCAAGGTGGCACTATCGTATGGTGTCAAGCAGCTGTTGGTAAAGGGTGATTCAAACTTGTTGTAAAAAAAGTCAAAGGTGAATGTTGCTGCAATAACCCTCAACTAGCTGCATACCTACTTGAAGTCCAGAAGCTTCAGAAGGACTTTGACGTCCTGAATCTTTGCCATGTCCAGCATCTCAACAACGCTGAAGCCGACGAACTCTCGACGAAAGCTTCAACCGAAGCTCTGGCTACCAACGGAACCTTCATCTGGAGATTGTCAAGACCAACAGCTTAGCCTGCCGAACTGAACAAAGGGGCAAGACCAGCACCTCGAAGCTGGTGGTCCGATGGCCCTGTTACCATGGCGTCCGTCAAGGGTCGTAGGTGTTGCAGGAAGCTCCGAGCAACCCAGCACGCAAGACTCAAATCCTCAAGTTAGCTCCGATGCATGGATCTCGGAGATCTGGAGCTACTTGAAAGATAATTTCCTTCCTGAAGATAATGTATCCGCTGACCAGATAGTCAGATTGGCTAAAAGATACACACTGGTAGAAGGGGATCTCTATTGGCGTGGTGCCAACGGCGTCCTAATGCGGTGCATTACAAGGGAAGAAGGTTGCGAGCTCCTTGCCAAAATCCATGGAGGCGAGGGTGGGAACAACGCGTCTTCTAGCACGCTGGTCGGTAAAGCCTTCTGGCATAGCTTCTACTGTCCTACAGCACTCCAGGATGCAACTGAGCTAGTGAAGAAATGCGAAGCATGCCAGTTCCATGCAAAGCAAATCCAAACACCAGCTCAACCTCTACAAATGATACCTCCTACATGGCCCTTCGCTGTGTGAGGGATGGATATCTTGGGACCTTTCCCAAGAGCCGTTGGAGGTTACAAGTTCCTGTACGTTGCGATCGACTAGTTCACCAAGTGGCTGGAAGCAACTCCAGTTGTGACAACAAACAAGCAATCAGCTATCAATTTCTTGCAGTCCATTGTATGCAGATTTGGAGTCCCAAACAAGATCATCACTGACAATGGGACCCAATTCACAAGCTCTGCATTCTAAGGATATTGCGAAGACCTAAGCATTCAAGTCAGCTACGCCTCAGTAGCTCACCCGGCAAGCAATGGCCAAGCTGAGAGAGCAAATGCAGAAATCCTACAAGGACTCAAGACACGCACATATGAGCACGTGAAAAAACATAGATCCAACAGGATCGAAGAGCTTCCGCCCACACTATGGGCCAACAGGACAACTCCAAACCGGTCAACTGGAGAGACACCCTTCTTCCTGGTGTACGGAGCTGAAGCAGTCCTTCCTCCGGAAATCACCTTGGGGTCACTCCGGGTCCGGACCTTCGACGATGCCATGCAGGACCAGCTCCGGCGTGAAGACTATGACCTCCTTGAAGAGGGAAGGTGCCGAGCAGCTGTTCGGAATGCCCGATACCGCCAAGCTCTTCGGTGCTATCACCAAAGGCGTGTTCACAGCCGACAGCTCGAGGAAGGCGATCTGGTGCTACAAAGAATACAAACTCGAGAAGGGTTAAACAAACTCTCCCCCAACTGGGAAGGACCCTTCTGAGTAATCAAAGTATCCCGTCCCAGATGCGTTCGCTTGGCAACAGAGGATGGGACACCTCTCCCTAATCCTTGGAACATTGAGCACCTCCGTAAGTTCTACACTTAATATCACGGAGGTGAGTCTGTAGTTACATGTGATGTATGTTATAGAGTCATTGTACAGAGTTGGGTAGCTCCTTGGGGGAACAGTCGGACCTTCCCCGGAAGGTCCGCAAAGTTCAGGCAACACTTGTCACTGTCTCAGAACTAAAAGTGTAGCTATCTACCTTGGGTCAAACGAGAAACGAAACACACTTACCCTGGTTCCATACCCTAAGAGTGTACTTGTTTCCCCTGTACCCCAGACCTATAATGAAAGACATCATTGTGTGAAAACAGACTCCACGTGCATTTATTTTGTACAGGCTCAATATTTTTTATTTTTCTCTTTCTTGTCTATAACAAAGTTGCGCAATTCTTAAGAAACTTTAGCTCGACCAATTCATATATAATTCAAGTTGCATTGTCAATTCTTCTAGGTCTAAACATTGTTAATGGTCTGCTTGTCCAAACACCGCCAAGCCAATCTTGGTCTGGAGTGTGCTATCGACTTAGCCTGGTCCTACACCGTAAGTACGCCTCTCTACCTACACCCCGACAGGCCAAAGTAAGGTGAGTCCAGAAACGATCGGACCTGGAGAAAACAAGCCAGTGCACTTGATTGTATTTAGAATTGCGTTCAACCTAAAAATTTCTTTCCAGAATAGTAAGCCGCAAACGAGTTATAGAGAAGAAATGGATTTTACTATTTTTCTTGACTTCAGTGTGCACGAAAAATAAAGATCTCATGATGATGGTGGATGAAGCCAGAGCTATCAAAGCTCTGACACCCCCTAAGATTGTCTATTGTCGATGTTCCAAACATTGATAGTAGACATCGCTGGAGCTACAAAGTTCTAGCAAATCCAGGGGGCCAGCCGTCAACATGAAGAAAAGATGGTGGGAAGACTCCCTAGTGGGGTCTGTTGTCAACGCACTGCATGTTGACAGTGGTCGCTGCCGGGGCTACCAAGCTCCGACATCCCCAGAGGACTAACCGTCAATGCTCTATGTGTTGACAAGAGTCACTTCCGGAGCTACTAAGCTCTGACAACCTCAAGGGGACCCTACTAGTGGCGACTTCGAACCTACAAACTACAAGTTCAAAGCGTGCAAGTCTTCAACAAAATGCTACATCCTCTTGGTACATGTTCACAATCAAATTGCGTACATCTACCAGGGGGCCAAGTGGGATAAAGGTGTTGAAAACAAGAAATGAAATTCATAAAAAACTTGGATTTCATTCATCTGGAGACAAGAGATTACAAAATTGGAGAAAAAGAAGAGAGAATACAAGCGGAAGATACAAAGAGAGAGTCCTGGACCCTATGGAAGAACGAGGCGACCTTCTAGGCAACCTCCGACACGCTGGCTTTGGCGGCTTCTCCGTCTCCGTTGATGGGGCCTTCAAGCACCGGGTCCAGTGGGAAGTGACGGTCCCGGCTTGTGTAGCACGTCAGCATGAACTCTGCGATGTTCTTCGCCAGGGATTGTCCCTTGGTTTCCAGCTGGTCCACGATGACATCGCCCATCTTGGTGAGCTTGTTGCCTGCTGAGCTCAACGCTTGCAACGCCTGGTCCAGCTTCGGCTCCGGATCATCTGGACGCACGGGACTAAAACCCATCGGCGTCAGTGCGTCTTTGGCTTTGCCCAAGAAGTACCAAACTTGTTGGGACTTTGCAGCCCTTGAGCCTCGCATCTCTTCCAAGGATCTTCTGGTCGCCGCAAGCTCCGAATTCTCCCAGGCAAGGCGCTCAACCTCTTTGGCGTTCTGCTGAATCTTTTCAGCAACCTGCCTTTCGAGTTTACTGAGCTCCTCCTCTCGGAGGTGGATCTTGTTCCGGTAGTCGACCAGGTCCTTCTCCCAGCCCTGCACTTTCTTCTCCATGGCAGCAATTTCATCTTCCCTCTTGTGGAGGTCCTGTCCTTGCTGCCAGGCCTTCTTCTCCTCCTTCTCGAAGTGCTCCTCCAGCTTCTTGGTGCGCTCTGCGAGACTCTTGTCACCTAGAGTCAGACTCTGAGTAAGCTCCTCCTCCCTCTTCACGAGGTCATCCCGCGGCTCTAGGAGTTTTTGCTCTTCATCCTCGAGCTTTTTCTCCCGTTCTTCAAGAGCCTCCCAGCGCTTGAAGAGCATGTCGTGGATGGCGTTGAGCTTCTCTTGGCGATCACTCGCTGCATTATTAGCAGCTACGGCCTGTTCGTAGATGGCCTGGGACTGGTTGTCAAGGGATCGCGTCATGCTTTCTCTCTCATCTAGCAGTTGACCCCAGTACCCCATCCGGGCCTTCTCCTTCTTCACCCACTCCCTGTCGTCAGCCAGCCTGCTTTGCGCCAGCTTGGTCTCGAATTGGAGCTGGTTGCACCACCTCCTAAGGGTTTGGAGCTCCTTCTTGAGGGCCTTGTTGTCCTGGTAGAAGGCTAGCTGCACTTGACAAAGGTTGGAGCAGGCGTTGTCGATAGACAATGACAGGGGGGTCGGCTTTGGACCTGCCAGGGTCCTCTCCGCTGGCTCCAGCGGGTTCTCTACAACAAAAATCGGGTCCCACTCTACAAGGGCGGTGCCCTGAGCTTCCACAGCACTAGGGCCGCCCTCCGGGATAGCCTCGGCCGCCGCCGAGGAAGGTCCTGCAGCAGAAGTTCCTACCTCTGGAGTCGGCTCCTAAGGTCTTGCCGCATGGTCATCAGCAACTGGTCCCTCAGGCGGGGGACCGGCAGCCTCCTCTTGGCACCCTGGCTCAGGCGCAGGCACCTCCGGAACCACTACCTCCGGGGCAGGCGTTGAAGGTTCGGCCAGAGATGAAGCCACTTCCGACTCCGATGCTGGCGCCTCCTGCACCGCCAGTTCAGGTGCTGGTGCCTCGACTACCATTGGCTCGTGCGCCAGAACTTCTTCGACAATTGGCTCAGGCGTCAGGACTTCATCAAGACCGAGCTCCACCGCTGGAACATCATCAAACACCGGCTCCATTGTCGGGGCTTCATCAACATCCGTCTCTAGGGCCGGGACTGCAGCTACCTCCGGCTCTGAGGCCGGAGCGTCCATCATCTCAACATCCAAACCTGGAGCTTCAACCTCCGGGGCTAGTGCCGCTGGTACATCTTCATTCTCGTGGTCCGGCGCTACCACGAGAGCTTCAGGGGATGAGTCGAGGTCTAGGACCACGACAACCAGCGCCAGGACTGCCGTGACCTCAGCCACCACCTGGGGCGGCACTGGGATTGGAGCTGGAGCCTCCACCTGCACAGACTCAGCTGCTGCTGTAGGAACCTGAGCTTCAGCCCCTTTCTTGGGAACCCTGCATATGAAGGACAAAAGAAACTCAAAACATGATTACAACAAAAAACAATCAACTAAGGTAAAAAAATCAAACTTACCTTGGAAGACTTCCACTCCAGCTAGCACAGAACCTCTTCACCGGACGCTCAGGACTGGACCCTGTCGCCACTGGCGTGGTAGCTTCGGAAGGTTCCCCAGAGCTTGCTCCCGCCATTAGAGACGTCTTGGTTGAGGCCCCCCTCGACCGGGAAGGACCTTCAGACCTAGAGCCCTCAGCTGGCCCTGGTACTAGAGCCACATGGTCGGAGCTAGCACCTTGAGGAGATGCTGGTGCTGGAGTGGTTATTGCTGTCAAAGACCTCCTCCGTCGGGGAGAAGGAGCCATCGTGGAAGGAGCAGGTCTGACAGACCTCCCATCAGCATGCTTCAACTTCCTTTTGCGACTCGAGGGCTCAGACAACTCCTTGCCCTTACCTACGACTTCGACTCTTGGCTTCGGGGCTGGAGCAGAGCCACCTTCAGAAGATCCGGGGATCACCACCCCGCAGGTTGATTGCCTCTCCATTAGTCCCAAGTCGTCCAACAGCAGCATCTTCCTCCGGAGCTCTCTGCACTCCTTTGGTATCATATTCAAGGGAAGGAAGGCCGCTGGTGGAGACACATCGCCAGGGCCGATGTTCCCAGGCTAGAACTTCTTGAGATGGGTCTTCAAGGCTTCACCGGTCAGGTTGGTGTCCAAGCCGACCTCAATGCGGTTGGTGTCCATCTCACTGTTAAAGGCCTAGGCAGGTCGGCTCCTAGCCCTCAGCGGGGCCCACCTGTTCATCAAGAAGTTGTCGAAGACCATCTGCGGGGTCACCCCACCTTCGACACGTTCCTGGATTCTGTCCAGAATCGTCTTGTGCTCCCTCGACAGCTCCAGCATGTCACTCCAAATGTCGGTGTCGATGCGAGGGAGGCCTTCAGGCAGCTCCAGCCTCTTGTGTCCCTCAACGGTTATGACCACCCAGTCTTTCTTCCAGTCATCCCACTTTCCAGAAGGGAAGGACCTCAAGTACTTGAGGGGGGAGTTCTTCCGCTTCATGAAGTAGTAGAAGCTGATGAACTCATCGCTCTTCCCAGTCGGGTGGACAGTGAAGAAAGTCCGGAACTACTCCACACAAGGGGGCACACCCACCCTGATCTTGCAAAAGTGGACAAAAGTCGCCACCAGCAAGATTGAGTGGGGGCCAAGATGGTGGAGTTGCAGACCATAGAAATCAAGCATCATCAGAAAGAAAGTGGAGAAAGGCGGGATCAAACCCGCCATGGCGTACCCAAGGAAGTACACCATATCTCTGGCTCGCTCCTCCTCGAAGGGAAGCATGCCGCATCGATTGTCATTATCGAAGGAGTCACTGGACCAACCCATGTAGGTCCGGACCCTAGACAACTCCTTCTTGCTCCCAATGCGGCTCTTGGGGAGTCCCAACTTCATCGTAGCACAGCGGGGCGAGAGATGAAAAGCAGACTAAAGTTTGAGGATTCGAGCGCAAGTTCAAATGAAGGCGTAAAGAATCCCCAAACGGTGTGCGCTTTCCTTCTTAAGTAAGCCCCCGCAACGCTTGGATGGAAACCGCAAAGGAGCCGACGATACAGTTCAAAAACTTCACCCTGCCAATGACAAGGGTGCCCGGGGCCACCCCGACGATCAAGTCGAGGTCCTTACACCAGGCCAACAGTTGTCATCATGAGAGGCGGGAAGCCTAAGGACGGCGGCCTGACAGGGCGCGGGGAACCGTAACGGTTTTTGTATCGCGAACCGGCGACCTTCAATTGTGTGAGATCCGCACACTCAAATCTCACCTGCCGCATCCTGGATATGCCACGCGGTGATGGTTTAACTGTGAACTACCGCTAACAGCACATCTGAAGACCCTTGAAGACATGACTCAAAAACCAAAGGATGGACCCACCTCCGGCAGAACGGCTTCATCTAAAAGGTCTCTCCCAGAGGTGGGCCCAGGGGGCCACTGTCGGTACCCTGCGTACCGTATAATCCTTGGGACTACAAGACCAAAGGAACTTCACCTGTCTGAGTTGAGGACCTCCAAAGGCCCCACGTGTCATACGGGACTGGACCTGCCTCCCTTCTATGGTTAGTTCCGGTGCTGCCACGTGTATACTGCAACCGGAGCTACGTCCCACACATGGGAAAGCTCTGGGCTAAATACCTGCGCGGCACACCCGGACCTAACCCCTGACAGAGGGATGCTCCGGTACCGACACGTGTACAATCGCACCGGACCTACCCGTCCCAGATGGTAAGCTCCGGAGCTGCCATGTGTCCAACCGCCGGACCTTCAAGCCTCAACAGTCAGACTGGTGGACCCCCAACGGCTCGGACCTTCAAGGGGCAATCAAAGACTTCAAGACCCAATTAAGTGTCATTAATACCATATTAATGATACACAATCAGAAGGCCCTTAATACCAATAACAGCACTGTCAAGGCCCGTTACCACACTATTAACGATAATTAACCTCATTAATTGTGTATTAAGCATCAGTAACTGCCAGAGCCACATGTTGGGCCAGGCTAACGGTGTAACGACCAGTCCTTGTATTATAAAAGGACTGGTCGAGCAATACACTAGACTCTCTCTCTCGACTCCGCTGAACTCTCCTGACACTCTTAGACTCAGCTCTGACACACGCTCACAAGTGCTTAGACGCTCAATACAACAACCACACACCCCGTGGAGTAGGGTATTACGCTTAGGTGGGCGGCCCGAACCACGTAAATCCTTGTGTCTACTTGCCATCGTGTTTTGAATCTCTGCGCTCCCAATACCGAACTACAAACTCCTCAGGCTACCAACGGTAGTACCGGGAGAATTGCCAGAACCAGACTCTGACAATGACAATTCTACCGCACGTTATGGTTACCCGTCGTGTTTTGCACCCGACGGGTGTAGGTACGGGTACAAAAGTTTACTCCTAGGTCTAACCCGTACTTGATCTGAAGGTACAGGATTTATTACTCACTTGCGAGTACCTGAAATTGTATTTTTTTATACATCAAGCCAATGAAAGTGCATCTAAGCATTCCCTTGTGGGTTTTGGAAGATCCATGGCAAACAAATGAGATTCTAATGAATGTGTTGAGATGAATGCAGGTATACAAAAACTAGAGCTTATAGTGCACTCAAAAAGGTGAAAAATAAGGAGTGTGTCAAGGAAGCGCAAAGTAGATATCAATGTATAGGATATGTGTGAGAGATACATCCCAAGAGCTTATATCTTTGTGTAGAGGGTAAGGGCTAAAATCAATTAATTAAGTAATTCACTGAAGCACCGGATAAGTTCGTTCACCGACAGACTAGTCCTATTAACTTATTGTTCTCACACGGACCAGTCTGGAACAGCACCGCACTAGTCCGTTCAACTCACTGACCTCACTCGGACAAGTTTGGACATTACCCAGACAAGTCCGTTCAACTTTCTATTGTTTCACACGGATAAGTTGCAAAACTAGGAGTAGTTCGTCATCACAACACACAACTCACCTCACCGGACAAGTTCTTTAAACATTCTATTCCAATATGGACAAGTTCGGTACACCTCACACAAATTAGGGTTACAGGTGTGCTGCACAATTCACACAAGTGTTTCATGGCACACCAGACTAGTTTGGTCCCAGAGCGGACTAGTACGGTCGTCGGGATCTTTAATGGTAACTTTTTCAGAAATTCTATAAATAGGTGATCCACGAACCCACAACCAATAACCAAGAACCCTAGCGCAGTCATACATCCCAAGAGCACAAGAACACTTCTCCCCACACATCTAAATCCCTAAAAAGTAAATCTTTTCAGAATCAAGATTTGGGAAAGCGAGATCGTCTTCTACGCATTGTTGAGCTCTTGGGGGTTGAATCTGTCCTACACTCTCGCATCTATTGTACATTTTTTAGTGTATTTTATTCGTTTCCTCGCTGTAATTTGTGGGAACCCTTAGCGTGTGAGGTTGCCCCAATGACTTGGTGATTACCCCTTAATAGTGGAACTCAAGGTGGCCTTTGTGGTTACTTGAAGAGGTAAGGGTTGATTGAGACCCGACTCTGTGTGGGCTCCTCAACGAGGACGTAGATCTCTTTTGTGAGATTGAACCTAGTTAAAAGTACTTGTCTCTTGTGTTCCGGTTCTTTTCTTTTGCAATCATCAACATCTAGGGAATAGGGTTGATCAATTTTGCAACTTGAATAATTTTGTATTCCTTGTGCGAATCATTCATCCTAATCACTTACTCAAGTTGTTAGGATAGTTTTCTATATTGTGCTGCTGAATCATTTGAGGAAATTACATTAGCTCTTAATCTTTCATATGCATAACTAGTACACCAAACTAGTCCGTATCAAAAACCGGACTAGTCCGGCCCTCCTGTATTTGACGATTTTGTTTAAGTGTTGCAGGAAAAGTTTTCAATGCCTATTCACCCCACTCTAGGCCACATTCCATTGGTATCAGAGCAAGGCTCTCCTTTTACGAGACTCACTGCTCGAAGAGACAAATGGCCACTGACAAGACCAACAAGATCTAGGAAATGCTCATCATTGGAGATGAACAAGACACCAAGGTGTTCGATGTGCTCAAAGAGCACGAACACGATGATGAAGAAGTGTGTGAACTAAAGGGGCTTCTAAGGAAGAAGATTCTAAGCCAAAAGGGCAAGAAGGAAGATGAAAACCCAAAAGGGGGTAGTCATCAAGACTACTCCCGGTATCCTTTTCATCATGAGAAGATTAACAACTACAATCACTATCTTTCTATTCCGATGGGAAGACATCCATAGTTTGATGGAAATGATTACTCAATGTAGAAATATAATATGAAGATGCATCTTATCTCACTTAATCCTAGTCTTTGGCATATAGTGTGCATAGGTTCGGACATCTCGACAACGATGAAGAACTCACTTCGGAGCAAGAACAAGCAATTCATTGCAATGCACAAGCCGTTGCACTGATTACTTCATCTTTAAGTTGAGAAGAGACTACCAATGGATGGACTTGAAGTTGCCAAAGACATTTGGGATACACTTAAGACTACTCATGAGGGGAACCGCTCCATTCATGAAGCGAAGATTGAGATGCTTGAGGGAGAATTGGGGAGATTTACCATAGATGATGGTGTAACTCCTTAAGAGATGTACAACCGCTTGAAGACACTCATCAACAAGATATATGCTTATGGAAGCAAAAGGTGGACTGATCATGAGGTTGTAAAAAGGATGATAAGAGCCTTCATGCCTCGGAATGTCACTTTATGCTCAATGATAAGGGAAAGTCAGGGTTCCACAAGATGACCCCAGATGAAGTACTTGGAAAAATTATCAATCACGAGATGATGAAGAAAGAAGCTAAATATGTCAAAGACTTAGCTCAACTTACCTCATCCAAGAAGAAGGAAGTTGCCCTCAAGAAAACTGGCAAGCCCAAAGGGAAGGAGACTCGTGAGACACATGAAGAAGAAGACATTGACGATGTAAGCACATATATGGATGCTGAAGACATGGTGCTCTTCATGAAAAGATTCAACCGCATGATGAGAAGAAGAAAAGGCAACAACTCAAGTGAAGGAAGGAACAAGGAAAAAGAATAATCCAAGAATCAATGTACTTGCTACAACTGCGGTGAATACGACACTTTAAAGTTGATTTTCCATATGAGTAAAACAAGAAGAAGAAAGAAGTGAAGCTGGAAGAAAAGAAGATTTTCAAGAAAAAGAAGCAAGCACATAAAGTGCAGATCGACAAGGAGTGGGACTCAAACGAGGAGTCCTCCTCGGATGGTGAAGAGGAGATAGCAACAATTGCCATCAAAAAGGCGACAAAGAAGTCTACACTCTTCCCAAACATGGGAGGACGGGAGAACTACAACCACACTTGCCTCATGGCTAAAGAAGGCAAGAAAAAGATTCGACTTACACCCTCCTCCTTACATTCCTCTAATGATGATTTTGATATTTCTAGTGAAAATGAGTAAATGCTTCAAGGATTGAGCAAAACTGCACTAAGAAAAATGAAGATGTTGTCGAATGAAATATTTGAGAAGGAGGAGCTTGTCAACTGCCAAGAAGATATGCTCATCCGTGAAAGGAAGAGATATCAAGAGGTTGAAAAGCTACTTGAGCTTGAAAAGGAGAAAAGTAAGGACTTCAACTTGAGCTAGCTTTGAGTAAGGAAACTTACTCAAAACTAGAAGACTCACACATTGCAGTCAAGGACAAACTTGCTAGCTTGACAAAAGTTAACAAAATCCTTGAAGTGCAAGTGGAGTCACTAAAGCAAAGTAGCGCTTCCGCCTCTAAAAGCTCACCTTCTCAAGATCTCAAGTTGACAACTATTAAAACTTGCACATGCTCTAGTAAGAAACATAATGTAAAAGATGAATCCAATGTTTCACATGTTAAACATCTATCCCAAAGTGGAATCTTTGACAAGGAAAAGATCAAATATGCATGTAGTGCATATATGGTCACATGACCTCCTAATGTCAAAGATGGTCTTGGGTATACATAAGGTAAAAGGTTGTTCACTAATGCTCAACATAAGGATCATATTGCCTTTGTTAAAGAAATATCACATGAATCTGAAATGCAAACATTATTTCATACTTTTGATGCATCTTATGTCTTATGAAAAATAAATTTGGATATGTTTATGCTAAATTTGCAGAGCCACGCTACAAGAGACCCAAAGCTTGTGTGTGGGTGCCTAAAACAGTTGTGACTAACCTTCAAGGACCCAAGCAAACTTGTGTACCTAAAACCAAGAAACAACTCTGTTTTGCAGGCGTACTCCTCCGGTGGATCAAAATGGGTACTAGACAGGTAATGCACCAATCACATTACCGGAGAGAGGAGAATGCTCGTAGAGTATGAGCAAAATGCGAATGCAAGTGAAAAATTTATTTCAGAGACAACAGCGGTAAAATTGAAATTTCCTCTCAATACACTCTTTTCAATGTTTGACATGTTGATTCTTTAGATTATAATCTTTTGTCTATTGAAGTACAGTAAGTCGTCCTAGGCCAAGAGATGTCTATCCTCCGACGGAAGCTACGCCTGGTGAGGCTGGATTGCGCCAAGTCGATGGCATCAAGGAGGGGGATTGGCTCAGCTAATTCCATGGAGGCCACCTAGTAACCATATCGGCCTCCTCTTCGACATCCTGCGGGGCCTGCATCGTCACCAGTGCCAGGGACCTCATTGCCAGGGGCCAGGCAAAGGTTGACATACCGTCTAGAGCAGCGATGTTGTCGTCCAACGCGGCCCCATCTGCTGGAGTGCTAGCCTCGGGGGCCAAGGCTCCAATTCCTAGCGCTGGATCAAGAGCCATCCCCAGAGTTGTGGTTGCTGGCGCCTGCTCCCCTGGTGCAGGTGCATTGTCGCCTGGCGCAGCTCTATCTATTGATGCACCAACCTCATGGGTCAGGACCTCAGCATCCTATGCTGGCTCCAGCGCCATCTCCGACTCTAACACAGGTGCCTCCTACATCGCCCTCGATGCAGTTGCCAGAAGTACGATCTCCCTGACTGGCTCGGGAGCCAACTCGGGGGCCCGCTCCGTCGTCACGCCCTTCGTGCCTCCGAAGGTCGAGACGCTCATCCCAGCAACACCCTGCGGCAAGGGCATCACATCAGCTAGCGTTAGCCTATTGAGCAGAAACCGGAACCAATAAAACAATAGAAATGAGGAAATCAACATTCTAAAGCCTCGGTGAGTGTGCCTTTTCGAGGGCCCCAGAAGCTCCAGCGGCCCTAGGCTTTTGATTGCACCGGATGGGTGGCTTGTATCTAAGTTGTAGTTGCTAGTGTGGGGTCGATTGTGCCCCTGTCAGAGCTGGCATTCCTCTCCGCACCTCTGCTGGCACCGCTACTGGTACCCTTCACCGCATCTCCTCCGGGACCGTCACCAATGTTGGTCGCTGCACTCGCTGCAAGGGTGCTGGTGGTCCGAGGCTTCTTAGCTTGAGGATACGCGACCGTGGCACCCTTTGTGCCCCCGCTGGCACTCAAGTTCGTACCACCGGGAGAGACATTGACAGGCTAGCCATCCTCAAAAAACACCATCGTGCTCTTCACAGGGAGGATGGGAACCTTGCTTGAGGATCCACCACCCCCCGATGCCGGTCGAGGATGCACCTCGACATGTTGGCTTGATGTAAAGGCAACCCTTGGTGGAGACCGGGGGCTTTTATTCAACACTACCACAGGGTCAAGCATTGGCTCCTTTCCCTTACCCGTGTCGGGGACCGGCGCCTTCCCCTTCCCCCTGGCGGAGGCTGGGTCTTCCTCCTCCTACACGTCGGAGCCCGGGGCGGGCGCAGGCTCCTAGTGCCCACTGAGGATTCTTAACCCCCAGTAAACGTCTCCAACCTTCCATGTGGCGAGGCTGAGGGCTTCCATGTTCGGCATCTCGTTCAAGATCTTCATCCTGAATGCCTGTTTTACGTAGAGAGGCTGGCAGGAATCTGGTAATGCGATGATGTCGGCGATCAGCAAGTCGTTGCTCACCCTCGACATCGTCCTGAATACCTCCTTGTGGCTTGGCTTCGAGTCAGGGCCTATCACCAGTAGGGTGCAGTCCCGCAGATCGGTGTAGTACCATATCGGGTGGTCGCGGTGCTAGAGAGGCGCCATGCGTCGGGACACGAAGTCCGCTAGCACCATCAACAATGTTAGGCCATGGTCTGCCATGAATCGGATCCTCTTCAGTGCTGGAGCATATTCCTTCTCCAACTTCGCACACTCTTCCTTAAAGTTATGTGAGTAGGTTTGCTGATCGGACGGCAACATCATGCGGTCGTGGACGATCACCCAGTCCTCTCTCCAGTTATCCCACCTCTCGGCACTGAAGGGGGTGATGTACTTGTGCAGACCCTTGCTATGATGCAGGAAGTAGTAGACTCCCAGCAGGTTCATCTTGCTCTTCCCGGTCGACCTCAGCACAAAGAACGGCCAAAATAGCAGCCCTTACAGGTGGACCCCCACAAACATCTCCCAGAAGTGCGAGAAGACCGCTGCCACTGCAAAGGAGTTCAGCGACAGGTGGTGAAGCTGGAGTCTGATGACTTCTAGCAGCGTCATGGGGAAAGAGGACACTGAGGGGATGAACCCGGCCAGCGTGTACGCGGTGAAGAGTACGATCTCATCCGCTTGCAAGTGAGCGGGAGGAATCTGCATCTGATCAAATTCTTTCGTTTCTCGTCCTCCCAGCCGAGCAACTGCCTCACTAGCTCCGGGTCTTCACTTTTCTCGACACCATTGGAGCAGGGAAAAGAGGAGAACGCTCGAGCGCTCAAGGGAGAAGACGAAGGCTCGAGTGTTTGGGGTGTGAATGAAGAAGGAATGACCTTTGCCTACAAAGGTTTCCTTTTACACACCCCCACGATGCTTGGGGTGCATCGTGCGTGTCGCCTAGGCCCGGCACAAGCTGCACTACTCGCAGCGCGAATGACAGCAGGGACCCAGGTCCTCTGTCAGAAAGCCTGACCCGAGCGGTCAGCCACTCAAGAAGACAACTCAGCGATTCCTTAGGAGGCAGAGTAGCGTAAGCGCTGCAGCCGCATTAGGAATCACCACACTTCAGGTCCCGCATCAAGAAAAGGTCATGTCGCATGCTTCATAAACCAGAGGCAGACGTGTGTCCTCTACAGCTGAGAAGTGCAGCTGCTTCAAATGCCCAAGACAAAAACGAAAAGACTGTGCGGGAAGAGAAGGTGAAGGCCCCACCTACGGGATCATCGCCTCCCTCGAGGTGGACTAGGGGGCCACTATCGGTACCCACAATACCGGGTGCCCCCGCGCGATGGAAGAAATGTCTAAGGACCCTTACTCCCCACCGAGGTAGGCTCTTAAGGTGCCACATGTCCAGCGGGCTCGGACCCCGTGCCTCCTCAGGATGGGCTCCAGTACTACCACGTGGTCCTCAGCTCGGGACCCGGCTCCCCATGGAGGTGGGCTACCGAGGCACCACATGTCGGGCATCACGAGACCTCCCTCCTCCACAGGTGCGGGTGTTGATAGTTCGTAAGAAACACCAACAATTCATCCCCGGCAACGGCGCCGGAAATGCTTGTTGATGTTTCTTATGTCACGGATCATCTCTCAAAAGAGATGAGGTCCGCAAGCGCACAAAAATTGTCGTGTAGCATTTCACCCAAGATTTTCCCAAGGGTATCGTATATATCCCAAAGGAAGGCAATGGAGTAAAGTAAACACTACTCTTATTATAAAGTTAGGAGATACTTATCAATTATCAAGACAGGGGTAAGTTGATAATATGGGTAGTGTGACACACACCTAAGCAATCTATTCTAGATGGTAAATGGGTCCTAATGGAGATTAGACTAAGAGTTGAGGAGTTGCTCTAACAATGCTTCTAATATACATAGCCTAGGTTAGATACTAATGAGCATGTCAATGGCAAATCCTTATGCTAAGTTGTTCAACACATCGGGCATGGGTTTACCCCTAGCAATACTAGGACGACTCTCGCTAAGAGCCTACCTCTTCAATTCATGGGTCTACGAGACATCCAACGCTACTTACTATCCTAGCACCATGCTAGCATACTAAGTAAATACCTTAGAGGCTCGAGTACAAGTACTTCTCTAAGGCAATGACTAACCTAAACATCGTTGAACCAATGTTGAGACATGGCAAGTTATTCATATTAACATGATCATATCGTAACTAGTCAGAATATAGTGGGGGTCTTAGTGTTATGATGATAGATTAGGAGTGATATGGCATAATCATAAAGGCTACTCCTATGACATACATGGAATCCGCAATCAAACAAGAAACGCTTCATCCATGTATATGAATAAAAGAAGACTAAAGATAATATATTTATTATGCATAAAGTCACAAATATAAGAAAAGATACATGAGACATATCTTTCCCAACTTGGGCTTGGGACTAGAGGCTCTCCTCTCTATAGCCTTATGCCACTAAGGACTAACAGAACTAGTGTATACAATAGAATGATGCTCAAGTGGTGTGTGTTGAAGTGAGGGGTACTATTTATAGGTGGAGAAGGAGCCAACACGTGGAAGCTGACCGAGTTTGGTGCCAGGACCAAGTCGGCCGACTAGGAGGGTCGGTCGACCTGGTCTTTGCACCGTTTTGCGTGTGTGTTGACGGTTCTTATACCATCAAATCACCTCATGATGTGCACAAAAGAGAAACACAACGTAGTGGTAGGGTTAAAAACTAACCAATTCTACAAGTGTTGGTGTTTATTTGTATGCAGGTGGATTTAGACACAAATACCAAGACATGCAGGGAGTAATCCTTAAAATTAGATTTCAATGAATCAGGCCATACCACATGTCATCACATGGATCAAATGGCCAACAAACAGAAGTATTTGAGGCCATCCAACGGTGTAGCACACATATTAGTCAATGGGCCCACCTGAAAGTTACCCTGAGGAAGCACACTGGAATTGGTCCAACTTTCTGTTCGGTCGACTAGGGGGTTCGGCCGAAACCTTCCTAGCGTCAAACTCGGTCAGCTTCCACGTGTTGACTCCCTGTGGTGCCCTAATCACGATGAAGATTGATTCGCTCGCATTTGGTGGAGGTAACCGACCCTTCTCCCCCCTATAAATAGAACCCCACACCTCACTTCACACACACACACCAAAAGTTGAAAATAGAATACCACTCCTAAGGTTTAGAGTAGTCCTAGAGGCTTCCAAGTAGAAGGAGAGTGTGGTGAAGAGTTTAGGAGAAGGGGGTTGGTCTTGTCAAGTCCGTCTTCTACACTTGTATCCCTAAAAAGGTGTTACTCAAATCAAGTAAGCCCTTTGTGAATTCAATTCAAGTTTGATTCTGAATTCATAATAGTTTGCACAAGTAGTTACTTGTGGGTTCATTGCTTCAATTTATTAGAGGATCTAGTTGTAGCTTTGTGTTCAAAACAACTAGAGTTGTGATTTAGAACATAAGCGTGGTGCTTTGGTTAGAAATCACTAGCGAATATCTCATAGACCCACGGATTGGAGAGGTAGGCAGTAGGTGGTGACAGCCCTATCTGTCCTTAGTAATCCTCCATGTTTAGCTATGCTATAGGCTCTTGTCGGGAGTCATCCTATTATTGCTAGGGGTAAACCCGTGCCCGAAGCAAGCAGCTAATGCAAATTCCTCTGAATTAGAATCAATGCATTGAATTCCTCTCTCTTCATGCCTTCCAAACAACTTTTTGTCCTTGGGTAAATTAGTTTGTAAGATTACACACACGTTCCTTGGATTCGGTACCCTTGGGAATATTCTCTTAAGGGGAAGTGCTACACAACAGTTTCTATGTGCTTGCGGATTTTTATCTGTGACGTAAGTAATGACAACAAGCATTTTTGGCACCATTGTCGGGGAACGGTTGCTGTTAATCTACGAACCTTGTTCACCCTCGTATCTATCTTCTTATATTATCTTTCCTTTTCCTACCAACACCACATATATGGAGCAGCCAACCATTCTTTCTTATTCTGCCCCAAAGAGCAAGTTCTGTGAGGCACCGCCTTCGGCGGAACTCATCTGTTCTACCAGCTATGAAATTTGCCCTAGCTTTCTAGCCATGGTTCAGGAGAAATCCTTATTAGGAACAGATTGTGAAAACCCTTACCAACACCTACGAGAGTTCGAACGAACCATGGATATAATGTCAGGGCAAAGTTCATAGCTGGTAGAGCCAATGGCTTCCGCTGAAGGCGGTGATTCACAGAACTTGCCCTTTGGGGCAGAATAAGAAAGAATGGTGGGCTGCTCCATATATGTGGTGGCAGTAAGAAAAGGAAAGGTGAGATAAGAATAAACCATGGCTCACAGAACTTCAATACTATGTTCTATGCAGCAACCTTTCAAAGGAAACCCAAATGTTGAACCGGTCCTTCCGTAATGGGCAGGAGGTCCCCGTGCAGAGTGTTTCTGTGGCCACCAGCAGATTTACACCTTTCTGCCCTCAATACACTCCTATAAAATGGTAGGGTAAACCTCAACACCCAGGTTAACCAATTACATCGGTTTCCTGGTTCCCATATAGCCAGTACGCATTCGGTATAGTTCAAACTTGTCTAGCAGGGTGCACACGGATCGGTCCTCAATCGACACAAGCAGGACTATGAACGTGAGACCACGTCTCGCTGCATCATATCTCGCTGCTCGGTCTCAAATTCATATTCATAAACCATTCTTTCATCAAATCCATCTTGTGTGATAAAATCCTATCTAGCGAGTAGATTCCAACTTCTCGACTTCTATCGGGTTCCTCAAAACATTAGCATGGCATTTTTCTGCTCATCAAGCTGTAGACTTACCCAGTACTCCATGTGATATGTGGGTCATGCAAGTGGAGTAACAAGCACCTTAGCCCAAATGCACAAAACTCACCCTAGACATAAGTGATACAAATAAAAACTTTGCAAAAGCACTTAAATACAAACCAAGGCTTGCCTGGTTTTGAGTCAGTATCAAAGTTAGCTCCAGGTAGGATGCTCTCCAAAGCCTCTGTCTCCTCCTCGATCTCGGTCACTATATGATTTGCATAGTATGAAGTATGTAAGTGACATTGAAACTATATGCAATGTACTTATAAACACTGATCAGATATGTAAATGTTTTAAATTGGCTTTGGGATTTTTACAGTGGATACTAGGTTCTAAGAGGAAGATATGGGCCAAGAATTGAGGATTTAAAAGGAAACTTGTTGTCTCTAAATTTCCAACAAGTAAATGGCTTCTCTGAATTTTGGTACTAAATCTGTAGCTTTGACACAGCTAACAGTGGATGATCTTCGTAGAGGAGGTCTCACTGGTTCTAGGAAAAAATTCATAATTTATGAGCTTCCTACAGTGAGGAATTTATTTTTCAAGTTTTGGATAAAATCTAGAAATGTTTCTGTATATTTCTAAATTTTCAAGTTATACAGATGCAATGGTCATGAAACTTTTTCTGGGACTCAATAACACCTAAGTGGAGGTTCTGGTAATGTTTGGGATTTCTCCAGTGGAAGGATCAACTGTGAAAATTCTCTAGGTGTTTGGAGGAAATGAATTATACAGAAATTAATTTGAGCTCTCATGACAAACCACTCGTACATCAAGAAACTATAGGTAATAAGCATTCTAAAAAATTTTGTTTGAAAATTTTTGGCTGAGAAATTCTAGGAGATATAGATTTTCAAAGATTGATATAGCTTCTGCACCAGAAAAATGGTTTCAACAACCATTCAGTATGTCCCACTTGACAGGGTTGTCTTCAACCTCGGGTCAGGTCGACCCAAAAAAGGGGAAATAATGGCGCCCGCACGTTCCCACCTCAATGCTCAACCAAACTTCGATCTTTTTGTGGGATCGACTCCAGGGAGCGAGGAACACTTGTGGGGCACCTTGGCGACCACCGGCGGCGAGCAGAGCCTCGCCAGCGATGGCAAGCGCGGCGACCTTGGCATGGACAACGGTGAACTCCCTCTGCAATGCCCCAAATTGAGTGCTCTGATGTCCTAGAGCATCGTGGTGCTCTAAGGAACAAGTAATTGTCCACCAGTTGAGAAGAAACTAGGGCAATGGTGTTCTCGATGGTGAACCAAGCTCTCAACAATGGTGATGGGGAAAACTTAAATATCTTGCTCATGACTCGATGGTTTCTACTGAGATTTGGTAGGAGTGTGCGCTAGGAGGTATTGAACAACATCCATGAACGAATTAAAGGATGGTTGCACGTAGAAAGTGAATTGAATAAAAGAGCTAGCTAGCTCATGTGCAACGACCGAAAGTGAAACTCGAATCATTTGTTTGATACCAAAGAAAATGAAGAACGGCTTTCATTGAGGAAGAGGGTGTGATGGTGATCCTTTTTGCTGTTGGAGTCGAGGCGTGACACGGCTTAGAACGTCGGCTCCATGGTGAGCAGACAGCAACCTTCATGTTCACCTCCGAGCGGCGGCCACTGGCCTTCAAAATCTGGCGCATATAAGCATGGAGTCAATGAAACAAGGGGATGCAAAGGTAGAGCAGATCATGAGAAAGATTTTCTCTGTTGGTTACCTGATCAATCTAGCCTGGCGACTGAGAAACAGAAGGAGCAGTGTTTGAGCTCGGTAGCAGGAGCAAAACAGAGCAAAGGAGAAAGATGAGACTGGTTTCACTTCAATGGTTATCCCTGTGAATGCAGAGGCAGGGGTGTATAATACTTAAGTGAGGTGGCCACGCAGCTGCTTGTGAGCTGGGAGCACGACACCGAGCATTGAACGGCGGGGAGAGGAGAAAACAGAGTCGAGAATCCTCATTGTGAGACTGGCAGGTGGGTCCCACGGCTGCCTCACCCTCATCCACTCTCTGGTCCATCAATTTTCATACCAGCTTTTGTCCAAAAATTCTAGATATTTTCTGCAACACTAAATCAAAGGTTTTGAATTTGATTCTGGAATCAGAATCTTGATTTGATCATTTTTCATTTGAATTCAAATTTGAATTTGAATTTGGATGTAATTCAATGTAGCCATTGATTTAAATAGCAAACCTGCCTAAGTAGCAGGTGTTCTTACTAACGATCTCCATTCGTTAGTGAGCGTGGTTGGGTTGCCTTCTGAAGTGGTAAAAAGAATAACTTTGAAGAGTACGTAACAACCTCCACTTCGGTAGGCGATAAAAATGACGTACAATGATGGTCCAACCACTCTAAGATATCAAGGTCATCCCACACTCAGAGTTGGTCAACTAATCCATCAAAGAAAAGTTGATGGTAAAATGCAGCCTTTCTAAATAGGTCATCTTGTACACACAACATTTTCACTATGCTCCATGTGCATGCTGTTGTGATGATATTACCGTCCAAATCAATACTCTTATCCGACTTTTGCTGCAGCAGACTCTAGCGGAGATCATGCTAGTCGTTTTTCCTGAAACAATAAGAGGTTACAAAAACTATTATTCTCAAAGGTGAGTCAGTCAGGTATTCCAACTTTGCCCACCCAAAAACGAGATACTATATCGCCACTTTGGTTTTGACGTCCTCCAGTACAAAGGAGGTTTGGTAATCAAACACCAAGGTTAAATAGAGGTCACTCCTCCCCCCTTAAGTTCTGATCTAGGAGCTCAAAAGCTCCCTTTAAACTTCTATCCGGAAGGTGAAGTGCAACGGTGGTCTCATAGCCCTGAGACATACCATCGTTGACCAATGGAAAAAATGGTGAAATTATTTGTCCTTATTACCTTTTGTGTTACCGGTAACTAGCCTCCGTTAACAAGGTAAATTGTGATGGACAAAACTGCTTTGCTGAAGTCTCCCACTTTCGAAAAGATGATGTGTACACACCCGTTAGTAAGAAGTTATAAGCCACGCAATTTAAATGGTTTTGATCACTTGTTCATAGTCTCCCAAAAGAAATGTGGATCACGAAAAGGAAACTATCCTTCCTTTTGTCACACTTAAGGAGAAGCAATCCCAAAAGCATGGCATAATTATTTCATTAAGCAAGTTAACAATCAGTTAAGGCTTTACTAGAGTATCACCTCCAGAATTTTTTTGCTTAACTGATTAAGAACTCACATAAATCTGTAGCATATGTATAACAGTTGAAATTGAGAAGTTGACATTTGTGGGAGTATGATCAACACTTTTGTTGACTATGGAAAATGAAAGATAACACATGTGCCATCGCATAATTTTTTATTTGCAAAAATTTACAGTGGATCACTGTTAAGGCTGTCGGAAATTTGGTTTAGGTGTCGATATTTCTGGACCAGCAAACATGTATAGACTAACTTGACGGAAATAATCAAGTTAGCTCAAGGCCAAGCAAAAGATGCTTCTGAAAAGAGGAGCATCAAATCTCTCCAACGTGCATACATATGCACCCTAATGCCAATTATGCCAAAAGTGATAGCCTTGGAAAAGATGAGTAAATCTGGTGGATGACTGTAGATAGAAGAATCTGGGCTTGTGTGATTGCATAGAAGTTTTAACAACCCAGGTTCAGCACTGTCCAAGACAAAACTAGTGGAACTGATCACAACACTGGCAGACTGGACCAGTTTCACACAAAACTTAATTTTGATCATGCTACAGCATTTTCATGCCTTGAGCCAACACAAAAGTTGAAGTTAACTCGAGCATATTTGCAACGAGTATTCACTCGCCCCTAGATCAATTATGGCTAAAAAGATATGAAAGTTCAAAGTGGACAGACCTGCTGGAAAAAAATTCAACAGCACTCCATATGGAGTATCCACTTTGATTCACTTGTTTCCTAAATTTCCAATTCAAATCTCACAAAACTCAAAACTACAAAGTTGTAGCATAAGTCATGAATTTTTGGAGATGTATTACCCAACTCTTTTTAAGTTGTGCAATGCAAGTTATGATCAAAACACTACAAAGTACTGAAATACATTTCTGTGTTCTGCAGTTTGGAACAGTTTGTGTTCCATTGATCATATCACTAGTTTAACTTGGAAAACTGGTGATGGAGTGAAACAAAGGTTGTATACGGCCTCAAGAACTGCTCTCAGAACAGTGGGTTGGACATTAGAAGTGACACAAGAAATTTAAACCAAGTTGATTTGAATTGCAACATTCAAAATCTGGTTTCACTGTCCAGTTTCTGGTCCTGCTGATCAGTCTGGAAAGATTAAAACATTTTCACCAGTTATAGGAAAAATCTGGACTGGAGTTCAACTACAAAGTTGTAGTACACTTAAAAAACTTCCCAAAATGAATTCATTTGCTCTCATAGCATTTCTGGAGTGAAAGTTATGGAAGTTTTAGTCAACTGGTAGAAGAAGTTCAAAACTGGAGTGTAACTCACAGTTCTGTTACAGCTGACTATCCTGTATAAATTTGAGATTTTCATACAGTTAAAGACAGAACTAGGAGTTAAGTTGCATACAAAAGATTTAGTTAACTTCATAACCTTTCCAGATTGTACTCACACACCTCCAGGTGAGCTATGGAACAACAGTTATATAGGTTTAAATTTAACAAGATTTTCTGGGAATTTTTGACAGAACCTCCCCTGTATATGTGGGTTTTTATCCACAGATTATACAGATATAAAAATTCAATATATAGAGATCATGTTAATTACAACATTGTACAACATCATGTTAAAATCCCAGAAATGCAATGGTTCAACCCTCATCAAGTGTTATACAGGTTATAGCGCGCAAAGTTGAAACTGAGCATGTTAAGGTTCTGGTTCCGGACTACTAGAACGGATTTAGTGACAAATTGAATTAGGCCCTGTAATTGCAAGTTTTAGCTCAGGAGTTGAATAAGAAGTTGGTATAGGACTTACTAATTTTCATAAATATATATTTTTGCCTGTGTCGACATGTAAGATTAGAAGATATGACTGCCTAAAGTAGACAGAGGAGCTGACTGGTTTCTTCCAGCAGTTCTGCAGAGTACCAGTTTGAACCTGGAATTTGAATTGGTTATCGGTCTAATGAGAAAAAACTTTGAATTACAAAGTTGTAGCGATGCTTCTACACTTTCCAGATATGTATTAAAATAGTTCAGGAGGTTTTTTTATAGGGATTTATGATAAAAACTCCGCCTATGTTGTAATGACATAGCCGGTCCCAAGTCCGGATAAAGGAGAAGGGGTTGTGATAGGCTTGGCGAGCCAACAACTATACTTAGCCATTCTCATGGAAATGAAACCCATTAAAGGATATTTGTTGGGTCGTAACCCTCTTAGCGACGCGCCATACCGCAACCCGGGTTTGGTGTTAAGTGGGCAAGGGCCGGGTCGCCACCGCCTTAGTGGCGCGCCACATCGGAATCTGGATGTGGTGTTAAATGTGCGAGGGCCGGGTCGCCACCACCTTAGTAGTGCGCTACATCATCGCCCGGATGTAGTTTTAAGTGAGCAAGAGTCTCTGCATCTTACTCGACGTATGCGAAGGGTAAGGAAGCTAGTCGAGGAAACTAGGTTTCGGGTGGGTAGTTGGAAAGTAGGATCCTTGAAGGGAAAGCTAAGAGAGTTAGTGGATGTTGCGATTAGGAGACGTGTAAATATCATTTTTGTACAAGAGACTAGATGGGCAGGTCAAAAGGCGAGAGAGGTTGAGAATGCCGGTTTCAAGCTTTGGTATTCTGGCTCTGGGACTAGGAATGGCGTAGGCATCCTAATAGATAAGAGCCTCAACAATGGAGTAGTGGATGTCCGTAGATGAGGGGATAGGATCATCCTTGTCAAGTTAGTTGTGGGGGACCTTATCTTGAATGTCATTAGTGCTTATGCCCCACAAGTTGGGCTCGACATGGGCACTAAGAGACAATTTTGGGAGGACTTGGAGGATATGGTTAGTAGTGTACCGATAGCCAAGAAGCTCTTCATAGGAGGATATCTCAATGGCCATGTAGGTACAACTAACATAGGTTTTGAGGGGGTACACGGAGGTTTTGGGTGTGGCGATAGAAACCAGGAGGGTAAGGATATCCTAGACTTTGTTGTAGCCTATGACCTATTGGTAGCTAACATCCTCTTTAAGAAGAGGCTATCTCACTTAGTGACCTTTACTAGTACCCAACATTCTAGTCAAATCGACTATATCCTCACCAGGAGAATGGAGAGGGGTGCATGTTTAGATTGTAAGGTGATCTATGGGGAATGTGTTGTTCCACAACATAAACTTGTGGTAGCCGACTTTCGTTTCCACGTGCGTGGGTCACGAGACAAAGGTGTTAAAACCGCAAGAACAAAGTGGTGGAAGTTGAAGGATGAAGCGCAACAATCATTCAGAAGGAGGATGATCGTGGAAGGACCTTGGAGCGAAGAGGAAGATGCGGATAGTATGTGGGTGAAGATGGCGACTTACGTTAGGAAGGTAGCTAGGGAGGTGCTTGGGTGCAAAAAAGGTAAGAAACTTGTAGATAAACACACTTTGTGGTGGAATGAAGATGTACAAAAAGCCATTAAGGAGAAGGAGTCTTATAAGAGCTGGCATCATGAGAGAAGCACAAGTAACATGGTGAAGTATAAAGAGGCTAAGAAAAATGCAAGGCATGTTGTGAGTAAAGCAAGGGGGCAGGCCTATGATGCGCTATGTGAGAGACTAGGGACAAAGGAAGGCGAAAAGGATATAAACAAGGTGATAAAACTTCATGAGAGGAAGGTGAGGGATCTCAACCAACTCAAATGCAATAAGGATGAGGCCGATCAAATTCTATTGAAGGGTAAAGAGATTAGGAACAGATGGCGGGACTACTTCAATGGACTATTCAATGACGGGAATGAGAGCATTAGGTTCGAGTTGGATGACTCATTTGATGACACCAATAGGCAATTCATGTGGAGGATACAAGAGTCTGAGGTTAGAGAGGCCTTAAAAAGGATGAAAGGAGGAAAGGCCCTCGGCCCCGATGATGTCCCCATTGAGGTGTGCAGATGTCTTGGGGATGTAGCAATAGTATGGCTCACTAAACTATTCAACCGCATTTTACAGTCAAACAAAATGTCTGAAGAGTGGCAGAAAAGTATTTTAGTATCCATCTTCAAAAATAAAGGAGACGTTCAAAGTTGTACTAATTACTAAGGAATTAATCTTATGAGTCATACTATGCAGCTCTGGGAGAGAGCGATTGAACACCGCTTGAGGAAAGTGACCAATGTCACTAAAAACCAGTTTGGTTTTATGCCTGGAAGGTCCACTATGGAGGCGATTTTCTTACTCCGTCAGCTTATGGAGAGATTTAGGGAGCAAAAGAAGGATCTACATATGGTGTTAGTTGACTTGGAGAAGACATACAATAAGGTACCAAGGCCTATCATGTGGTGGGTGCTAGAGAAACACAAAGTCCCAACAAAGTACATTAACATTATCAAGCATATGTACGATAATGTAGTGACAAGTGTGCGTGTAAGGGATAGTGAGACCGATACTTTTCTTATCACAATAGGGCTACACCAAGGATCAGCCTTAAGTCCATACATCTTTTCCTTAGTGATGGATGAGGTGTTGAAGGATATACAAGGGTATATCTCTTGGTGTATGCTCTTTGTTGATGATGTGGTGTTGGTAGATGAAACTAGGGATGGTATTGATAGAAAATTGCAGCTATGGAGGCAGACCTTAGAGTCCAAGGGGTTTATACTTAGTAGAACCAAGACCGTGTATATGAGATGCGACTTTAGCGATGTCGGGTGCGAGGAGAGAAATGTTAGTTTACAAGGACAAGTAGTACCTACGAGGGACACATTTCGATATTTAGGATCAATGTTACAAAGTAATGGTGATATTGACGAAGATGTTTGCCACAGGATCAAGATCGGATGGATGAAGTGGTGGCAAGCATCTGGAATCTTATGTGATAAGAAAGTTCCACAAAAATTGAAAGGAAAATTCTATAGGATGGTGATCAGACCTGTGATGTTGTATGGAGCAGAATGTTGGCCAACTAAAATGCAACATGTCCAACAAATGAGTGTTGCTGAGATGGGCATGCTACGGTGGATGTGCGGTTACACAAGAAGAGACAAAATTAGAAACGAGGTGACACGTGATAGGGTAGGAGTGGCACAGATTGAGGAGAAGCTAGTCCAACATCGCCTACGGTGGTTGGGGATATCCAACAGAGATCTCCATAAGCACCGATTAACAGTAGGATTATAAAGAGTAGAAAAAATTTTCGCAGAGGTAGAGGACGACCAAGGATGACATGGCAGAAGGTGGTGAAACGAGACTTAAACGAGTGAAACATACATAGAGATTTGGCTCATGATAGGACTGCATGGAATTTAGCAATTCATGTGCCAAAATCTTAGTTTATTCGTATTTTGTTACTCTTATCTTCTTTCTTGTTAATCTATTTCTAAAATAAATAAAATGTATAATCTTATTTTATTCGTATTTTTTTTACTCTTATCTTATTTTCTATTCATTTTCTTCAAAAATTGTTGGGTTTCATTTCTAACCGACCCCAACTTGTTTGGGACAAAGGCTTGGTTGTTGTTGTTGTAGGGAGTTATGATAAAAATACATAGAATGGTTCATTGGGCAAGGCATCTGTAGTAGTTTTTTAGGGTTCAGTTTACACAGGTTTAGGAGGCTTTTCTGTACTAGTGATCAAAAGGAAACTTGTAGAGGACTTGATGAGCTTTCCATCCATATAGCATATCTCTATGTTGACTGATCTTTAACCAAGGTTTCAACCTGGCAAAGTTGAGCAAACCTCTGTCATAAACAAAGAACCTTGATTCTCTTCACAAGATTTGATTAGAAAGCACTTTGCAATGTCCAAAACATACAAGCAACCGGTACTCAAACTTTCGAAACACAATGTATTCATTCTGTCATGAGGGATGGTCGAAGTATCAACGATGATACTGACGGTACTATGTGCCTCACAAATTGAAAATCTAATTGGTATATCCGGATACATCTATAGGTGGCTCTAGTATCGTTCACTCACAAACGTTTGCTACACGGGTCGCTACTGTAGTCAGTGTACCTGCAGAAGGCACACATTCACGATTCACTCAATAAGCCATCTTTCAGACAGGTCACATATATGTAGTTGAAAGTAAATGCATACGACTCTGGTGTGAGTCGCCCCCGGGCAAAATCATGTCTCAAGGTATATGGCCATACTAACACCCGCACGGCAAAGGCTCCCCTACGAACCGGATTATACACGCTAGGAAGAACGTGTTCGCGTGCCCCCATAGAACATGAAGAGTTCTAGAGAACATACTATCGGGTTATTCACAACCCGACAGGGCTCCCACTATTGCCTGAAGCACACTGGGGTACCGTGTTTCATATGTTCTCAAAAACATGGAGAGTTTCAGAGACTCATATTTACTTCTCGTGACAAGCCGCGAAAACAATCACATACCACCTCTCGTATGGAAGAGCTTACCGAGATTGATCGCTCTCAATGGAGTATCTTACCTCTTACCTAATGTCAGAGCGTTGCTATAGAATATAATAACACATATGTTAGCTTTACCACCTTAATAGCTTATACTAGTAATGGTCCTTATGTGGGCATATAGACTAATCCTCACTCGACTACTTTGGAGTTTTCAGAAATAGGCGCTTTTCGAGCGCGTTATTCCCAATGTTGCTCTAATACCAGACTGTGAGGACCGGGGTCCCAACATTCTAGGAATCACATTGGGTGGTGTCGTGCGATGCGGCACCCAACAGCACACACGAAAAGACATAATAAAGATACAAAGTTTTCATTTCATAATAGCATATTGTTTACAAAATAGTGTACAATAGCGGTACACACGCAGCGATAGTACATACTCACACTCTAACATATCTAAGCACAAGAGAAGTCATCCATGCCCGCGGATGCTTCTCACTAGCAACACGAAGATCAATAAGGCAGCGGTGTGGTGTCACGTGCGAGATACATTTCGACAATTCGAGGTCTCACGGACAATCCATAACAGCAACAATATAATTAAACGTGCAAAACCACATATAAAGCAACCGTGAGCATGAAGGCTCAGCAAGACTTAACTGTCTCACCTAAACATGGAACTCTACATTCTTGAGACTTCTAATATAGTAAAGTTGAATTTTCATAAAGGACTCGCCTATTAGTAAATTCTTAGCACAATTTTAAGGTAGCGAATGACATTCCCTGAGCATGGCACATCACGGACTCCACAATCAGACAAGAAGCACTTCATCCATAATGTTACATGCTCAAAGCTGCATAAGCTTTATTCAAGTTAAATATTTAGCAAATGTAAACTTAATTGTGCTAATTCTAATCCATAGAAGTTGTAATACAATAATAATCATGGCAACTGTTTCATAATAATTCAACTACTCTTTATTACTACGTCATGGCGCAATGAACAAGCGGTACTCAAATAACCGTGAGGGACGGTGATTGCAATCAGCAGACGACCGATAACACGTCACATGCACCCATTTCAGAAGTGGAGCGAATCACACTTCAATACTATGTTGTATGCAACAACCATTCAAAGGAAACCCAAATGTCGAACCGATCCTTCTGTAACAGGCAGGAGGTCCCCACGCGGAGCGTGTTTGTGCCTGCCGGCAGATTTACACCTTGCTGCCCTCAACCCACTCCTATAAAACGGTAGGGTAATCCTCGACACCCAGGTTAACCAATTACATCAGTTTCCTGGTTCCCATATAGCCAGTATGCATCCGGTACAGTTCAAACTTATCCAGCAAGGCCACACACGGATCGGTCCTCAATCGACACAAGCAGGGCTACGCACGTGAGACCACGTCTCGCTGCCTCCTATCCTGCTGTTCGGTCTCAAATTCATATTCATAAACCATTCTTTGATCAAATCCATCCAGTGTGATAAAATCCTATCTCGCGAGTAGAATCCAACTACTCGACTTCTACCGGGTTCCTCAAAACATTAGAATGGTATTTTCTACTCGTCAAGCTTTATACATACCCAATACTCTATGGGATTTGTGTGTCACACAAGTGGAGTAACGAGCACCTTAGCCCTAATGCACAAAACTCACCCTAGACATTAGTGATACAAATCAAAACTTTGCGAAAGCACTTAATGCAAACCAAGACTTGCCTGGTTGTGATTCAGTATAGAAGTTACCTCCAGGTAGGATGCTCTCCAAAGCCTCCGGCTCCTCCTCGATCTCGGTCACTATATGATTTGCATAGTATGAAGTATGTAAGTGACATTGAAACTATATGCAATGTACTTCTAAACACTGATCAGATATGTAAATGTCTTTAATTGGCTTTGGGATTTTTACAGTGGATACTAGGTTATAAGAGGAAGATCTGGGCCAAGCATTGAGGATTTTAAAGGAACCTTGTTGTCTCTAAAATTCCAACAAGTAAATAGCTTCTCTGAATTTTGGTACTAAATCTGTAGCTTTGACATAGCTAACAGTGGATGATATTGGTAGAGGAGGTCTCACTGGTTCTAGAACAAAACTTTCATAATTTTATGAGCTCCCTACAGTGAGGAATTTATTTTTCAAGTTTGGGATAAAATCTGGAAATGTTTATGTACATTTTTTAATTTTAATGACTTAGAGAAATGAAACACTAATTAACCCATAAATTAAAGTCCAATGAACTTGAAATTTTTACTGGATATAAAGTGTATTTGAAAGAGTACTCTAACAAAAATTCGGAATTTTCCAATTGGCGGAACGGGAGTAATTAATTTCCCAAGCAGTTAGCACAAAGTAATTAATTATGTACAATTTGGGACTTTCATGTCCAACCAATTGCACCACTGCAAGTTTGGGATCAATATGAGTCTATAAGAATTTACTTGGAATTATATGAGCAAATATAATAGGAGCAATTGAATTTTGAAGTTGGAATCAGAATCTGAAAAAATGTTTCTGTTAATTACCAACAACGGAGATAAAAATGGGATCTGGGTAAGTTATACAGATCAATGGTCATGAAACTTTTTCAGGGACTCAATAACACCTAAGTGGAGATTCTGGTAATGTTTGGGATTTTTCCAGTGGAAAGATCAACTGTGACAATTCTGTAGGTGTTTGGAGGAAATGAATTATACAGAAATTAATTTGAGCTTTCATAACAAACCACTGGTACATCTATAAACTATAGGTAATAAGCATTCTAAAAAAATTGTTAGAAGATTTTTGGCTGAGAAATTCTAGGAGATATAGATTTTCCAAGATTGATATAGCTTCTGCACCAGAAAATGGTTTAAACAGCCATGCAGTAGGTCCCACTGACATGGTTGTCTTCAACCTCGGGTCAGGTCGACCCAAAACAGGGGAAATAATGGTGCCCGCACATTCCCACCTCAACGCTCAACCAAACTTCGATCTTTTTGTGGGGATTGACTCCAGGGAGCAAAGAACACCTGTGGGGCACCTTGGCGACCGCCGGCGGCGAGCAGAGCCTCGCCGGCGACGGCAAGCACGGCGGCCTTAGCATAACCAATGGCAAACTCCCTCTGCAATGCCCCAAATCGAGCGCTCTGATGTCCTAGAGCATCATGGTGCTCCAAGGAACGAGTAATTGGCCACCAATCGAGAATAAACTAGAGCAAGGGTGTTCTCGACAGTGAACCGAGGTCTCAACAATGGCGATGGGGAAAACTTAAATATCTTGCTCATGACTTGATGGTTTCTACTGGGATTTGGTAGGAGTGTGCGCCAGGAGGTATTGAACAACATCCATGAACAAATTAAAGGATGGTTGCACGTAGAAAGTGAATTGAATGAAAGACCTATCTAGCTCATGTGCAACGACCAAAAGTAAAACATGAATCATTTGTTCGATACCTAAGGAAATAAAGAACGGCCTTCACCTTGAGGAAGAGGGTGTGATGGTGATCCTTTTTGCTGTTGGAGTAGAGGCGCGACACGGCTTAGAACGTCGGCTCCATGGTGAGCAGAGGGCGACCTTCACGTTCACCTCCGAGCAGCTGCCACTGGCCTTCAAAATTTGGCGCATATAAGCATGGAGTCAATGAAACAAGCGGATGGAAAGGTAGAGCAGACGATTAGGAATATTTTCTCTTTTGGTTATCGGTGATCAATCTAGCCTGGTGGCTGAGAAACAGAAGGAGCGGCGTTTGAGCTCGGTAGCAGGAGCGAAGAAGAAAGAGTGACTGGTTTCACTTTGATGGTTATCCCTGTGAATGCAGAGGCAGGGGCGTAGAATACTCAAGGTAGGTGGCCACGCAGCTGATTGTGAGCTAGGAGCACGACACCAAGCGTTGAACGGCGGAGAGAGGAGAAAACAGAGTCGGGAACCCTCATTGTGCGACTGGCAGGTGGGTCCCACAGCTGCCTCACCCTCATCCACTCTCTGGTCCATCAATTCTCATACCATCTTTTGTCCAAAAATTCTAGATATTTGCTGCAACACGAAATCAAATGTTTTGAATTTGATTCTGGAATAAGAACACTTATTTGATCATTTTTCATTCAAACTCACATTTGAATTTGAATTTGGATGTAATTCAATGTAGCCATTGAATTAAATAGCAAACCTGCCTCAAAAATTATGAAATCTTGCAGGTGTGCTATTTGAACTATTTGGAAGCCATTGGTGAACTCATATTTCCATTATGAATTAGTTTGAACAGTAGCTTACCTCAGATTTTTGAATTCCCTCCATTACAGTTTGAATTGATTTGATTTTTCAGTTGCTATTTTAATTTTTTGACTCATACTTGATTTTGTTTCTCCTAACAGAACCTTATGCTTTTAACTTTCGGGATTGCTGAAGTGTGGCAACGCCACTTCCCCCGGTACTACTAAAGTGTAGCCCCCGTAGGTTCTTGTTTCGGTTGGGGCACGGAGAGATCAGGATCAAAATGGTGACACCAGAGATTTACGTGGTTCGGGCCGTCTGAGCGTAATACCCTACTCCACAGGGTGTGTGTTGTTGTATGGAGAATCACTAGGAAGCGTAGTGTATGGCTCAGCTTGGAGTCTCCCTGTATCATATGGCTCAGTCCTTTTATAGTCCAAGGACTGACTGTTACATCATTCGCCTGGCCCGACATGTGGCCCTGGCGTATTTAATAGCCTAATACACTATCTATGAGTATTAAGCATGGTTAATAGTGTGATAACGTGCCTTAATTGCTGTGTTACCTCTATTAACATTGCTCTGATTGTGTATCATTAATACAGCATCAACGACACGTAATCAGGTCTTGTAACTGCCGCTTTAGTTGTCCCTTGAATGTCCGTGCTGAAGGAGATCCGTCAATGTATTTGTTGGTGATGAAGGTCTGGAGGCTTCACACGTGGCAGCTTTGGAGCTTCCCCTTGCGGGGAGGTAGTTCCGGAACCGCTATACACGTGTCAGCACTGGAGCTTCCCTCTGCTGGGGGATAGGTCCGAGGTTGTTATACACGTGTAGATCGCGAAGCTTCCCTGTGTTGGGAGTTTAGCTCCAGATTTACATTACACGTGTCAATCCCCGGAGCTACCCATATGAGGGATGTGGTCTAGTGTAATATGACATGTGGGGCCTGAGGAAACCTTCAACTTTGACAGGTAGAACTCTCTTGCACTTCTTGCGGTACTGTGGGGTACCTTGTACGCAGGGTGCCGACAGTGGCCCCCGGGCCCACCTCTGGGAGAAATCCTTTGGGTTAAGTTATTCTACCAGAGGTGGGGCCATCCTTGATTCCCACGCTTTGACTTCAAAAGTCTTCTGATGTGTCGTTGGGGCGATGGTCCGGGGCTAAACCATCATCGCGTGGCTTGTTATGAATGCAGCAGATGAGATTTTTGTGTGCGGATCTCATGCAATTGAAGGTCACCAGATCCCAATACAAAAACCATATCGGTTCTAAGCGCCTTGTCAGGGTGCTGCCTTTGTGTTTCCCGCCACCCATCATGACAAAGGTTCGCCTGGGGTAAAAACCTTGATTTCTTTGTTGTGGTGGCCCCGGGCCCATTCGTCACTGATGGAGTAGACTTTTGAAAATTGACTTCACTCTCGTTGCAGTTTCCATCCAAGCATCACGGAGACTTACTTAAGAAGGAAAGTATGTGCTTTTTGAGGACTCTTTACGCTTTCAATCAAACTTGCGCTCAGGGCCTCCCAAACTCCGCCTAGCTTTCCTTTCCTTTGCTCCACTTTGCCGCGATGGAGTTGGGTCTTCCCAAGAGCCGCCTCAAGAGCAATGACGATCTGATGAAGGTTTGGACCTATATGGGGTGGTCTAGTGACTCCTTCAACCACTTGGTCCGCGTAGGCAAGCTCTCATTCAAGAAGGAGTGTAATGGCGACATGGTGTACTTCTCTGCGTACGCCATGGTGGGATTGATCCCACCTTTTTCAGCCTTTCTTTTAATGCTGCTGGACTTTTACAATCTTCAGCTGTATTATCTTGGCCCCCATTCTCTTCTGCTAGTGGCGACCTTCGTCCACTTCTGTGAGATGTGGGTGGGTGTTCCCCTCTGCATCGAGCTGTTTCGTACCTTCTTCATAGTCCACACCACCGGCAAGGGGATTGAGCTTCTTGGCTTCTACTATTTCGTGAAGCGCAAGAACTGCCCCTTCAAGTACTTGAAGTAATTCCCTTCTAGCAAATGGGATGACTGGAAGAAGGACTGGGTCATCATTGCAGTGGAGGAGCATGAGAGGTTGGAGCTGCCCCAAGGACTCCCCAACGTTGATACAGATGCTTAGAGTGTAGTTCCAGGGCTGTCAGATGCCTTTAACCCCGTCCTGACCAGGATCCGAGAATGCGTGGAGGGTGGAGTGACCCCTCAGATTGTCTGCAATTTTTTGGTCAACGGATGGGCTCTGCTGAGGAAGAGGGAGAAGCTCGTCTGGGCTCTCAACAGCGTGATGGATGACGACCGGATTGAAACCGGTCAGAAATCCAATTTGGATGATGAAGCTCTAAAGCTTCATCTCAAGAAATTTCAGCATGGGATAAACGTTGAAGGCGACAACTTGGTTCCGCTGGCTGGTTTCTTTCCTCTGAACATGGAGCCAGAGTTCAGCAGAGAGCTCCGGAGGAAAATGCCGGCACTTGATGACCTTGGTGAGGTGGAGAGGCGTCCGACCTCCAGGGTGGTAATCCCCTGAGCTTCCGAAGGAAGGCCTGCCTCCGCCCCGAGCCAGAGGGTTGGAGACATCGGCAAGGGCAAGGAAAAAGAGCCAGCCGAACCCTCCAGTCAGAAGAGGAAGCTGAGGCATGCTGATGGGAGGTTCGTCAGGGTTGCTCCCTCTACAACGGCTCCTTCTCCCCGGCGGAGGAGGCCTTCTGCAGCTGAACCTTCTCCGGCGCAGGTGTCTGCGAGAGGCGCTAGCTCTGGGCAGTCAACACCAGCTTCAGTGCCGGCTAAGAGCTCCAGGCCCGGAAGTTCTTCCCGACCAAGTGAAGCTCCGGCCGAGAGGACTCCGGCTGCCGCAAGTGGTCCCCAGCTTAGGTCCGAAGTCCTTGTCTCACCAGACCTGGTGGACTCTGGCTCCGGGCCTCAGAAGAAGAGGTTCCGAGGCGACTGGGGCAGTAGCATCCCTAGGTTAGCATCGTGTGCTTGCCTTAGAATGCTAATCTTGTTTTTGTTATGTCTTTATCTTTTCATCCCTTTATTTCTAGGGTGTCAAGAAAGGGGTTAGGGACTTCGGCATCTATTGCAGCGACTATGGCTGCGCATGCTGAAGCTCTGGTTTTGAGCACCGAGCCTCCTCCTCAAGTGGTGGCAGAAGTCACGGCAGCTCCGGCGCCAGCTGTCGTGGATTTGGATTCAGAGTCCTTGCCAGAAGCTCCCGTGGTAGCGCCAGACGATGGGGGAGAAGTTGGAGATGTACCTCTGGCAACATTGCCAGACGCTGATGCTCCAGTGCCAGAGCAGGAGATGTCAGAAGCTTCGGGCTTTGAGCCGGAAGTCTTCAAAGCCCTGGTCGTTGAGCCAGAGGCAATTGAAGTCCCGGCCATCGAGCCGGAGATGGTTGAAGCTCCGGCCCTTGGGCCAGAAGTTGTTGAAGGTCCGGTGGCTGAGCCGGAAATGCTTGAAGCTCCGGTCGCTGAACCGGAAGTGACTGACGCATCGGCGTCTGAGCCATCGGTGGTAGGGGCACCGAATGAAGCCCCAGTTGTTGCCCTGGAGGTAGCTGCCCCGGAGGTGTCTGGACCAGAGGCGGAGTGGCATGAAGAGGTGGCGGCAAGTCTCCACCCTCGGATCTTGTAACTAAAGACCCAGAAGTAGAGCCTTCGACTTCTGCTCCGGCGGTGCAAGTTCCCCCAGTAGGATCTTATTCAACAGTAGCCGAAGAGCTCCCAACGAGTAGAGCTAGTACCACAGAGGCTTAGGGGACCACCCTTCTAGAGTGGGACCCAATTTTTGTGATGGAAAATCCTCTGGAACCAGCGGAGTTGATCCCAGCGGGTCCAGAACCTATCCCCTTGGCATTATCCATAGACAATGCCTCCTCAAGTCTCAGGCAAGTCCATCTCGCCTTTGATCATGAGAGCAAAGCCCTGGAGGAGGAGAGCAACACCTTGAGGCGTTGGTGCAACAGACTCCAGTTTGAGACCAGGCTTGCACAAACAAGGCTGGCTGACCAGAAGGAGTGGATCAAGAGGGAAAAGGCCCGGTTGGAATACTGGGACAAGCTGCTGGAGGAGAAGGAAGCTGCCATCAGGGCGCTCGATGCTAACTCTAGGGAGATCCTTGAGAAAGACAAGGAGAGGTGTGATGCTGCTGATGAGCGTCACAAAAACCTCAACGAATTGAACGAGGTTCTCCTAAAGTGCCGAGTGGACATTGATGTTAGGGAAGAGAAGCTCCTGGAGCAGCAGGACGATATTGTGAAGAGGGAGGTGGAGGTCACCTAGAAGTTGACTTTGGGTGAATAGAATTTGGCAGATCACAGTAAAAAGCTGGATATATGGAGCAAAGAGGAGAAGGAGAAGTACTGAAAACTGGGGCAATAGCTCTCGAAAAGAGAAGCTGATGCTGCCACCAGGGAAGGGAAAGTAATAGGAAGCCTAAAAAGAACTTGGCGGAAAGGCAGAACCGCATCCACCTCCGGGGGACGGAGCTGACCGATCGTGAAAAGCAAGTTGCTGAGAATATGCAGCAGCATGCCAAATTGGTCGAGCGCCTCGCTTGGGAGGGTTCAGAGCTTGCGGCCGCCCGGAAGTCACTGGAGGAGCTGCGGAGTTTGAAGGAGACTGAGTCCATCCAAATATGGGACTTCTTGGGACGAGCCAACGATGCGTTGACACTAGGCTTCAGTCTTGTACTTCCAGACAATCTGGAGTTAGACTTGGATCGAGCACTGGTGGCCCTCAATGCTACTGGCAGCAAACTCGACATGATGGGTGATGTCATTGCAGACCAGCTGGAGACAGAGGGGAAATCTCTGGCTACAAACATTGCAGAGTATGTGCTGACGTGTTATGTGAGCCAAGATCCCCAATTCTCTCTGGACCCGATGCTCCAAGGTCGTGTTCTTGAAGAGGAGGATGCTGCTAGGGTCAGCATCCAAGGAGTTGTCAAGGAAGTCGCCTCATTCTTCCGCAGGACATAGATCCTCCAGTAGCTAGGACTTTTTCCTTTTGCCTTCTGCTGTAATCCCAATTTTGTAATCCGGTTCTTCAAATTAATGAAATCCACTTTGCCACGAATTTCACTTTGTTGTTGTTTTGTTTTCAATATACTGTACTTTGTCTTGTTGGCCCCCTGGTATATGTGAACAATTGTAGTGTGTACATGTACCAAAAGGATTTGACAGCATATTGATGACTTGCACACTTCGAACTTGTAGATTTTTAGGTCCAAAGTTTTTATTTCAGACATGTCGACAGCTGGCCCCTAGGATTTATCAGAGCTTGATAGGTACGATAGCGCCCTATGTCAACGCACGAATCGTTGAAGGCAGGTCCCCTAGGGGTTGTCGAAGCTTGATAGCTCCGACATCACCCACCATCAAAATATTAAACGTTGACGGTTGGCCCCCGTGGAGGATGTCGGAACTTAGTAGCTCCGACATCGTCCACCATCGCTATGAATTTCTATTTTTCCTGCACATTGGATACAAGAAAAGAGTAAAAGTTGTCCTCTTGTCTATAAATCATTTGTGACTTATCATTCTTTTTTGAGTTTTAAATACGAAAAAACTTGATATGGTAACAAGCATATTGATGTAATCTTTCCGGACCCATATGCTTTTTTAGTACTCACCCTATTGAGGCCTGTCGGGGTGTAGGTAGAGTGGCTTACTTAGAGTGCAGGACCAAGCTAAGTCGATGGCACACTCTGGACCTATGTTGGCTTGGCGTTCAGGCAAGTAGACTATGCAGCAATGTTATGATCTGAAGAGATCATCAATAAAACTTATAATGCATACGAATTACTTGGACTAAAACTCAAAAAGAATTGCACAACTTCATTATAGATAAGAAGGTTAAAAATAATAATTTGATAGATCGAGCCTTGTACAAAAAAAATGCACGTGGAGTCTGTTTTCACACAATAATGTCTTTCATTATAGGTCCGGATTTACAGGGGAGACAAGGACACACTTACGGTGCGGGACCAAGCTAAGTGTGCTATACATCTTGTACTAACCCAGGGTAGGTAGTTACACTTTTAGTGTTGTGACTGTATGAAGTGTATTTGAACTTCCCAGACCCTCCCAGGGGGTCCAGATGTTCTCCTGGAGGACCTACCCATGTCTATATAGTGACTCTATAACATACATCGTGTGTAATTACAGACTCACCTTCGTGATTCTACGCATAAAACTTACGGAGGTGCTCGATGTTCCAAGGATTAGGAAGTGGAGTCCCATCCTCAGTTGCCAAGCGAACGCATCCGGGTCGGGATACTTTGATCACTAGGAAAGGACCTTCCCAACTAGGGGAATGTTTGTTCATCCCTTCACGATTTAGTATCTTTCGAAGCACCAGATCACCTTCTTCAAGCTGTCGATTTCGCACATGCCATTGATGATAATGCCAGAGCGCTTGGCGATAAAGTGCATTCCAAACAGCTGCTTGGCACCTTCCCTCATTGACGAGGTCAATGTCTTCACGACAGAGCTGGTCTTGCGCAGCTTCGTCGAAGGTCCGGACCTGGAGGGACCCCAAGGTGATCTCCGGAGGAAGGACTGCTTCAGCTTCGTACTTCAGGAAGAAAGGAGTCTCCCCAGTTGACCGGTTTGGAGTTGTCCTGTTCGCCCACAATGTGGATGGAAGCTCTTCAATCCAGTTGGCTTCGTGCTTTTTCAGGCGCTCATATGTGCGCGTCTTGATTCCTTTTATAATTTCTGCATTTGCTCTCTCGGCTTGGCCATTGCTTGTTGGGTGAGCTACTGAGGCGTAACTGAGTTGATTGCCCAGGTCTTCGCAATATTTTTGAAATGCAGCACTTGTGAACTGGGTTCAGTTGTCAGTTATGACTTTGTTAGGAACTCCAAATCTGCATATAATGGACTTCAAGAACTTGATTGTTGATTACTTGTTGATTTTCACAACTAGAGTTGCTTCCGGCCATTTGGTGAACTTGTCGATGGCGACATACAGGAACCTGTAACCTCCGACGGCTTTTGGGAATGGTCCCAAGATGTCCATGCCCCACACAGCAAATGTCCATGTAGGAGGTATCATTTGCAGTGATTGAGTCGGCGTGTGAATTTACTCTGCATGGAACTGGCACGCTTCAAATTTTTTCACTAGCTCAACCGCATCATGGAGTGTTGTAGGCCAGTAAAAGCCATGTCGGAGGCTTTACCGACCAGCGTGCGAGAAGATGCATGGTTACCACACTCACCTCCATAGATTGCCTTCTTCCTTTGCAATGCAACGCATTAGGATGCCATTGGCACCGCGCCAGTAGAGATCCCCTTCTACCAACGTTTATCTTTTAGCCAATCTGACAATTCGGTTAGCAGATACACCGTCTTCAGGAAGGATATTGTCTTTCAAGTAGCTCCGGATCTCTGAGATCCATGCATCGGAGCTAACTTGAGCTTCTGAGTCTTGCGTGTTGGGTTGTTTGGAGCTTCCGATAGCACCTACGACCCTTGGTGGACGCCATGGTAACAGGTCCACCGGGACTGCCAGCTTTGAGGTGCTGGACTCGCCCCCTTCGCTCAGTTCGGCAGACTGGGCTGTTGGTCTTGACAACCTCCGAATAAAGATTCTGTCGGGAGCCGGAGCTCCAGTTGAAGCCTTCGTCGAGAGTTCGTCCGCCAGCTTTTTGAAGGCGTTGAACATGGTGGATATCCAGGACTTCAAAGTCCTTCTGGAGCCTCTGGACTTCAAGGAGATAAGCAGCTAGTTGAGGATTGTTACAAGAGCATTCACCTTTGACTTGTTTGATGATGAGTTCTGAATCACCCTTCACCAACAGCTGTTTGACACCATAAGATAGTGCCACCCTGAGTCCGTAGATGAGAGCTTCATACTCCGCCATATTATTGGTCGCCTTGAAATCAAGGTGAACCATGTATTTGACCTTCTGCCCAGTCGGGGCCAGGAGAAGGATTCTAGCTCCAGCCCCTGCTTTTGCACGGAGCCGTCAAAGTAGAGAGTCCACTGAGGCTTGGTGAATACCGGAACCTTGGGTTCCGGTTTCTGCTCACTGGGGCCCCCAGGGTTTGATGGAGAAGGAGTCCATTCTTCAACGAAGTCATCCAAAGCTTGACTTTTGATTGCTTGTCAGGACACGAATTCGAGATCAAACTCGGCCAATTCTGCTGCCCATTTTGCAATTTTCCTAGTATAGTTAGGGTTATGCAAAATAGCACGCAGTGGAAAAGAAGTTACCACCGATATTTTGTGGGCTTGGAAGTAGTGATGAAGCTTCCTTGAGGCAATAAGAACTGCATAAAGAAGTTTATGCACCTCAATGTATCTTGCCTTAGCGTCATAGAGTACTTCGCTAATGAAGTATATTGGGCGCTGGACAATCCGGACCCTCTTAGAGGGGCCCGGAGCTTCTTCTCCATCGTCCCGGACCCTCCTGAAGGGGTCCAGACCTTCTTGTTGCGCTTTTTGGACCCTCCCGGAGGGGTCCAGAATTTCTTCTTGTTCGACATGGACCTTGCTAGAAGGATCCAGATCATCTTGGTCAGACAGCTGAATCCCCTCAGTTGAATAAGGTTGACATCCTAGCATTTCACGTTGTGGTTCCGTGTCTGGGGGATGGGACCCAGACATGCCTTCAAGTAACTCCGGACCCACCCAGAGGGGTCTGGGCTCCTGGACTGGACATGGCTCCGGTCTTTCCGCGACCAGGAGCATGCTGACAACTTTGGTAGTTGCAGAAATGTAAAGCAATAAAGGCTCACCAGGATTCGGAGCTACCAAGATCGGTAGTGTGGTGAGATCATCTCTTGAAACGCCTTTTCTGCTTCTTCAGACAAATGAAATGGTCCAGACTTCCTCAAGAGTTTGAAGAAGGGAAGTGCTCGTTCTGCCAGTCTTGAGATGAATCGGTTGAACGCAGCTAGACATCCAGTTAACTTATGGACATCCTTGATGCGGGCTGGGGGCCGCATATCTTCTATAGCCTTGATCTTCACCGGATTTGCTTCAATTCCTCGGTGAGTCACCAAGAAACCTAGAATCTTCCCGGAGCTAACCCTGAAGACACATTTGTCCGGATTCAGCTTGGTGCGTGTGATGCGCAACTTGTCGAAGACAGCTTGTAAATTGTCAAGGAGTGACTCCTTGTTCTTGATCTTCACGACAATGTCATCAATGTACACCTCCACCAAGTCTCTAATTAGCTCTCCAAGTGTTTTGTACATAGCACGCACAAATGTTGAAGCAGCATTTTTGAGACCAAAGGCCATGGAAGTATAACAATACAATCCATCTACTGTTATGAAGGCAGAATGCTCTTCATCTTCCTTAAACATTTGGATTTGATGATATCCAGAATATTCATCTAAGAAACACAATAGCTCACACTCAGAGGTGGAGTCCACTATCTGATCTATCCTAGGTAGTGGAAATGGATCCTTTGGACATGCCTTATTTAAGGTGGTGTAGTCGATACACATCCGAAGCTTCTCACCAGCCTTAGGCACCACAACTGGGTTTGCCAGCTATTTTGGGTGAAACACCTCCCGCATAAAACTAGCTTCGAGCAACTTCTTGATCTCCTATCGGATGAAATTTTGCCACTCGATTGATTGCTTTTGGGGCTTCTGATGTACAGGTCGTGCATCAGGACAAATCTTCAGATTGTGCTCAATCACCTCCCTAGGGAACCCAGGCATTTGTGATGGTTGTCGGGCAAACACGTCGACATTAGCCCAGCGGAAAGTAATGAGCGTGAGTTCCTATTTGTTGTTTAGACCTTCTGATATACGGGTAGTCTGAGCAGCATTGGAACCAATTTGGACGACTTTGACGGGTATGTCGGTGTCGCCGCTTGGTTGCACACGAGGAGCAGAGGTAGAGCCTCGATGATGAATGCTCGGAAGGTTCAGAGATGGCTCCTTACCGAATGCTTCCTCCTGTGCTGTAGTAAGCGAATAGAGTTCTTCTAAAGCAGTGACTCCTGCAGTGCAATCTCCACGGATCCGGAGAACGCCCGCAGGTGTTGGCATCTTCAACACTAAATAACCATAATGGGCAGCAGCCATGAACTTGTACATGGCTGGCCTGCCCAAAATGGCGTTGAACGGCACACTGATCTGCGCCACGTCGAAGACCAACTTCCCGATTCTATAATTCTCTCGAGTCCCAAATGTCACTGAGAGTGTGATGGAGCCGAGAGGGGTAATGGCCCCCGAACCTACCCCAGAGAAAGGTCGAGATGGGCGAAGGTCCGAAGGTCAGAGCTGGAGCTTGACGAAGGCTTTGAACCTGATGAGGTTTAGCCCTACACCTCCATCCACCATTACATGGTGAAGTTGGATATTGTTAATGGTTGGTGACACCATCAACGGGAGTTGGCCAGCTCTGATCATATTGCGAGGGCAGTCTGAAGCATCAAATATGATGGGAGTGTCCATCAACTTCCGATGAGGCTCCGCCCTGGCAGTGGGAGCTGCAACGGCCATGTCCTGCCGCATTGTCTTGAGGATGCGGCGAGAAGTGATATCCCTAGAACCACCATAAGTGGTGTTCAGGGTCTTTCGATGCTCATTGTTAGAAACATCATAGTCGTCGTCGATAGTGTTGTAGACAGCTTTCAGGACCTTCTTGGGGTCCTGAAAACCTAGCTCCTCCTCAGCCGAAGCTTTGTCGACTTTTTGTTTTCCTTCCCACTGACGGAAAGGAGCTTCTTCCTGGCGCTTGTTATAGCGCTCGACAAGGTTATGGACCTCCCAACATTCTTCCAGACTGTGTCTGTCTGTCTTGTGGATCAGACACCACACTTTAGAGTTGCCACCATCTTCTGACGATGGTCGAGGTTGTTTCTCGAGGTGTGGCCCCCGGCCACCAGGAGCTGCAGCAGCCGCAGCAGCAAGTGCGTCGGCCGACAGCTTTTACTTGCCGTTGGGCTTCTTTTTCTTCTTGCCACCTCCGGATGTAGTGGATTCCATCTTGGTGGATTTCTTGTTGGCCTCCGGAGGTGGTTTAGAATGCATTTCACGTCCCTCTGCAGCTTTGGCACATTTGTCTGCCAAGCTAAAGAGTTCTGTGACACTAGTGACTTCTTTGGTCGCCAGTTTTTCCAGCATCTTCTTATCTCGAACACCCTGTCTGAATGCAACAATAACGGAAGAGCTCGATATTGAAGGGATAGTATTCCACACCTGAGAAAACTGTTGGATGAAAGATCGCAACGATTCCCCCGTTGTTTGCTTTACAACAAACAGATCCAGTTCAGTGCCAGGCTAGGTGTAAGAACTTCCAAAGTTGGCAGTGAATTGTTGGCATAGCTCCGTCCAACTATTAATGGAGTCGGGTGAAAGACTCATGAACCAGGACCTTGCAGTCCCAGTTAGAGCCACTGGGAAGTAGTTGGCCATCACAGTCTCATCACCCCCGCTACCAGTATGACAGTGGAGTAGATTTGAAGGAACTCAGTGGGGTTGACAGTCCTGTCAAATTTTTCCGGTAAATGAGGCCGGAACTTTTGTGGCCATCTAACCATGCGTAAGTGCATGGACAGGGCTGAATAGCCTCCTCCTACTCCCTGAGCAGCAGGGTCGTCTCGAGCCTCTCGCCTCTCGCGAGCACGCTCGATATGGACGCGACCGTCTTGCTGCCGGTAACGACGATCAAGTTCTGACCACAGGTCCTGAGTCAGAATCCTAGTGATGGTGTGAGTGTGTCATGCCCCGGGAGGCAGCGAAGTCACCTGCTAGGATGCAGCACATCTCCTATGTTGTGAGACTTGGGGACCAAGTCGGCCCGACAAGGTCTATCGTTGTGATGGTGCTCTCCCCGAAGGGGGAGGACCTTGATTGTTGATGCCAGCGGCTGCAGCTGCAACCAGATGGTCAACATCAGCTCTCCACTGTTCCATAGCACCCTGGGGTGCCCCTAGAGGTGGTGGATGTTATAGAAGAGCTCGCGTGGCAATGAGAGCATGTTCATGGTTGTTGTTTGTCGATGCAGTGATCGACGCAGATGCCCCATCTTGTCGCTCAGCATTGTTTGCCGGAACGGATGGCGATTGCGGTGCCATAGTGCCTGCCGGAACAATGGCACCCACTGGCTGCTACACGTTGGAGGGATTGCCTCCAGCAGGTTGTTTAGCGTGATTGCTGTTGGAAGATCTTGCAGCAAAATTCACCATCTTGAGATCTCGGGCCCCCTACCTGGTGCGCCAAATGTCGAAGTGTGGCAATGATAATTCCCCCGGTACTACTAAAGTGTAGCCCGCGGAGGTTCTTGTTTCGGTTGTAGCACGCAGAGATCAGGATCAAGATGGTGACACTAGAGATTTACGTAGTTTGGGCCGCCTGAGCGTAATACCCTACTCCATGGGGTGTGTGTTGTTGTATTGAGAATCACTAGGAAGCGTAGTGTATGGCTCAGCTTGGAGTCTCCATGTATCGTACGACTCAGTCCTTTTATAGTCCAAGGACTGATTGTTACATCATTTGTGTGGCCCGACATGTGGCCCTGGCATATTTAATAGCCTAATACACTGTCTATGAGTATTACGCATGGTTAATAGTTTGATAATGCCTTAATGCCTGTGTTACCTCTATTAACAGTGCTCTAATCATGTGTCATTAATGCATCATTAATGACATGTAATTAGGTCTTGTAACTGCCGCTTTAACTACCCCTGAATGTCCGTGTTGAAGGAGATCCGTCAATCTATTCGTTGGTGATGAAGGTCCGGAGGCTCCACGCATGGCAGCTTCAGAGCTTCCCCTTGCGGGGAGGTAGCTCTAGAACTGCTATACACGTGTCGGCACCAGAGCTTCCCTCTACTGGGGGTTAAGTCCGGGGCCATTATACACGTGTAGATCGCGGAGCTTCCTTGTGTTGGGAGTTTAGCTCCGGATTTACATTACACATGTCAATCCCCGGAGCTACCCATATGAGGGATGTGGGTCCGGTGTAATATGACATGTGGGACCTGAGGAAACCTTCAACTTTGACAGATAAAACTCTCTTGCACTTCTTGCGGTACCGTGGGATACGCGGTACGCACGATGTCGATAGGGATTTTACAAATTCACAAAGTCTTACTTGATTTTGAATCAAACCTTTGTAGGGGTACAAGTGTAGAACAGGGACTTGACAAGACCAAGCTTCCTTCTACTAGACTCTTCACCACACTCTCCTTCTACTTGCCAGCCTCTAGGACTACTCTAAACTTAGGAGTGATATTCTATTCTCAACTTGCTCACATTGTTTTTCTTGCTCTTCATTGAAGCACTCTAGCTCAAATCCAACCCAAAAAAATTTGATTTTGTTTGCACTTGCAATTTTCTCTCAAGTTCTTCGAGGTAAATTCATCAGGGGTTTTTATATAACTAGCATCACCTCTTTCAAGTTTTTTCTTTGTTGTGTTCTCGCTTGTTGTGGCCATGAAAGGAATTAAGAGGTTGTTTGGGAAGAGGAAGGAGGCTGCAAGCTCAAGCCATAGTGAAGACTCAAGTGCACCACCCTCCTCTGTTGCTACACCAAGTCCACGGGGGAGGAGTGTATGTGAGGACACTCCCATGGGTGAGAGGAGCAACCCGCGACAACTTCTCCATGATGACGACCTCAACATACAAAGTGAAGTTGAATATCAAGCATGCAAGCTCCTCCAAGATCATGAGTTTTCTCATATGAAAGCTTATGATCCGGATTTGATCTCCAAAATAGGTATGGATTCCGAATTCTTTTCCATTTGGCATGCACTAGGATGGGAGAATTTTGCTCACATAGCGGAGAGAGGTTCACGCCTTATCTCCATGCAATTCCTTTGCACCCTCAAAAAAGGATTTGATGGTATTTCTTTTAGATTATTTCAAAAAGAATACAACATCCTATGGAAAGAATTAAGTGAAATTCTAGGCTTTCATAAATGTTGTTTGCTAGATTTAGACACTTTTCCTAAGTTTAACAAACAAAGTTTTTGGCATGAATTGACTAGTGAGGTCAGATGTAGTGCTCCTAGGAATAGCCACTTGCACAATCCTACACTACGCTTCAAGCATAGATGGGTGGCTATGACTATGTTCCCTAGAGGAGATGTTAGAGTAGTGCGTGATGATGAGCTGAAAATTTTATTTGTCATGGTTAAAAAAGATAAAAGGTGCTCCAATTATTGCCATGATGACACAATGGTTACATTACATTTCAAGAACAGGGCCAATTGAATGCACTTTATTGATTACCCGCATTGCTACTAGGGTAGGAGCACTAGAATATACTTCATTTGAATATATTAAAAATGAACGGGAATTAATTAATGAAAATTATGTAGTGCAAGGACGTACCCTTAAGCATGATCATGATGACTCTTTAATGTTTTATTATTCCAGCTTTGTCAATGAAACTCGGTTACCGAACCCAGATTTTCATTTGTACAAATGCTAGAGGCTAACCATTGATCTTCTTCCCATCGAGGAAGCCCAAAGAAGTAATGTCTCTTGCAGGGTAACTAGAAGCCGTGCAAGGAGAGCGACAATGCCTCTGACATCCTCCATGGTCCATGAGTACGAAGAGGAAGAGAACCCAACGGATGATGCACCCGGATGGACTCAACCTCCATCGTATGAGATCGAAGGTCCGTCTTGGCATGGATGGCCAGGTGCCGCGTGGGAGCCACCCCTTCCCACTTCAAGCTCTAGCAGCTTGCCTCCAACGTCCATGAGAAGATGTCGTTCCTCTTTGGCTAGAAATCATCATGACTATAGCCAAGGAATGACGAATCTCACTAGACGTATGTAAGACCTTGAAGTGAGGACGGGAGACATCTATAGCACTCTCCAAGAGCATGTCCAAGGTACCCAAGATTGGCAAGAACACATGGATGCTCAATTCACCAACTTTAACTCTACGCTACAACAACAACTAGTCGATCTCGCGGCATACTTCTATCATCAAGGGTTAAATCCTCATTACGAAGGTGATTGAAGAACAAGCTGGGGGGGGCCCACTTGAGGTAAATTGTATCACACCTCTTGCATATTCATTTTCCATTCGTCTACCATTCACCTTGCATATATATATATATATATATATATATATATATATATATATATATATATATATATATATATATATATATATATATATACGAATAGTCGCTCTGTTTTAATTTTCCTAAGTCTCTAGTTTACAACTTACTACTCTCTGAAATATTGCTTACATTGGCTAAAATTACTTCTGCCTTGATTTAAAAATTGTGGGTAGCAAACGCTGAATTCAAATATAAGTTGTTGTGACATATGATATAGTGGCACTACGTCAGAAAGGCTCATCCGTGACATGCCCTAACGAAGAAGGGAGACGGACAAACTGTGTGTCTCCATCGTCGCGTCTCACATTACGTTGTCATCAGATACGTGCTTATGGCGCGTCGCCGTTCATCCTAAGTGCGAGACATGCTTAAAATAAGAGTGTTTCCTTTCTTTGTGTCATAACAGACGGTCTTTATGGTGTCATTGGGGACGAGGGTGGCGTGCATCGCCTATCGGCATACATGCGTGACAAGCCTTAACAAAGCACATTGCAGATATATTGACTGATCCGAGATGTACTATATTGTAGCACGTCGCAGATTTGTTTACTGATCTGAGATGCGCTTTATGGAAGTTTGTCTCCTTTATATAGGTTATCTGAGACATTCTCTGCTACAGCTCATCGCAGATTGTTTACAGGCAGGGTCTCTCATTAGGTGCCTCCCACCCCTGATTATCCTGATTGTCGGCTGCATTCTGGAGCTAGCCAGAATTTGGCAGCCGTATTACCAGTACCAGCAACATATTGTTCATATATTAACATATTGTTCATAGTTTTCATGAACATATGTGTAGCCAAAAAGATCACACGTTAAATTATATTGACCAATCAAATATTAATAAAGTGTCAATCGTGGTTATCAAGTATACTAATTACACAACAAAGATTGTTCATCCTAATTACAATGTAACTAATTATACACATCATAACTGTCATCATCTAATCCTTTATACCGTAATGGAAATTCTCCCGATCAATGACTTCATTAACAAAATCAATAAAATCAATAAAATCACTAAAAACATATAAAACATTATCAAATTGCAATCACATTCGCTTAACCAGTCACATAAGGTAGCAAATATTTGTTAGTGAATGGAGAACCGAGCTTACTTGTAGCACAGGCAGTTGGTGAGCATTTGGAAAGCATCAGTAAAGAAATTATTCTCATGGTAAAGGACATGGTAGTGAGCTGGTGTGCTTGTCCCCTGAAAAAACAAACAATTTACATTCCACTGATGCATTTATATCCTGATATCAAAAACTCGTTAGAGAAACACCAATTATTGCATAGGTACCTTGATTCCAGCATGGCTGCAGAGGTAGAAATCAAACTCACTAGGATGGCAAATGCTAGTGTCAACCACAGTTCCTACAGTTTCAAGGGTTTCAAAATTCATTATATACATTGATAGTCAAAATAAATACATTACTTCTGCATTAGACATAAACAAGGAAGATGAATGTATATTGTAATGAAAATTATCCATTTGGATCAGTGACTTCATTAACAAAGAGCCTTCATTGGACATCCTCAAATTCAATAAAATCACTGGAATGCATGCTCTGAGGGAAGGGTCGAGGCGGAGGCATGCTCCAGGGACAGAGGACGAAGCGGTGGCGTGCTCCGGGACGAGCTGGCAGAGGCGCCAGAGTGGCGATTCCTCAACTCTCTGATGACAGCAGGCCAGCGTGCTCCGGGGACAGGGAGAACATTTCCACTTATGTGAAGGTGGCGGCGTGCTCATACCAATTATCGAGGTTTGGGTTGAGTCAACGGTGTGCTCCAGGGATAGAGGATGAGGCAGCATGCTCCAGTGTGCTCAACTCTCTGATGACGAAGATCGGGGTTGACAGTGGGGTAGGGGTCGACGGTGGCAGCGCGACAATGACGAAGAGCGAATTGAGAAAGATGGACGGCAGCGGTGTGCTCCGGGGACAGGGGACGAGCCAGCGTGCTCCACCATGCTCAACTATCTGATGACGGCGGGGTTGGGGTCGACGGTGGCAGCGCGTCATTGATGATGATGGGACGGCGGCAGCATGCTCAGTAACTGCGGTTTCTAGGTCGAGAGGGCGCGCGGGAGCTAAAGTTTTTTGCCAAATGTTGGGAGAGAGCGACCGATGGATAAAAATAGCAAAACTCTGAGACGTGTCTGTATAACACCCGTCTCTCATTGCAGCGTCCTTTGGTCGAGAGAGTGCGAGAAAATTTTTGCCATAGAGCGTGCGAGAGTTTAAAATAAAACTCAGAGATGCACATATATAATGCACGTCTCGCATTAACATCTTTTGCATCAGGGCATTTTTCTGCATGCAAAAGATGAGCCACGGTTTGCTGAAGCCGGGAACATCTTTCGCATGCGAGGATGTACCACTGGCAACTGTGTGTAATGCCTTATATGATCATTGCATTGCACTCAGCTTTCCAAGTTGGGACAAAAGATCTTCGGCATAAATCGGACACGAGCCCAGGTAAGACGCGTCTCTTCCAATGTAAGGCATGTCTCGCAATATTTTGTGGCCCCGGACACGCTGGAGTGTGGTAGATGTGCCACGGTGTGCTGGAGCCAGGAACAACATCTAGGACATTCCGGTGTGTCCAACTGGCAACTGTGTGTAATGGCTTATACAATCGTTGCAACGTGCTCAGCTTTCTGAGGTGGGACAAAAGATCTTCGGCATAAATTGGAGACTTGCCCTTCTATAGCACGTCTCCCTTTTGTCGGATCTCAGATATCTGAGACGCTCCTTTCTAAAGGGCGTCTCTCATGCACTCTTCACCCGATTGCCACTCGCACGACATTGTGAGCGTCCATTGTAGGAATAAACAAATGCAATGACATTGCAATTAATGTATTAATTGGAATTATGGATAAACAAACGCAATGACATTGCAATTTAGAGATAATTTGTAACTCAATGAATTTCATAGTTCATACTTTGTGCCCTCTAAACTAATTATGAATCTAAACTTATTCCTAAAGCTCTCATCGATCAATCTAAACTGTATCGTCTAGCTTGCTCCCGAACATGTCTCTTATATTCCCTTGGATCCTTAAAATATTTACATTCTATAAATTAACAAATGTCGAAGGAGGAATGAATAACCTATGCTGGTCACTAACACAAAGTTTCTAACCTTGATAAGTATATTATAGCAATCATTTTCAACAACGGGCGCATTTGGCTGATGCAGCAAACGCTGAACTTCAAGTAGTATAGTTTTGATTGTAAAACCAGTCCACCACCCCTACGAAATATCAATTTAAGCAACATAAGAAAACAGTTCAAATAAGTTTGGCAACAATTACTAATTAAATGATCAAAATAGGTCTATCTTACAGTCTCTTGATGAAGAATCCCAATGCAGAGTGCTCCTGAGCGATGGATATTTGGGTGGAAGAAACCACTTGGAAAGGCGCATCTTGGAGGCACCAATGGATAGTCCTATAAGAAGGTGATTGTCAGAGGGTAGTAACCACCTTCCCAGTCAGTCTACAAAAGAAATTCATTAATAGGAGGACGATGGTTAAACTCATATTGTGCTTGTTCTTCATGACTTACCCCTTCTTTACCAGGGACGATGCACTGCCACTTCAATAAATCTCCCGATTCAGTCGCAGAGAAACCCTACGCAGAGAAATTGAAAATACCAAAAACAAACAAGACAGAAAAACAAAACTACAGTTAAGCTCATAAGTCCATCGCAGATCCACATATATACAACCATGCGACTGGTGTGCCATATGTACATACAAGGGGATGGTTCTTGCGCGACGCCAAGCATTCCTCCTTCAGTCGGCTACGTGCCAAGCCGATATCTAACCCATCCATGAACAGTGATGACGACAACGAGGACGGCGACGGCGAGGAGGAGGAGGACGGCGACGACGATGACAACGGCTATGACGAACAGAGGCGGCGGTCGCACTAGAGTTGGTCGATTAGTAAAGGCCCGTTGGTGGATTAGTAAAGGGGCACCGGAGGCAAAGAGACGAGGGAGATAAATGCGAGACATGCGAGAACAAAGATAGACACGCGTTACGTTAAAGTGTGTCTTCTATTATCAAAATAGAGATGCACGGCATGAAGACTGCAGAGAACTTAATTTCGGCGGTGTGGTGCAGAGACGCGTGCGACGTCCACCGTGCGTGACCTTTTATTTCCCTGAGGCAGTATCGATGCATCCCATTGTTCCATCATTGCGCGGGAAATCAACCGCTCCATCATCGACTCCGCGTAGACCTTATTTAAGACACGCCATCACTCATGAGTTCTCCACAAGCATGTCACTCACTTTGAATCCATTTCTTCTTTTCTTCGAATTCTCCGCGTGATGACCCACCACCACCATGGTTGACCTTCCGCCATCAAGCCCTTTAAGGGAGCCACCGTGCAAGAAACTTTGTTGCAGCTCCCCCGGGAGGTTCAACACCGAGCAGTGCCTCCTTATGGCGCAAGAGGCCTACAACAATACATCTCGCGCCATGAGTTCCTTCGGTCTGGGTACCCTTCCCCAGTTTATTGGAATGGGTACCTTCAGCCACTACCTCTTCACCCTCATAGGGGTGGCCAATTGTCTCGACATTCTGTTCAAGATGATGGCCCAGGTGCTTGGCCCCGAGGGCCGCAGAAACCTGGTGGAGGCGATGGAGAGCAAACTCATTCTCAGGGTTGCACCGTCGATGCAGCCGGTGCAGCCAGTGCAGTCGGCCAAGGCTCCTGTTGCACTAGCACCAGAGTCGCCGTCGGAGGAGGAGGGGGAGGGGGGAGGAGTAGGAGTAGGAGTAGGATTTAGTTTTTCTTTGTTGTTTTTAGTTGCTTCTGATTTGTAATATATTGTGTTAATAAATGAAATCTATCTTTGTTCATCTATGTGATTGAATATTATCTTGTGTGTTCTTCAACTGTGTGAATGAGAGAATGTATGGTGTGTTCATCCTGTTCCTTAGGTATCATAAGGAAGGATTTGATTATTTTCTAGACAAGTGAATGATTTAGTTATCAAGTGAATGTGCTCTAAGTTCAGTGATGTGTGATATCAACAGTGAACCGAAGCAAAATGGAGAAAATCACGAAGCTAAAGGTGACATGTGGAATCGGAGACGCTCTCTTTCTAAAAGCGCGTCTCCATTTTGCTTCGCCGCACAAACATTAGTTTTTTAGTTGATGTTGTTTTTATTTTCTTGTGTCTTTTACTTTTTCTTGTGTTTTGTAATATATTTGTTAAAGAATGTTATATGTGTTCATCTGTGTGATGAATATTTTGTGTATTCATCTGTATTATATGTGTTCAACTGTGAATGAATGAATTAAACGTTCGGCGACGAGAGTCTGTAAGCGAAGACAAAGGAGACGCGCTTTGTGTAGAGTACATATCATTTCTTGCGCATATTGAAGACGCGCTTTGTTTGATGTGCGTCTCCAGTTTGTCAGAGAGGATGTTGTGTCTCGGATACCTATCTAACTGAGATGGGCTTTATTTTAACGTGTTTCCTTGTACGTTCAGTCGAGCCATGTCAGATCCTCGCTGAAGTGGGCACGTCTCGCTTAACCTTATAAGAGATGTTCGCCTTTGAGCGCGTCGCCCATCTTTGTCTCCTATTTGGGTTTCTTATGTAGTGTGGTAGGGCTGCTATTCCTAGATTGAAAGTGGAACTTAGATTTCCGGAGAAATTCTAAAAAGATTTTAAGTTACTCTCATTTTACTAGAAATACCTACCAAAGCCATATGATATTTTTATATTAATGAACCATATGCATATGCTATTTGTCTTCACATTGAGCCTAGTCAAACTAGTATAGACCTATGTGAGAATTCATTCATTTCTTTTTTAGTTCAAGACTACACTTGCACATGCTATACTTCTACACTAGAAGTAAGCAAAATTCCATCATGCCATCATTCCACAATAAAAAGAGAAACTCCATACCCATCATACTTAGTACTCTCTGTAAGTTTATTGCATGAAAAAACAGTAGAAGACATGGTTACAAGGAAAAGAAAGAGAAAATGCATGCTTACATCATAAGCATGAGAAAAAAAGTAGCCATGTTTCATCCCTGCAAAATGAGAGAGTCTACATAAATAGGAGTCACCTCAAACATCCACATCCCCTTCCACTCTATCACACATGCACAAGTCTTGAATCAAATAGTTTTGAATTGATTTCTCCTAAGGCTTGTTTTTTGACTTAACAATATTATGTGTTGCAAATATGCCAACTACATTCCCTACCAAGCTCCACATACAAGCCTTATTTAGTGGTAAGATGAGTATAAGCAAAATTCCTTGATGAGGAAATATTGCCACTACACACAAAGGAGTGATTGAGAGAATAAAATTGAGGTTAAAATCTAAATTGAACTCTCTGGAATTTGAGTGGAACTTGATCTCTAGGGTATGCTTGCTCCATTTGTTGTTCTATCTTTCAACCGCCCATGAATAGGAGAAGGCATAAGCCCTATAATGACATAAAATGGGTGAAGTATCATGTCAATTTTTGCAATACTAGGTAGAGTATTTTTTTTGTGCACATGGTATTTTGAAAAATAGAACATTGTAGCAACTCCTGATCATCAACCTAAAGTCTTGACTTTGCTCGGAACGAGCAAAGGATAAGCTTCGGGGAGTTTGTTGATGGCTGTTATATACCAATTTTCACCCATCAATATAACTCAATTATGTGAAGGAAATATTATTTATTGCACACATCAACTTTATATTTAACCTATTTCCATATGTCATTGGAGAAATAGCGCATGTAGGCATTCATTGCAGGAAATGAGGTAAAAGACGGGGAGCAATCCTATAAAATATCATCCCAGCCAATCAAGCACTGACATGTGGCATCACATGGATCAAATAGCCCACAAACAGAAGTATCTGAGGCCATCCAATGGTGTATCACCCATATCAGTCAATGGGACTCACCTAGAAGTCACTCCGAGGAAGCACACTAGAATTGGTCCAACTTTATGTTTGGCTGACTAGGGGTTTCGACCGACGCCTTCCTGGAGCCAAACTTGGTCAGCTTCAACGTGTCAACTCCCTGTGGTGCCCTGATCACGCTGAAGACTGATTCGCGCGCTTTTGGTGGCGGGAACTGACCCTTCTCCAGCTATAAATAGGACCCCTACCCCCACTTTGCACACAAACCACTTGAGTATTCATTCTATTGTAGCCACTACTCTTCATAGGTTTAGAGGAGTTTAGGCTGTAGAGAGAAGAGCCTCTAGTCCATAGTCCAAGTAGGGAAGGAGTCTCTTTCCAATTGACAAATGGTATAACTCTCATATTCCTATTTGTATTTATGACTTTGTTCTTAATAAAGCTGTTATATTTAGTCTTCTTTTATTCATATACTTGGATGAAGTGTTTCTTGTTTGATTGTGGATTCCATGTATGTGGCAGGAGTAGTATTTATGATTATGTTATACCTCTCTCAATATATCATCATAAATACTACAAACCCCCACTATAGTCTAATTAGTTATGACATGATCGTGTTAATATAATGACTTATTGCTATGTTTCAACATTGGTTCAACGATGTTTAGGATAGTCATTGCCTTAGGATGGCTTGTGCTGCAGCTCTTAAGGTATTTACTTAATATGATAGCATGGTGCTAGGATAGTTAAGTAGCGTTGGATGTCTCGTAGACCCACGGATTGAAGAGGTAGGCAGTAGGTGGTGACAACCCTATCTGTCCTTGTAATCCTCCACGTTCGGCTATGCCACAGGCTCTTTGCAGGAGTCGTCCTATTTTTCTCGGGGTAAACCCGTGCCCGATGTGTTGAACAAGCATGAGAATTCACCATTGATATGATCACTAGTATCAGACTTAGGCTATGTATATGTATACTAGAAGCATAGTAGGAGTATCTACCTAACTCTTAGCCTAATCTCTCTTCACCCTTTTACCCCCTTAGGATAAAATGCTCTTGCGTGTGTCACACTACCTCACTTATCTATTACACATCCTTACTAGAACTCTACCTAAACCATCATATCCCCTCCATTTGATGATTGCTATGCTTCCACCTAGCCTTCCTCTGGGAGAATATAAATGACACCCTTGGAATACTCTTTTAAAGGGAAATGCTACATCGATAGTTTACGTGCACTTGTGGATTTTTATCTAATATGTAAGAAACGTCAACGTTAAGCAATGGGACCGAAGAGGACCATGTGAAGAATCTTGAATGGGCTTGTTGTCATCATCACATTCTTGATGGGATGAGAAGCTCCAACTTGCTTCCCGGCTTGACACGCGCTACAAGGCCTATCTTTATCAAAAATAACATTCTTAACCCCACAAGCGTGATCATTCTTTAGAAGTTTTTGTAGATTTCTCGTACCAACATGGGCTAGCCTATGATGCCAAAACCATCCCCTATTGGTCTTTGACATCAAGCATGTGTCAAGTTGGGCTTTATCCGTGGTGAAATCCACAATACAAAGCTTGCCCTTTAACACACCCTTGAAGGCAATGGATTTATCACTTCTTCTAGAGACGGTCACGGCCTCGTTGGTAAACAAGAAATTATAACCTTTATCGTATAGTTGAGATATGGACAAAAGGTTGTAATCTAAAGATTCAACATGCATAACATGAGAAATAGTGTGTTGAGGAGAAATAGCAATTTTACCCATACCTAGTACATTTCCTTGGCTATTGTCGCCAAAGTAGATACCTTGACTTGGATCCTCATTCACTTCATACTCTACAAACATCTTTCTCGCTCCGATCATGTGATTTGTGCATCCACTATCTAGCACCCACTTTGAACCACCGGAGAAGTACGTCTACAAAATAAGTTTTGGCTTTTGTTTTAGGTACCCAAACTCGATTGTGTCCTTTGAGGTTAGTGACAAGGCATTTTGGGCACCCACATACAAGATTTTGGACTCTTGTAGAGTCTCTCAACATATTTAGCATAAACATAACCAAATTTGCTCTTTAAAAGTACATATGATGCATCAAAGTCATGAAACATGGTTGAACTAGCATCTTTAGCATCTTTAGCATCTTTGGCATGTGTAGTAACTTCATGAATATAAGATGCATGATTGTTGTTCTTGACTTGAGATGAACCCTTTTGACAAAAGCAAAGTGCACCTTGTTATTCTTGAGGAGTCTAGCATTTTTATTTCCTCCCCTAGAATGGTCAAGGTTCTCTTTGATCAAGGGAGATCTTGTGATCGAGTATGCACTACGTGCATACTTGATCTTCTCCTTGTCAAAGATGCCACTCTTGGCTGTGCTCTTGCTTTGTGCCACCTTGAGTTCATTTTTCAAATCAAGGACTAGGTACAAGTTTTAACATTTGAATCCATATTTGATGATGTTGAGCTTGTTGAGGCTAAAAAGACGACACTTGACTTGAAAATGTCAACTTGTGCCTCAAGACTCCAGTGAGCTTTAGACAAACTCACAAGACCATCTTGGAGGACAACATTCGAACTCTTGAGACTTGTAGAAGTCTCCTTGATCTTGTGTAAGACCTATGTGTGCTGAATACAATGGCTTGTAGTGAATACACTTGCTTTCACAATAAAAGTTTTGAATATCACCAAAACACCTTTTTATCAAGGTCCGACTCTAGCTCTGAGCTACAGCAAGGTCCGAAGGTAGTTCCGGCTTGGTTTGGGTAGCTGCGGTTACGTTCGATGCTAGGTCCGACTAGCTTTGGTCAGCTTCGGTGAAGTTTTGTCTTTAGCTCCGACATGTCTTTGATAGCTCCAGCGTGTTTTTGCTAAGCTCCGAGTTGATTTTTCTAGCTCCGGCTTTTGGGTTTACTAGTTATGACTAGCTCTGGTTAGCTCCGGCGCTAGGTCCTGCTAGTTTTGTAAGCTCTGGCGGGAGCTTGGTTGTACTAGTTTTGATAAGCTCCGGCGCTAGGTTCTACTAGCTTTTGTTAGCTCCGGCTCAAGGTCCGGGTTGCTCTGACAAGGTCCGGAACTTGATCGCATTGCTTCCGTTTTTTATTTGCAATGTTTCATACTTGCTTTACATCTCTGGAAAGATTGCTTAGTATTCATTTGCTAAGTTTTTTGTGCGTTTTGATTGATATGGATCATATCGTGTTACTGTGGTTTTGCAACATGCTTATGTGAGGTTCTCACGTAGGGTGTTGTGTTCGGAACTAACTTGAGTCAAGTCGAGGACTTGGGCTCGTATGGATTGGTTGTTTATTCATGTGCAGGTGTTGCTTGAGTTCAAGACATGGCTGGTGACAGGATCCATTGGACTAGTCTCAGGGAGGAGATGAGGTTCCAACAACCAAATTCAGGAGGAATTGTGGTTGAGCTGATCAGGAGGTTGCACAGCATGATTGAATCAAGAACAATGCATATGAAGGTATCGTGGACGTCATTGGAAGATGTTTGCACGTGTGCAAGGAGTGCATGGACGTGTCTACATGGTTCCAAGGCGTGATGAAGAGATGTGGACATAAAGAATTGGTCGGAAAGGTCCAACCGACTAAGTTATGGACTCAGGCTGCGGCTGAGTCAGGTTTGACTCAAATATGGAAAGATTTGAGTTGGTTATGATAGGATTTCGTGTGGGTCACGAATTTGAGTTGTTTAGGAATGTGGGATACGTTCCTAAGGTGTTTGGAAGTCTTAAGATTGCTTCTATCTGCGTATAGAAGAATCCTAAGCAGTTATGGAAAGTTACGATTCATGAACAGAGTAGGATTAGGTTCCTGATTTGAGTTGAGTTGGCTTTCGAGCTGGTTATATAAGCAAGGGAGCCCAGAGCTCGTGGTGCACGACTTTGGGGCTGTTCCTCTTGTGTTCTATTGAATAAAATTTATATTTTGAAGGAACTTTTGTGCCTTGTTCGTCAGACTTGTTCCAGACAAGTTTTACTCGTCGAGTTTTTGGACAGCACTACCTTTCGTCGGTGGTTTTATCATAACTCGAGTTTTACAGATCCAATTGACGTGATTCTTTTTGGTTTGTCTTCACAACTTTATTTTCTATCATATGTCAAAATATCACGGTCATTGGATTTGTGGTCTATGATCTACACGAGTTTCTTTGTAGCGTTCCAGAACTGTTTTTTTCTCGGGTAGGGCAGATTGACCTTTGTTTGATCTTTCGAACATAACTTGAGTTTTTCTAAACGGATTTGAGTGATTCTTTTTGTGTTGTCTTCTTGACTTGATTCTCTCTGATATCTATCACTTTTTTCACGGTGAAACACGTTTAGATTAGTCTCACACACAATTTCTTTAACAGATCGTTTTTCTGCCGAAAGGGTTTGGGGTTTAATTGTTTCCGCTGCGTAAGATTTTTAAATCTACCATTCACCCCCCCCCCCTCTGGTAGATTTTCACGTGCTCTTCGATCCTACAATTTGTATCAGAGCCACGGTGCTCTAATCTTTGTGATTTGCGCGTGTTTTTGACTAATCATCATGGAGAAGTACTCTGCCAAACCTTGTGTGTTCGCTGGTATTGATTTTCAGGTTTGGAAGGCACACATGGAGGCTTTCATCCAGGCACAAGGCTTTGCAATATGGGAGAAGGTATACAATCCTTACGAAGTTCCATCAAACGATCAAGTTACAGCTACAAATCTGAGAGATGTCGACAACAACAACAAGGCTCGGAACTTGATCATACAAGGATTAACACAAAGCGACTTCGACCGTGTTGCACACCTCCGATCTGCATACGATGTGTGGAAAGCACTTTGTGACTACCACGAAGGATCCAACACGATCAAATAGGTAAGGCAAGACATGTTCAAGAAATAATACATGCGCTTCGAGATGCAACCCGGTGAGTCTATTGATGATCTTTTTGCTCGCTTTAATAAGATTCTCAGCAACTTGCGTAGTGTCAATGTTAAGTTTTCAGATGCTGAAAATGCTAGGCAATTACTAAGTGCATTAGATATGTCAATTTGGGAGATGAAAGTCACATCTATTCGTGAATCTACTGTCATGAGTTCACTTACTTTAGATGTGCTATATTCCAAGTTAAAAACTCATGAAATTGACATAATCTCACGTAAGAACCCCAATAAGTCTATTGCATTTGTTTCACAACGTGATATGTCTAGCTCCAGCCAATTATCATCTTGAAATACTCTTGCTATGTTGTCCTCACTAACCGTAGAGCAGATCAAAGAATTTCCAGAAGAGGAGTTGGCACTCATCTCTACTAGGTTCTCAAAAGCATTGCAAAATGTGGGAACTAGAAGGAGAGGAAGCTCCGGACCTCAACGGTGTTTTGAATGTGGTAAAACAGGACACTTTCGTACAAAATGCCCTAACCTTTCAGGTCTGACCACCCGGGAAGAAAAACAAAGCAAGGTTCGGACCTCCTCTAGAAATTTCAACAAGAAGAAGAAAGGTACCATAGGACATAAGATGATCAACAGTTTCATCACCGCGCTTCAAGAGTTAAGTTCAAGCGACGTGGACATTGGAAGTAATGAAGATGAAGATGATTTGGCAAACTTGTGCTTTATGGCGGGCAAGTCAAGATCAAGTATGGAGGAGGCAGAACACAACAGCGACAATGAAGAGGTATGTCCTACTTGCGAAGAAATGTGTGATGCTATTTCTCATGCCACTATTATTGTTAAGAAAAAGGACAAAAAGCTTAGGGATAGTGCTGCTAAAATTGAATCACTAGAATCTGGAATCAACCGTTTAAAAACCTTGATTCCTAGTGATGATGCATGTTCCTCATGTGATTTAATATATGAACCGTTGTCCTCATTAAGAAGTGCGCACACCTTCACACTTGATAAACTTGAGTTAGAAATTGAAAAGAACAAAGAGCTTGCTGCACTTAATGATAAAAACTTGAAAGATGCTAGCTGTTCTACAATTGATTTGCATTGTTCTACTTGTGATGTTCTTGATAAGAAACTACAGGATGCTATGAATGAAATTTCTATATTGAACAATGATTTACGTTCTCATGAAGTTAAATTTTGTTCAAATTGCAAACTAAAAGGAAAAACTTCATGTGAAAATTGCCTTGATCTGTCCAATAAACTTGATGACATGCATAGGACATTAGATCGGTTTTGTAATGGGAATAAGAACCTAAACTTACTACTGAATTCTTCCAAGTCTTGCAATGATAAAACTGGTTTAGGTTTTGATTCTCATGCTCATGCTAGGGCACATCCACCTAAAATTGTAAAGTCATTAGGAAGTGGTTTGATTCAAACAGTTCCTAAACAAAAAGGAGTGGTTTTCAAATTTGCAGGAGTGTTGTCTCATTCGGTTTCAAATAAAAATATTGCTTGCTCATCTAGACATGAACACAAAGTTAAATTTCATTATACCTTCTGTGGTAGAGATGGTCATAATAGATTTTTGTTATAGACTAGCTAAACAACAGAAAAGGGAAAGAATGGTTGCTAGATCTCATAACTTTCATGCAAAATTTGTTGCACACATTGAACCGAATGTACAACCTGCTTTTTTGAGTCAAAAACATTCAAAGTTTACCTCCGGACCTTCTGTTTTTGCCTCCGGAGCTACTGATTTTTGTGCTACACAAGTAACACCTTATAGGTCAGTAGTCAAGAATAAAAAATCTCAAACTTTGACTCATAAATCTGCTGTTTTGTCTCAGCTTTCGTGTGTTTTTCCTACTGCACGTCGTGTGACTCAGTACTGGATTCCTAAATGCCTTTTGACTAACCCCAGTATTGAGTCATCGACGTATTGTGCTTTTATGTAGGTTACACGTTTGAGGAAGGAGAACATTTGGATTGTGGATTCAGGTTGCTCACGCCACATGACCGGTAACAAAGATTTGTTCTCCTCCCTCTCTTTTGTGTCACGTGTAGAGAATGTTACTTTGCCGATAATTCTTCAACTCCTATAATTGCTAAGGGTTCGGTTAGAGTAAATGATCACTACACTTTGAAGGATGTGGCACTTGTCAAAAATTTGAAATACAACTTGCTTTCTGTTGCACAATTGCTAGATGAAAATCTAGAAATTATTTTCAATAAAAACTGCTGCAAAGTTGTAGGTTCAAATAGTGAGCTTATTTTTAACATGTCTCGGTTGGGAAGAGTTTTTAAAGCTGATTTTGATATGTCTTACTCTAAGCATAGGTGTCTAGTTGCTAATGATTCAAAGGACTTATATTTTTGGCATCGTAGACTTGGTCACGTAGGCCTTGATCACCTAACGCGTGTTAGTGCTCTTGACCGCATACGTGGGCTGCCTAAGCTTAAAGGGGACAAAGAAATTGTGTGCTCTTCTTGTAGACATGCTAAGAGGGTTGCAGGTTCACATACTCCTCTCACAATGATCATGACAATTGAACCATGTCAACTTTTGCATCTTGACACCGTAGGACCTTCACGTGTTCAATCCTTCGGAGGTAAATGGTATGTTCTTGTTATCATTGATTATTATTCTAGATACTCTTGGGTTTACTTTATGGCATCTAAGAATGAAGTTTTTAGTCACTTTAGAACTTTATTTCTTACATTATCAATTGATCACCCAGGATCATTAAAAGCAATTAGAAGTGATAATGGAACTGAATTTAAAAATCAATCTTTTGATCACTTTTGTGCTGAAAATAGAATAGATCATCAATTCTCTTCACCATATGTACCTCAACAAAACAGTGTTGTAGAAAGAAAGAACAGAACCTTAGTTGAGATGGTTAGGACTATGCTTGATGAATATCAAACTCCTAGGAAATTTTGGGCTGATGCGTTAGCAACCACTTGTTATGTCTCAAATCGTGTTTTCTTGCGTGCTAAGCTAGGTAAAACACCATATGAGCTCCGGTTTGGACATAGGCCTAGTGTTACACACTTTCGGGTCTTTAGTTGCAAATGCTTTGTTAAGAAACATGGTAATATTGATAAATTTGAACCTAGATCCTTTGATGGCATGTTTCTTGGTTATCTATCTCATACTAGAGGCTACCGTGTGCTTTTACTTGACACTAACAAAATTGTGGAGACTTGTGAAGTGTCTTTTGATGAAGCTAGCCCAGGTACTAGCTCCGGTGTTGCAGGACCAGATCCATATCCTCAGGGGGAGGGTATTTTCGAAGATGAAGAAGAGCTTGTGATACTGCCTAGTAGTTCCGAAGTTGACACGTGTCTAGCTCCGGACATTGAACAAGCTCCGGCTATCACCTATGCTGGTCCTGATCGTCCACAAGTCACAAGCTCATCAATCTACGATGAACCTAATGAAGAAGAAGCTTGTGAGACATCTATTCCCCTACATTTTTACAAAGATCATCCCCCACAATAGATGATTGGAAGCTTGCACGAACGAGTCACACGGTCCAGGTTTTGCGATCCAAACTCTTATGCTCATTCTGCTTTTGTTGCTTCTTTTGAACCTAAAGATATATCATACGCACTCACTAATGAATCTTGGATTATTGACATGCAAGAAGAGTTAGAAATTTTGAAAGAAATAATGGTTGGAAACTTGTACCTCCACCTCAAGGTCACACTTTAATTGGAACTAAATGGGTATATAAAAATAAACAAAGTGAGGATGGGGTTGTGGTTAGGAATAAGGCTAGGTTGGTTGCTCAAGGTTTCACTCAAGTTGAAGGTCTAGATTTTGATGAAACTTTTGTTCATGTCGCTAGATTAGAAGCCATAAGAATTTTGTTAGCTTTTGCAGCATCTAAAGGTTTTAAGCTATATCAAATGGATGTTAAAAGTGCTTTTCTTAATGGCTACATAGATGAGGAGGTTTATGTCAAACAACCACCGGGTTTTGAAAATCCAGATTTTCCTAATCATGTTTACAAACTGTCTAAAGCCTTATACGGTCTCAAACAAGCCCCTAGAGCATGGTATGATAAGTTAAAAACATTCTTACTTGAAAAGGGGTTTACCATGGGCAAGGTTGATAAAACTCTTTTTGTGCTTAAACATGGCAATGACTCATTATTCATTCAAGTGTATGTGGATGATATTATCTTTGGTTGTGCTTCTCATGATCTTGTGTCCAAGTTTTCAGCAATGATGAGTTCCGAATTTGAAATGAGTATGATGGGTGAACTCACTTACTTTTTGGGGCTGCAAATCAAGCAAACCAAGGAGGGTACCTTTGTGCATCAAACGAAGTATACCAAAGACCTCCTAAGACGCTTCAACATGGACAAAAGCAAGCCTCTTCGGACACCAATGGGAACAGCAACAACACTTGAACTTGATGAAGATGGTGAATCTGTGAATCAAAAAGAATATAGAAGCATGATCGAATCACTTTTGTACCTCACGGCATCAAGATCGGACATACAATTCAGCGTATGTCTTTGTGCACAGTTTCAAGCTTCCCCACGTGTTTCACATCGTCAATCCGTCAAAAGGATTCTCAGGAACTTACATGGAACCCAAGAATTTGGCATTTTTCTTCCTTCTTCCTCAACCGTTACTTCAAAAGCTTTTTCGGATGCTGATTTTGGGGGTTCTAGGATTGATAGGAAAAGTACTTCCGGTGCTTGTCATTTTCTTGGTAATTCTCTTGTTGCTTGGTCCTCTAGAAAACAAAATTCAGTTGCACAATCCACAGCTGAATCTGAATATGTAGCTGCTGCTAGTGCTTACTCACAAATTCTTTGGATTGTTCAAACACTTAAGGACTATGGGGTTGATCTAGATAGTGTTCCACTATTCTGTGATAACACTAGTGCCATTTGCATTGCTAAAAACCCCGTGCAACATTCTAAAACTAAGCACATTGACATTAGGTATCACTTTCTCTGAGATAATGTTGAAAAAGGAAACATTGTGCTTCACCATGTAGATACTGAACAACAATTGGCTGACATTTTTACAAAACCTTTGGATTTCGCTCGTTTTTGTTACATTCATAGTCAAATAGGGGTTATGCATCCTCCTGGCTTAAATTGAGGGGGAGTTTTGAAACTTGGGAAGTCTATTTGTGAATCTGAAATTCAAATAATATGAGCATAGTATTTCATACATATATGACTTTGTGATTCCTTTTACATGCTGAAAGTTCTTACTACATTACTCGTGTTATACATTTTGTAGTTTTTGCCATGTCTAGTAACTGGAATAATTACATACACTAAAACTGGTCATGGTCGAACTTTCTTGCTGTTTTGAACTTGTTACATGTTCACAAGTGCTTTTAATCATAAAGAATTAATCAAGTAATCAACTCACATGTTGAGTTTTCATGAACAAATATAAATTGAGAAAAGATCAAGACAATATGCATGCATCGCACTTCTTCTTTTGAGATAGCTTATCATTGCACTTAGATATGAACTTGGAAGAAGTTGTGTATGACTAAAACCATGTCCTTAAGCTTCTGATTGTCAAATGACATAGGCTTGGCTTGGTTGGTTAGAATAAGGCAGATGCGCATATAATCTCTTGCGAATATCATATGATCTAAATTTATGCTTTAAGAAATAATAAAATGCAGCAACTAGTGTCATGCTTTCAGGTTTTGAAATAGTTAAGTTTGTGAGATCATGACTTACTTAAATTGAAAATTACATTTGATCTCTAGCATGGCTTACACTACTTTATGTATCTCATTGATGTGATAGTGTAAGTTACTTGATAGTATGACTTGGATGAGCTTTGTTTATATGTATATGTTATAATATGCTCATGCCAACTAAAGGCGGAAAGATAATTTGTTTATATGCTCATGACGTGCTGAATACATTATCAAAGGGGGAGAGATAAGCATGAAGAGAAAGAGAATATGTGCATAAGGAGAGATAATAAAGGGGGGAGTAATATGGGATAATTTTTGGATTTTCTTCTCATTTTACTTTTGATTTACAAAGGGGGAGAAATTGCTTTCAAAACTTTTATGTGAATAAGCCAATGTTCGGATTTTAAATGGTGTTGCCAATGCATTCATCAAGGGGGAGATTGTAAGACCTATGTGTGCTGAATACATTGGCTTGTAGTGAATACACTTGTTTTGACAATAAAAGTTTTGAATATCACCAAAAACACCTTTTTATCAAGGGCCGACTCTAGCTCTGAGCTACAGCAAGGTTCGAAGGTAGGTCCGGCTTGGTTTGGGTAGCTCCGGTTACGTTGGATGCTAGGTCCGACTAGCTTTGGTCAGCTTCGGTGAAGTTTTGTCTTTCGCTCCGACATGTCTTTGATAGCTCCGGCGTGTTTTTGCTAAGCTCCGAGTTGATTTTTCTAGCTCCGGCATTTGGGTTTACTAGTTCCGACTAGTTTTGGTTAGCTCTGGCGCTAGGTCTTACTAGTTTTGTAAGCTCCGGTGGGAGCTTGGTTGTACTAGTTTTGATAAGCTCCGGCGCTAGGTTCTACTAGCTTTTGTTAGCTCCGGCTCAAGGTCCGGGTTGCTCTGGCAAGGTCCAGAACTTGACCGCATTGCTTCTGTTTTTTATTTGCAATGTTTCGTACTTGCTTTACATCTCTAGAAAGATTGGTTGGTATTCATTTGCTAAGTTTTTGGTGCGTTTTGGTTCATATGGATGATATCGTGTTACTGTGGTTTTGCAACATGCTTATGTGAGGTTCTCACGTAGGGTGTTGTGTTCGGAACTAACTTGAGTCAAGTCGAGGACTTGGGCTCGTATGGATTGGTTGTTTATTCATGTGCAAGTGTTGCTTGAGTTCAAGACATGGCTGGTGACGGGATCCATTGGACTAGTCTCAGGGAGGAGATGAGGTTCCAACAACCAAATTCAGGAGGAATTGTGGTTGAGCTGATCAGGAGGTTGCGCAGCATGATTGAATCAAGAACAATGCATATGAAGGTATCGTGGACGTCATTGGAAGATGTTTGCACGTGTGCAAGGAGTGAATGGATGTGTCTACATGGTTCCGAGGCGTGATGAAGAGATGTGGACGTAAAGAATTGGTCAGAAAGGTCCAACCGACTAAGTTATGGACTCGGGCTGCGGCTGAGTCAGGTTTGACTCAAATATGGAAAGATTTGAGTTGGTTATGATAGGATTTTGTGTGGGTCACGAATTTGAGTTGTTTAGGAATGTGGGATAAGTTCCTAAGGTGTTTGGAAGTCTTAAGATTGCTTTTATCTGAGTATAGAAGAATCTTAAGCAGTTATGGAAAGTTACGATTCGTGAACAGAGTAGGATTAGGTTCCTGATTTGAGTTGAGTTGGCTTTCGAGCTGGTTATATAAGCAAGGGAGCCCAGAGCTCGTGGTGCACGACTTTGGGGCTGTTCCTCTTGTGTTCTATTGAATAAAATTCGTAGTTTGAAGGAACTTTTGTGCCTTGTTCGTCAGACTTGTTCCAGACAAGTTTTACTCGTCGAGTTTCTGGACAGCACTACCTTTCGTTGGTGGTTTTATCATAACTCGAGTTTTACAGATCCAATTGACGTGATTCTTTTTGGGTTGTCTTCACAACTTGATTTTCTATCATATGTCAAAATTTCACGGTCATTGGATTTGTGGTCTATGATCTACACGAGTTTCTTTGCAGCGTTCCAGAACTGTTTTTTTCTCGGGTAGGGCAGATTGACCTTTGTTTGATCTTTCGATCATAACTTGAGTTTTTCTCGACGGATTTGAGTGATTATTTTTGTGTTGTCTTCGTGACTTGATTCTCTCTGATATATATCACTTTTGTCATGGTGAAACACGTTTATATTAGTCTCACACACGATTTCTTTAACAGATCGTTTTTCTGCCAAAAGGGTTTGGGGTTTAATTGTTTCCGCTGCGTAAGATTTTTAAATCTATCATTCACCTCCCCCCCCCCTCTGGTAGCTTTTCACGTGCTCTTCGATCCTACATCTTGGCAAGTTCAAGTTCAAGTGTCTTGTTCTTCTCCCTCTCAAGCTCAAGGAGTTCTCAAGATCAAGATTACATTGCCTCTCAAGGACAAGCAACTCCTCTTGCTAATTGAGAAGCTCCTCCTTATCAAATATTCCGTCAAAGATAATTTTCATTCTATTAATAACACTCTTATTCAAACCTTTAAACATGTATTCATTCTCACTAGCACTATCAAAATCATCATCTTTAAGTGAATGCAAGGAAGTTTTAAATTTAACTTTTCTCTTCACTTCTTTTGCCATGAGGCAAGTGTGACTTGTGGTTTCCACTCTGCCTTGTTTGGCAAGCGTCCTTTTCATGGTTGGCTTCTTGATTGCGATGGTTGCCATCTCCTCTTCATCTTCGGAGGAGGACTCATCGTTAGAGTCCCACTCCTTGCTGACATGGGGTTGCCCATGTGTCTTCTTCTTATTGATGATTTTCTTCTCCTTTAGCTTCCCATCCTTGTTTTTGTTCTTGTCTTCTTCTTTCTCATATGATCAATTCACAATGAAATGCTCATACTCACCACAGTTGTAGCAAGCTCTTTTGATCCTCGACATGCTCTTATCCACGCCTCTGTTCTCATAGTTGGCGCACCTTCTTCTCTTCATCATCCTCTTGAACTTCTTTATGAAGAATGCCATTTCTTTATCATCCATGTTTGTGCTCTCATCATCAGTATATTCATCTTCACTTGAGGCTTACACTTCTTTGCCTTTGGACTTGGATAATGCTTTGAGAGCAATGTCCTTCTTCTTAAGTAGGTGACCTTGGCAAGGTCCTTGATGTGTCGGGCTTCCATTTTCATCATCTCGTGGTTGATTATCGTCCCTAGCACCTCATCTGAAGTCATCTTGTGGAAGTTGGGACATAGGGTGACATTGTGGAGCATGAATGTTGTCGGTACCCTACGTACCGGGTACCCCGCAATACCGCAAAAAGTGCAAGAAAGTTCCACCCGCCAGAGTCAAAGGGCCCTTTCAGGTCCCACATGTCATGCTACACCGGACCCGCTCCCCTCACATGGCTGGCTCCCGGGTTAACACATGTAAAAGAGGACCGGAACTGAACTCCCAACCAAGAGAAGCTCCGGCGACTACATGTGTACAACAGCCCCGGACCTAGCCCGCGTCAGAGAGGAGCTCCAGTGCCGACACGTATACAGTGACCCCGGACCTACCCTTCCGCAAGGGAAAGCTCCGGATCTGCCACGTGTGGAGCCTCCGGACCTTCATCACCAACAGAAATACAAGCAGATCATGTCCATTACAAACATTCAAGGATGGTTAAAGTGGCAGTTACAAGGCCTGATAACGTGTCATTGTTGACGTATTAATGACACACGATCAGTGCATTGTTAATAGGGGTAACGCGGCCATTAAGGAACGTTATCACACAACTAATTATGCTTAATACTCTTTAGACAGTGTATTAGGTAATTAAATACGTCGGGGCCACATGTCGGGTCAGGCAAGCTTTGTAACAGTCAGTCCTTAGAACTATAAAAGGGTTGTACCGCATGAACATTGGGGGAGATCTGATTCGACTTGATCCCAGCGGACTAGCTCGCAATACAGCAACACAAACCCCGTGGAGTAGGGTTTTATGCTCAGGCGGCCCGAACCACGTAAATCTCTGGTGTCATCATCTTGATCTTGATCTCTACACTCCCCAACCATAAAAGAACCTCCGTGGGCTGCTTCTCAGCAGGTTCGGGGGAAGTGTTGTATCAAACACTTCGACATTTTGGTGCGTCAGGTAGGGGGAGGCAAATCCCGAGATCACAAGATGGTGAATTCAGCTGTTGGATCCTTCAATAGCAACCACGCTGGACAAACTGCTGGAGGCAATCCCTCTAATGTCCAACAACCAGCAGGTGCCATTGTCCCAGCAGGCGTTGTGGCACCACAGCCACCATCTGTTCTGGCAAACAATGCTAGTCAACAAGATGGGGCATCTGCGTTGATCACTGCATCGACAAACAACAACACCGAGCACGTGCTCATTGTTGCGTGAGCTCTTCTACAACGCTCACCGCCTCTAGGTGCACCACAGGGTGATATGGAGCAGTGGAGGGCTGATGTTGACCATCTGGTCACAGCTGCGGCTGCAGGCATCAGCAATCAAGGTCCTCCCCCTTCGGGGCGAGCACCTTCACAACGATGGACCTTGTCCGGCCAACTCGGTCTGCAAGTCTCACAACAGAGGAGATGTGTTGCATCTCAGCAGGTGACTTCATTGCCTCCCAGGGCACGATGCACCCACACAATTACTAGGATTCCGACTCATGACCTGCGGTCGAAATAGGATCGCCGCTACCGGCAACAGGAGGGCCATGTCCACATTGAGCGTGCTCGTGAGAGGCGAGAAGCTCGGGACAACCCTGCTCCTCAGGGAGTAGGAGGAGGTTGTTCTGCCCTGGCCATGCACTTACGCATGGTCACTCCACAGCCATACTGGCAGCAGGAGGTGATGAGGCTGTAATGGCCAATTACTTCCCGGTGGCTTTAATTGGGATTGCAAGGTCCTGGTTTAAGAGTCTTCCACCCGACTCCATTAATAGTTGGGCGGAGCTGCGCCAACAATTCACTGCCAACTTCAGGAGCTCCTACACCCGGCCCAGCACTGGATTAGACTGGTTTGACGTAAAGCAAACATCTGAGGAATTGCTACGATCTTTCATCCAGCGGTTCTCTCAGGTACGTAATACCATTCCTTCAATCTCGAGCTCCTCTATTATCGTTGCATTCAGACAGGGTGTTCGAGATAAGAAGATGTTCGAGAAGCTGGCCATTAAAGAAGTTACCAGCGTCACAAAACTCTTCATCCTAGCCGACAAATGTGCTAGAGCTGCGGAGGGCCGTGAAAAGCACTCCAAGCCAGCTCCGAAGGTCAATCAGAAGTCCTCCAAAACTGAAGCCACTACCTTCGGTAGTGGCAAGAAGAAAAAGAAGCCCAATGGCAAAAAGAAGTCGTCGGTCGGCGCTCCAGCTGCTGCTGCTGCTGCAGCTCCTGGAAGCTGGGGGCCACGCCCCGAGAAGTGACCTCGACCTTCATCAGAAGACGGCAACAGCTCCAAAGCATGGTGTCCAATTCACAAGACGAATCGACACAGCTTGGAAGAGTGTCGGGAGGTCCAGAACCATGCCGAACGCTATAGCAAGTGCCGGGAAGAAGCTCCTTTCCATCAAAAGGAAGGAAAACAAAAAGTCAACAAAGTTCCGGCTGAAGAGGAGCTAGGTTTGCAGGACCCCAAAAAGGTCTTGAAAGACGTTTACAGCACTATCGACAACGACTCCGACGTCTCTGACAACGAACGTCGGAAGACCTTGAACACCACTTATGGTGGTTCTTGGGACATCACCTCTCGCCGCATCCTCAAGACAATGCGGCGGGACATGGCCGTGGTAGCTCCCGCTGCTAAGGCGGGACCACATCGGAAGTGGATGGATACACCCATCATTTTTGATGCTTCGGACTGCCCTTGAAATATGATCGGGGCTGGCCAACTCCCGTTGATGGTGTCACCCGCCATTAACAATATCCAAATCCACCATGTAATGGTGGATGGAGGTTCCAGGCTAAACCTCATATGCTTCGAAGCTTTCATTAAGCTTCAGCTCTGGCCTTCAGACCTTCGCCCATCCCGACCTTTCTTCGGAATAGGTCCGGGAACCATTACTCCTCTCGGTTCCATTACCCTCCATGTGACTTTTGGGACCTGGGAGAACTACAGAACCGAGAAACTGGTCTTTGACATTGCACAGATCAGTCTGCCTTTCAATGTCATTTTGGGTAGACCAGCTTTATACAAGTTTATGGCTGCTGCCCATTATGGTTACTTGGTGTTGAAGATGCCAACACCCACGGGCGTTCTCCGGATCCGCGAAGATCGTACCGCGGGAGTTACAGCACTGGAAGAACTATGTGCGCTTATCACAGTGCAAGAGGAAGCATCTGCTAAGGAGCCAGCTTCGAATCCTCCAAGCATTCATCACAAAGGCTCTACCTCCGCACCTCGTGTGCAACCAAGCGGCAACACCGGCATTCCCGTCAAAGTCGTCCAAATTGGTTTTGATGCTGCTCAGACTATCCATATATTGGGAGGTCTGAACAACAAATAGGAACTCACGCTCATCACTTTCCTCTGGGCTAACGTCGACGTGTTTGCCTCGAAACCGTCACAAATGTCTGGGATCCCTAGGGAGGTGATTGAGTGTAATCTAAAGATTTACCCAGATGCACGGTCTGTACACCAGAAGCCCCGGAAGCAATCAATTGAGTGACAAAACTTCATCCAACAAGAAATCAAGAAGTTGCTCGAAGTTGGATTCATCCAGGAAGTCTTCCATCCAAAATGGCTGGCAAACCCAGTTGTTATACCCAAGGCCGGTGGGAAGCTTCGGATGTGTATCGACTACACCACCTTAAATAAGGCATGTACAAAGGATCCATTTCCACTACCTAGAATAGAACAGATAGTGGACTCCACCTCCAGGTGTGAGCTACTATGTTTCTTAGATGCATATTCTGGATATCATCAAATCCAAATGTCTAAGGAATATGAAGAGCATACTACCTTCATAACAGTAGATGGATTGTATTGTTACACTGCCATTCCATTCGGTCTTAAAAATGCTGCTTCAACATTTGTGCGAGCTATGTACAAAACATTTGGAGAGCTAATTAGAGACTTGGTGGAGGTGTACGTCGATGACATCGTTGTGAAGATCAAAAACAGGGAGTCACTCCTTGACAACTTACAAGCCGTCTTAGACAAGGTGCGCACCACGCGCACCAAGCTGAACCCGGACAAGTGTGTCTTCGGGGTTAGCTCCGGAAAGCTTATGGGGTTCTTGGTGAATCACCAAGGAATTGAAGAAAATCCGGCGAAGATCAAGGAGATAGAAGAAATGCGGCCACCAGCCCGCATTAAAGATGTCCAGAAGCTAACTGGATGCTTAGCTGCACTTAGCCGGTTTATATCAAGACTGGCAGAATGGGCACTACCCTTCTTCAAACTCTTGAGGAAGTCCAGATCATTTCTTTGGTCCAGAGAAGCAGAAAAGGCCTTTTAAGAACTGAAACAACTCATCACCACACTACCAATCTTGGTAGCTTCGAATCCTGGTGAGCCTTTACTGCTTTACATTTCGGCAACCACCGAAGTTGTCAGTATGGTCCTGGTTGCGGAAAGACCAGAGCCACATTCGATTCAAACGTTCAGACCCCTCTGGAGGGACCAGAATCACCTAAAGACGTGTTTGGGTCTCAGCTCCTAGACACAAAACTTCAAAACGAAGTGCTAGGAGATCAACCTCTTTCGTCTGAAGAGGTTCACCTGGCCAACCAGGATAATTTGGATCCACCTAGTGAGATCCGGGTTGAACAAGGAGTTTTGGAGCCCTCCAGGAGGGTCCAAGAAACACAACCTGAAGGTCCGGGACCCTCCAGCACGGTCCGGTCGATAGAGAGGAAGCTTCGGGTCCTTTTGAAAGGGTCTGAACCATGCAACACCTTGTGTACTTCATTAGTGAAGTACTCCAAGACGCTAAGACGGGATACATTGAGGTGCATAAACTGCTTTACGCAGTTCTTATTGCCTCAAGGAAGCTTCGTCACTACTTCCAAGCGCACAAAATATCAGTGGTAACTACTTTTCCACTACGTGCAATTTTGTATAACCCTAATTCTACTGGGAACATCGCAAAGTGGGCAGCGGAACTGGCCGAATTCGATCTAGAATTTGTATTAAGACAAGCAATTAAAAGTCAAGCCTTGGCCGACTTTGTGGCGGAATGGACCCCCTCTCCATCAAACCCTAGGAACCACAGTGAGCAGAAACCAGAACTCAAAGTTCCGGTATTCACCGAGCCTCACTGGACCCTCTACTTCGACAGCTCCGTGCAGAAGCAGGGGGCCGGAGCTAGAATCCTTCTCGTGACTCCAACTAAGGAGAAGGTCAAGTACATGGTACACCTTGATTTCAAGGCAACCAACAATATGGCATAGTATGAAGCTCTCATCTATGGACTAAAGGTGGCACTATCTTATGGTGTCAAACAACTGTGGGTAAAGGGAGATTCACAACTCATCATCAAACAAGTGAAAGGTGAATGTTCCTGCAACAATTCTCAATTAGCTGCTTCTCTCCTTGAAGTCCAGAAACTTCAGAAGGACTTCGAAGTCCTGGATCTCCATCATGTTCAGTGTCTTCATAACTCTGAAGCCGACAAACTCTCGACGAAAGCCTCAACCGAAGCTCTGGCTCCTGATAGAATCTTCGTCTGGAGGTTGTCAAAACCAACAGCTCAGCCTGCTAAACTGAGTGAAGGGGGCAAGACCAGCACCTCGAAGCTGGCGGTCCCGGTGGCCCTGCTACCATGGCGTCCACCAAGGGTCGTAGGTGCTGTCGGAAGCTCCGAGCAACCCAACACGGAAGACTCAGAAGCTCGAGTTAGCTCTAATGCATGGATATCGGATATCCAGAACTACTTGAAAGACAACATCCTTTCTGAAGACAGTGTATCTGCTGACCGAATTGTCAGATTGGCTAAAAGATACACGTTGGTAGAAGGGGATCTCTACCGACGTGGTGCCAATGGTGTCCTAATGTGGTGCATTGCAACGGAAGAAGGTAGTGAGATCCTCGAGGAAATCCATGGAGGATATCACGCATCTTCTCGCACGCTAGTCGGTAAAGCCTTCCGGCATAGCTTTTATTGGCCTACAGCACTTTAGGATGCGGTTGAGCTAGTGAAAAAATGTGAAGCGTGTCAGTTCCATGCCAAACAGATTCACACACTGGCTCAATCGCTACAAATGATACCTCCTACATGGCCATTCGCCGTGTGGGTCATGGACATATTGGTACATTTCCCAAAAGCCGTCGGAGGTTACAGGTTCTTGTATGTCGCCATCGACAAGTTCACCAAGTGGCCGGAAGCAACTCTAGTTGTAACAATCAACAAACAAACAGCAATCAAATTCTTGAAGTCCATTATATGCAGATTTGGAGTTCCCAACAAAGTCATAACTGACAACGGAACTCAATTTACAAGTGGTGCATTCCAAGAGTATTGCAAAGACCTCAGCATTCAACTAGCTATGCCTCAGTAGCTCATCCAGCAAGCAATGGCCAAGCTGAGAGAGTAAATGCAGAAATCTTAAAAGGACTCAAGACGTGCACATATGAGCACTTGAAAAACCACAGAGCTAACTGTATTGAGGAGCTTCCATCCACATTGTGGGCGAACAAGATAACTCCAAAACGGACAACTGGGGAAACTCCATTCTTCCTGGTGTACGGAGCTGAAGCGGTCCTTCCTCCGTAGATCACCTTGGGGTCCTTACAGGTCCGGACCTTTGATGAAGCCACGCAGGACCAGCTCCGGCGTGAAGACCTTGACCTCGTCAATGAGGGAAGGGGCCAAGAAGCTGTTTGGAACGCACGTTATCGCCAAGCGCTCTGGCGCTATCATCAAAGGCATGTGCGTGACCGACAGCTTGAAGAAGGTGACCTAGTGCTTTGGAAGATACTAATCCGTGAAGGGAAGAACAAACTTTCCCCCAGCTGGGAGGGTCCCTTCCGAGTAATTAAAGTGTCCCGACCAGGATGTGTTCGCTTGGCAACAGAGGATGGGACCCCTCTTCCCAATCCTTGGAACATCGATCACCTCCGTGAGTTTTATGCTTAGAATCACAGAGGTGAGTCTGTAATTACACACAATGCATGTTGTAGAGTCATTATACAGAGACGAGCAAGTCGGAAGAACATCCGGACCCTTCTGGGGGGTCCGAGAAGTTCAAGTAACACTTGAGACAGCCATAGCACTAAAAGTGTAACTACTTGCTCTGGGATAGTACAAGATGTATAGCACATTTAACATGGTCCAGCACCCTAAGTGTGTCCTTGTCTCCCCTGTAATCCGAACCTATAATGAAAGGCGTTGTTGTGTGAAAACAGACTCCACATGCATTTACCTTTTGTGCAAGGCTCAATATATCAAATTATTTTCACCCCACTTGTCTATAATAAAGTTGTGCAAATCTTTTTGAGCTTTGTTCCAAGTAATTCACATGTATTACAAGCCTTATTGATAGTCTTTTTGGATCTTAACATTGCTACATAGTCTACTTGCCTGAACGCCAAGCCAACATAGGTACGGAGTGTGCTATTGGCTTAGTCTGGTCCTGCACCCTAAGTACGCCGCTCTACCTACACCCCGACAGGCCTTAGTGGGGTGAGTACTAAAAAGGCATGCAGATCTAGAAAGATTATATCAAAACACTTGTTATCATGTTGAGTTTCTTCGGACCTAAAGTTCAAATAAGAACAATAAGTCACAACCAATTTATAGACAAGAGGACGAATTTTACTTTCTCTCTTGCCTTTAATGTGCAGGAAAAGCAAAACTTCATAGCAATGGTAGACGATGCCAGAGCTCCTAATCTTTGACATCCTCCAATGGAGCCTGCCATCAACGCTTCATACATTGACAGTGGGTATTGTCAGAGCTACTAAGCTCTGGCAACCCCCGGAGGTCTATCATTGACGACTCATGCGTTGGCATCAGCCATTACCGGAGCTACGAACCTCCAACTATCCCAAGGGGCCAACAGTCGACGTATCAAAGATAAAGACTTCGGACCTAAAATTTACAAGTGCACAGCATTCAAGTCATCAACATACTGCCACAACCTTTGGTACATGTACACATTTCAATTGTACACATGTACCAGGGGGCCAACAAGATACAGTACAGTATATTGAAGACAAGGTGAAATTGAAGGTAGAAAGGAGGATTTCATTAATCAAAGGTACTGGATTACAAAATTGGGGTTACAAGGGACAAAAGGAGAAAAGTCCTAGCTACTGGAGGATCTAAGTCTTGTGGAAAAACGAAGTAACCTTCTCAGCAGCTTCTTGGACACTAGCTCTGGCGACATCCTCTTCCTCGGCGATGATTCCTTCAAAGACCGGATCAAGAGAGAACTGGGGGTCTCGGCTTTTGTAACACGCCAATACATACTCGGCGATGTTATTGGCCAAGTATTTACCCTCCGTCTTCAGCTGATCAGCGATGACATTACCCATCACGTCGAGTTTGCTGCCAGCAGAGCAAAGTGCCACTAGCATCTGGTCCAGCTCCTGCGCTGAGTCTTCCAAGCGTACTGGACTAAAACCAAGAGGCATAAGGGCCATGTCCGCACGTCCCAGGAAGTCCCATACCATCAAGGACTCAGTCGCCTTCGATCTCCGCAGCTCTTCCAGTGACCTCCATGCAGCCGCAAGCTCCGAACCTCCACGGGCAAGGCGCTCGGCCAACTTAGCATGCTGCTGCATGTTCCCAGCAACTTGCTTCTCCCGGTCGGCCAACTCCGTCTCCCGGAGGTGGATGCAGTTCCGCCTTTCAGCTAGGTCCTTTTCCCTGCCTTTGACTCTCTCCTCCCTAGCGGCAACGACCGACTCTCTTTTCGAGAGCTCTTGCTCCACCTTCCAGTTCTTCTTCCTTTCTTCCTCCTTCCATAGATCCAGCTTTTTGCTGCGATCCGCCAAATTTTGCTCACCTAGAGTCAATTTCTGGGTGACCTCCGCCTCTCCCTTCACCATATCCTCCTGCTGCTCCAGGAGTTTCTCCTCCCTCGCCTCTAGGTCCACTCGACGCTTTAGGAGAATCTCATTCAATTTAGTGAGCTTTTCGTGACGCTCGTCAGCAGCATCACGTCTCTCCTTGGCTTGCTCCAAGATTTCCCTCGAGTTAGCATCGAGCGCCCAGATGGTGGCTTCCTTCTCCTCCATCAGCTTACCCCAGTACTCTAACCGGGCTTTCTCCCCCTTTATCCATTCCTTCTGGTCAGCCAGCCTCGTTTGGGCAAGCCTGGTCTCAAAATGGAGTCTATTGCGCCAACGTCTCAAGGTGTTGCGCTCCTCCTCCAAGGCTTTGCTCTCATGATCGAATGCAAGCTGGACATGTCGGAGACTTGAGCGGGCATTGTCTATGGACAACGCCAGAGGGATAGGTTTGGGCCTGCTGGGACCATTTTCGCAGGCTCAAAAGGATTTTCCATCACAAAAATTGGGTCCCACTCTATAATAGTGGTCCCCTGGACTCCTGTAGCGCTAGGGCCGCTCTCCGGGAGCCCTTTAGCAGTAGCAGAAGAACCCAGTGGGGGAGCTTCCACCTTCGGAGCAGTTTAAGGTGCTGCTTTAGGGTCTTTAGTCGCTGGCTCTGAAGGCAGAGGGCCCATCGCCAATTCTTCAGGCTGCTCCGACTCTGGCCCAGGTTCCTCCGGGACCACCACCTCCGGAGCAGTAGTCGGGGCTTCGACTGGGGCCTCAACCGCCGCTGGCTCAGGCTCTGTCATGGCGACTATATTCGGTTCAACGACTAGAGCTTCGGGAGCCTTTGGCTCAACCGCCGGGCTTTCAACCGCTCCTGGCACAAGGGACAGAGCTTGGGTGATTTCCTGCTCAATAGTCGGGGCTTCAACTACTTCTGGCTCAGCAGCCAGGGCTTCGACAACTTCTGGCTAAAAAGCCAGAACTTCTGGCATCACCGGTGCTGGAGCATCAACCTCTGCCACCGTCGCCAGGGGTACATCTTCAACTTCTCTCCTATGGTCCGGCACTACCACAGGAGCTTCGGGCGAGGACTCCGAGTCCAAGCTCACAATAGCTGGCGCCGGAGCTATCGTAACTTATGCTTCCGCTTGACGTGGAGGCTCAGCGCTAGAGGTCGGAGCTTCGACAGGCGCAGCCCTGACCTCAGCAACAGGCACTGAAGCTCCCGGCCCCTTCATCAACACCCTAGAAATAAAGGGAAGACAAGATTAAAAACACATTAAAAATAAGACTGGCATGTCAGGACGAGCAATCAATGCTTACCTAGGGATGCTGCCACCCCAGTCGCCTCAGAACCTTTTCTTCTAAGGCCCGGAGCTAGAGCCCACCAAGTCTGGTGATACTACAGCTTTGGACCTCACTTGAGGGCCGCTTGCAGCAGCCGGAGTCTTCTCAGCCGGAGCTTCTCTTGGGTGGGAAGAACTCCTGGGCTTGGAGCTTTTAACCGGCACTGAGGCCAGGGTCGACTGCCCGGAGCAGACTCCTCTTGAAGACTCTTGAACCGGAGCTGGAGTAGTTGCATAATACCTCCCCCACCAGGGAGAAGGAGCCGTCGTGGAAGGAGCAGGTCTGACGGACCTCCCGTCAGCATGCTTCAACTTCCTCTTCCGGCTGGAGGGCTCAACTGGCTCTGTGCCCTTGCCCTTGTTGGTGTCTTCAGTCTTTCGGCTCGGGGCGGAGGCAGGACCACCCTCGTAAGCTTCGAGGATCACCAATCTGGTGGTCGGACGCCTCTCTACCTCGCCAAGGTCGTCAAGCACCGGCATACTCCTCTAGAGCTCCCTACTGAACTGCGCCTCCATGTTCAGGGGGAGGAAGGCTGCTAGCGGAACCAAGTCGTCGATGTTGACGTTAATCCCATGCTGGAATTTCTTCAAATGAAACTCCAAGGACTCATCATCCAAGTTGGATTTCAGACCGGTTTCAATTCGGTCGTCATCCATCACGCTGTCGAGGGCCCACGCGAGCTTCTCCCTCTTCTTTAGTGGAGCCCACCTATTGACCAGGAAGTTGTAGAAGACCATCTAGGGGGTCACTCCACCTTCCACGCACTCGCGGATCCTGGTCAAGATAGGGTTGAAGGCATCTGACAGCACCGGAACTACACTCCAAGTGTCAGTGTCAACATTGGGGAGACCTTCGGGCAGCTCCAATTTCTCATGCTCCTCCATCGCAATGATGATCCAATCCTTCTTCCAGTCGTCCCACTTGCCGGAAGGAAATGACTTCAAGTATTTGTAGGGGCAGTTCTTGTGCTTCACAAAATAGTAGAAGCCAAGAAACTCGGATCCCTTGCTGGTGGTGTGGACGGTGAAGAAGGTGCAGAAAAGCTCGACGCAGGGGGGATACCCACCCACATCTCACAAAAGTGGACGAATGTCGCCACGAGAAGAAGAGAATGGGGGACAAGGTGATACAGCTGCATACCATAAAAGTCTAGAAGCATCAAAAGGGAAGAAGAGAAAGGTGGGATGAATCCCACCATAGCGTACGCTGTGAAGTACACCATATCGCCATTGTGCTCCTTCTTGAATGGGGGCTTGTCGGCGTGGACCAAATGGTTGAAGGAGTTGCTGGACCACCCCATGTAGGTCCGGACCTTCTTCAGATCATCATCACTCTTGAGGCGGCTCCTGGGGAGACCCAACTCCATCGCAGCAAAGCGGAGCAAATGAAGGGAAGTTAGGCGGAGTTTGGGAGGCTCTGAGCGCAAAGATGATCGAAGGCATAAAGAGTCCTCAAACCATGCACACTTTCCTTCTTAAGTAAGCCTACGCGACGCTTGGATGGAAACCGCAGTGAGATCGGAGGCACTTGTCAAAAATCTACCCCGTCAATGATGAGTTGGCCTGGGGCCACCTCGACGAAGAGATCAAGGTTCTTACCCAAGGCGAACCGTTGTCATGATGAGCGGTGGGAAACCCAAAGTTGGCGCTCTGAGAGGGCGCGCGGAACCGATACGGTTTTCGTATTGGGAATCGGCGACCTTCAATTGCGTGAGATCCACACTCAAAGATCTCATCTGCCATATTCATAACAAGCCACGCGTCGAAGGTTCACTCCCGGACCGTCACTCTATCAGCGCATCAGAGGACTTTTGAAAATCGAAGCGCAGGAATTGAGAATGGCCCCACCTCTGGCGGAATAACTTAACCCAAAGGGTTTCTCCCAGAGATGGGCCCGAGGGCTAGTGTCAGTACCCTACATATCGGGTACTCCGCAATATAGCAAAAAGTGCAAGGAAGTTCCACCCGCCAGAGTCAAAGGCCCTTTCAAGTCCCACATGTCACGCTGCACCGGACCCGCTCCCCTCACATGGTTGGCTCCCGGGTTAACACGTGTAAAAGAAGACCGGAACTGAACTCCCAACCAAGGGAAGCTCCAGCGACTACACGTGTACAACAGCCTCGGACCAAGCCCCCGTCAGAGAGGAGCTCCGGTGCCGACACGTATACAGCGACCCCGGACCTACCCTTCCACAAGGGAAAGCTCCGGATCGGCCACGTGTGGAGCCTCCGGACCTTCATCGCCAACAGAAATACAAGCAGATCATGTCCATTACAAACATTCAAGGACGTTTAAAGTGACAGTTACAAGGTCTGATAACATGTCATTATTGCCATATTAATGACACATGATCAGTGCATTGTTAATAGGGGTAAGGCGGCCATTAAGGCACGTTGTCACACAACTAATTATGCTTAATACTCTTTAGACAGTGTATTAGGTCATTAAATACGCCAGGGCCATATGTCGCGTCAAGCAAGCTTTGTAACAGTCGGTCCTTAGAACTATAAAAGGAATGTACCACACGAACATCGGGGGAGATATGATTCGACTTGATCCCAGCGGACTAGCTCGCAATACAACAACACAAACCCCGTGGAGTAGGGTGTTATGCTCAGTCGGCCCGAACCACGTAAATCTCTGGTGTCATCATCTTGATCTTGATCTTTGTGCTCCCCAACCATAAAAGAACCTCTGCGGGCTGCTTCTAAGCAGGTTCGGGGGAAGTGTCGTATCAAACACTTCGACAAATGCCCTAAGCAACCTCTTCACCACTTCATCGTATGTCCACTTCTCGCATCCGTACGTCCAGCTCTTTTGATTAGGGTCTTGAGCCAGTTGTATATTTCTTGAGGGGTCTCTCCATCTTCCATGGCAAATCTTCCATGTTCTCCCTCGTTCATCTCAATCTTAACCTCCCGCGCGGATTGATTGCCCTCATGAGCAATCTTGAGCATGTCACAAATCTCCTTGGCTTGCTCCGACCCGTCCACCTTATTGAATTCTTCTTGGCTCAAGGACGATTTGAGCATGGCTGCCGCTTGAATGTTGTGATCGATTTGTCGCTCTTGCTCGGGGGTAAACTCTTTGTCATCCACGGGGTACCTATACCTATGCAAACAATGTGCCAATGGGTGGGATTGAGAGAAATAAGATGCAATTTCATGATATGCTTCCACATTGTATAGTTAGTACCATCAAAGTGGGGTGGTTTACCCAAAGGAATAGACGAGTAATTAGAATGAGAATTTAAGCACTCATAATTAAAAGGATATTGTGTGTAATCTTCTTGACTACTGTTTAGCTTCTTCTGTCTTTCAAGTCTCTTCCTCCTCTTGACTTCATCCTTTGTCTTTTGTGGTAGGTCTGCAAGTCGCCTTACTTCTTCATCTTCGCTCGACACATCCAATGGAGGAGGTGTTTGCTTTGTTCACTGACTTGCATCGGTCTTGGGAGGAAGTGGTTTTGTTTCTTGATCTCCCTTCGGGTTGGTTTCATCTATCTTGGTGGTGTCTTGAAGTGGCAAATCTTTTTCGCTATTTTCCCCCATCTCCTCTCCAAGCGTTTAAGGTTTTTGGGAGAGTTAGGCTCTAATACCAATTGAAAGTTCCTAGAGGGGGTCAACAGGCTATAAAACCTAAAAACACTTAATTAAATGAAATCATCACTTAAGAGTGGACTAGCCAGTCAGGGGAGGACTAGTCTGATCAGGATATTGAAATGAGCTAAAGGTTGGATTTTTATGAGTTTTTCTTTAAGCAAGTTTGTGCAAAATGTAAGTAAACAATCTAGCAACCTAAGCAAGTGGGTGGAAGTGCTGGAAACAAGTTAGATCGCAAGATTATGATGATGAACAGAAGTTGCAAGTTATGAACGGTATGAACCCTAACAAGTGATCTAGTGATGAACAAAAGTAATGGAGACAAGAGACACACGATTTTATCCTGAGTTTTGGATCCATAGAGGAATGTATGTCCCCATTGAGGAGTCCACAAAGGATTGAGTCTCTTTCAACCCTACCCTCACCAAGCCACGTGAAAGGTCGGCTTAGTTTCTCCACTAATCATAAAGGGAAAATACACCAATCTTGGGGCTGCTCACAACCTAAGGCTATGTTTGGTAACACAGTATTTTTAGAGTTTTAAAGCAATACTTTGGTATTTGAGAATACTATGGTCTTTGTTCCAGAATTGTGTTTGGCAACCAACTCAAAAACTATGTATTTAAAACCACGGTTTTGTCTATACTACGGTATTTTTGGGGTATAGAAAACTTTGGTCTGAACCAAAGTTTTTCTCTACTTGCTTGCTCTTGATGCTTGCTACATTACAAAACTGTGGTGTTACAAAACTGTAGTATTACAAAACTGTGGTATTGGAATACTTTGGTATTGGAATACTTTGGTATTATCATGACATCTAAAAACTATAATTTTACAAAACTTTAGTATTGATATACTGTTTGTCCGAACACAGCCTAACGCTCCCACAACAACCTAGCAAGTCTAGGGATAAAAAAAACAGCAACAAACTCAGATCAACAACTCAAATGCGAGAGAATCAACCAAGAGCTCAAAAACCGGTCAACTCCCTTCTCTCCTCTCACAAATCCTACAAACCCTCAAGAATCGCTCTTAGGGATCAAGAATGTCAAGAGTAAGGCTTAGAATGGCTCTTGGAAGGCTATGGTGGCACTAGGGATCAGGAAAGGTCCAAAAAGACCCAAGGAATCCAATTTCATAGGGGTCCCAACACTTGACGTTGCCACGAACTAAAGTCCGTACTAGTTCGCACCTAGACCACGAACTAGCCCGGCCTGAGGGGACCACTGACATCACAAAGCCCAAAAAACTAAACTATCCGCCACCTTTTGAATTCAAATGGACACAACACCACAGGCTAGTCCATCCAACAATGGACTAGACCGAACTCACTGAAAACAATTTGTTCCGGGCAAGATCAGACTAGTCTGGACCCCCACGGCGGACTAGTCTGGCTTGTCAGAACATAGTCCTTGTAGCCCAACTTCTTCCCACAACGGACTAGTCTGTGTGTATGATCGAAAAGCACGTGAAAAGCTACCAAGGGGGGGGGGGGGGGGTGAATGGTATATTTAAACTTTTTCAACGAAAGCAACAAAAACCCCTCGGCAAAAAATCGATCTGTTAAAGAAATAATGTGTGCGACTAATCTAAACGTGTTCAACTGTGACAAAAGTAGTAGATATTATAGAGAATCAAGTCACGAAGACACGATAACAAGAATCATGAAAAACCGTTGAGAAAAACTTAAGTTATGATTGAAAGATTGAACAAGGATCAATCTGTTCTACCCGAGTAAAAACCAGATATGCAACACTGTAAAGAAACTCGTGTAGATCAGAAACCACAAATCCAATGATCTTGAAACATTCATAGATGATATACAATTGAGTTGTGAAGAAAACACGGAAAGAATCTTGTCGATTGGATCAGTAAAACTTGAGTTATGATCAAAACACCGAGTTATGATCAAAACACCGAGGCAACGTCGTGCTGTCCAGAAACTCGACGAGAAAGACTTGACAAAAACATATCTGATGAACAAGGCACAAAAGCTTCTTTAAACTACAAATTCTATTGATCAAAACATAAGAATAACAGCCCAAAGTCCTCTCATCACGAGTTCTGGCCTTCCTTGCTTATATAACCAGCCCTAAGGTCAACCCAATCCTCACTAGGACTCTAAACTTCCCATAACTGCTCAAGACTCTTCTATACGCAGATAGAAGCAATCTTAAGACTTCCAAACACCTTAGGAACGTCCCAAACATTCCTAAAACAACTTCACTTCATGCTAGGCAATAAATCCTATCATAACCAACTCAAATCTTTCCATATGAGTCATAACCATCTCAGCCGCAGCTTGAGCGCAAAATCAGCCCGGTTGGACCTTTCCAACCATATCTTCACTTCCATATCTCTTCACCACGCCTTGGAACAATGCAACCACATCCATGCACCCCTTGCATACGTGCAAACACTTTCCAACGATGTCCACAATACCTTCATATGCATTGTTCTTGACCCAAACATGTTGTGTGACCTTACGATGAACTCAACCATAATTCCTTTCAACCTTGGTTGTTGAACCTCATCTTCTTCCTAAGACTAGTTCAATGGATCCTATCACCAGCCATGTCTTGACCTCAAGCAACACCTGCACATGAATAAACAACCAATCTTTGTGAGCCCGAATTCTCGACTTGACTCTCGTTAGTCCAAAAACCACAACACCTTACGTGAGCACCTCACAAAAGCATGTTGCAAACCACAGTAATGTTTCCCACCATAATCAGACAAAAAACAAGTTCGAGGCATTGCAAATGAAAATATTTTAGCAAATGAAAGATCAAACAGTCCAAAACGGCCGCTATGCAATGTATAAGAAAAGTTCGGACATTCTGAAGCATTTGGTCACGTGCAGCTCATGTGAGTGAAGTTCGGACGGTGCAAAACAAACAACATGTGCAATTCACGTGCGCTACAAGTTCGGACACTCCAAACTAAAAAACATGTGCAACTCACATGAATAAAAGTATGGATAGTCCGAAGCAAAAAGAATGTGTTGCTCATGTGATTGAATGTTCAGACAGTGCAAAAAGGCTTCCCACAAGTTCGGACAGACCGAAGTGGGCTTTTCAGCAATATTCAAAACTTTATGTGTGAACCCTCGCTTTTATTTAAATTGTCAATGTATTTAGCACACATAGGTCTCACACTATCCAAACTCGAACTAGTCCAAAGTCAAATAGAACATTGTGTTCTGGCGCAACTCTAACTAGTTTGGACAGACGGACTAGCCCGGCCCTTCTGGCAGACTAGTTCCGACTTCTAGAACTTAGTCCCAGAAGCCAACTCTCTTCCAACTACGGATTAGTTTGCCCCCACAGCGGACTAGTCTGAGCTCACACAGAACCTTCTATTTCAGGTGAGAATGGACAAGTATGTCAGGGCAGACTAGTCCGACCCAATAGGCGGACTAGTTCGGCCCTCCAGGACTTAATCCCAGAATAGCTCAAACACACTTACCACAGACTAGTCCATCCCAAATGGACAAGTACGAACTCTCACAGAAACTACAGGTCCGCCTAACATCGGAAGAGTCTGACGTAGTCGGACTAGTCAAGTTCGGCCTTGCCCTTAGGGCTGCCGAGATTAATGACTCACCCATTCCCAATCGGACTAAGAGCTCTCTATTTATTCTCAAGCAGTTGACTTGTTGAAAACTCTCTACATAACATGGCTAAACTCAACACAAGAAATTTTAAACCCCATATCTACTCTTCGAGTTTCCAACGTCATTTTCACTCTTTTTTCCTTTTTGAGATTCTCCAATTCCATTTCAACTTCGATCACCCGTGCTCATACTCACATAGCTCATTAGCCCCTTAATTGTCATTATCAATCATCCAACACCCATGAGGATTACCTAGATGTACTGTTAAATACATCTCGTGTCATGTTGCAAAGGACGAACTCCATTGGCATAGAGCTCGAGGAGGAGTCCGGTCGCAGCCGCTAGGTCGCTCGGCGGGCTTGACGGCTGCGTGTTCTTGTTAGCCATTTGGTGTTCTAGTTGATGGGATGCGGCACGGTTTTGCGGAGAAGAGGAAGAGTGGTTGTTCGAAGAAGACGATCACACGGGTGTGTCCTTATAGCATCGTAGCGGTCCGACGGTTCGTCTCTCGACGTGCGCGGTGATGATGGAACGCTTTGAATCGAATTCAAAAAATGTGCATGCGCTGCGCGCGTTTATGTCACCTCGATAACCAGCGCGCACGCCCAGTACACCCGATCACATTAGCCGCTTGTATTAATGGCTACTATGCAGACGACTCGTTCTTCAAAGTCCGCCCGTAAAAATAGGTATGTTTACATCGGCGTTTTAATTTTGTAAGCCGTAGAGTTCTATCATCAAAGATGATTATTGAATCATTCGATATCACAGACGTATTTTTCAATGGATTGCCTGTGTAAAAAAATCGATGCGCCTGTGAAATTTTTTTTTAGTAGTGTGTGATCTCCTACATCGGCGACGGCTACTTCCGGTGTCCTCTAAGAAACGACCACCAGCTCTGACGATGGCATGCTCCGTTGCTACGGGCGACAGCATGGCGGCGACATGATCCAGATGCTGCTCCTGGTGCTACGGGCAAGGCTTCGTGAGGATCTCCGCGCCGTCGGCTGTGACCAGTATTGTATGCTCGAATTGCGCGCTTAGGCTGCCGTCCGCCGCCACCGCCGTCCATCCGTCGTCCCACAGCACGCACTGCGTGCTCCCCATCGACAGCGTTGGTTCTGCATGCATGCAGTTGTAGTAGTACGACTCTCAGCCACCACATATATCTTTGAAACATGATCATTGATATGCTCATAAGGAAAAGACTACACGTCGAGAACAAAATCGGACACATATATACCAATGGTGAAAGTCTGGCCTCCAATCATGAATCCCGGCTCATAATCATCTGCAATGCATGTTTATTTTATTTTATTTTATTTTATTTTTGCAAATATAATTATCCTTATTTTAGTTGTACGAAGTTTAATCGGTGACAGAAACTTACTAATGTCACTTACATGTATGCCATATGATGGGTTCAGAATGGAATATCCTCCCAACGCCGTGCCCCACAAAAGGGTCGATGCTGTAACCGTACTTCACGGCGACCTCACTGGAAAAAAAAACTCAGGAAGAGCCATAATTAAGAGAGAATGCAATTTACATGCTACACTGAAGGTTTTTTATGGTTCTAGGAGATTCGACGTAAACTACTAATCCCTCCGTCTCAAAATACTTGTCACTCTTTAGTTCAAAAATGAATTAGAGAGTAACAAGTATTGTTGAGTTCTGTCGTCCGATAATCCTAAAGCATGTTCCATCCGTAATTAACAAGCTCTGACTTTTAAGTTCCGTACACTGTCATTTCCATATGATAGTATCCATGGAAATAAAAGAAAGCTTCAAACGTCTCATACTGCAATATATTTTTGTTTGTATGTTTCGGCCGAGAGGGATCAAGACCTTATCCTCTGCCCGATTTCCTTGAAGCTAGCTCCATGTTTGCAGGCTGATATGCCCCTCATCATGCACTCTTCGGTGATCTGTTGCAGGAAAAACAGTGCTTAGTTTCTTCAGATAAATTAAAGGCTGAATTTTGATACTTTGCGTCGGGAAGTCACTATGTTGCTTCGGATAAAGGCACCAGAGCAAATACGCACATTTACGAGCTGCATGGTAGATTTATCAACGTCTCCAACGAGGTATGTTCTTGAGGTGTCCCCGTGGTAGCCCTGGATCATACAACATGTCATTTCATTTCATGACACGGAATATTCGTCAGATTGGTCGCATGGAAACTGAGCAACGAGAAAGCTATGTTTTGACACACGACGAGGAAGCGTAACACACACATTTAAGTAGACAGTAACATCGATGTTGATAATGTCCCCGTCCTCACTACAGGAATATCGATCACTTACGTCGGCTAAAGCCGACGTAAGTAAGGCATAAACCGACGTAAGTAACTTAATTACGTCGGTTTTCCTTTACTTACGTCGGCTATTGGCCGACGTAGACTTTTGGACGTAATTAAGGTTACTTACGTCGGCCACCGACGTAAGTTACCTTAATTACGTCGGTCTTCAGAAGTCGACGTAAGTTAAGTGGCGAGATGGGCCTTGGGATGGGCCGGAAGACTTACGTCGGTTGACTCAAAACCGACGTAAGTTAAGTGGTCTAACTTACGTCGGTTGATCCAAACCGACATAAGTTAAGTGGTTTAACTTACATCGGTATGGTCTGACCGACGTAAGTTAAACTGGGCTAACTTACGTCGGCTTTTCCATAGCCGACGTAAGTTAAGTTTTCGAATTTTTTTTAAAAACAGAAACTGACTACCTCGCTCGATGGCGAGAATACAGAACAGTACACAGATATACAGAACACAAAATAGTTGCAAATTAAGTTCCAAAACATCAAAAACAACAAAACATCCACCAGGCTACACGCTAGCTCCTCCACTGCCTCCGGGATCTTCTCGGCGTGTTTCCGAACCCTGCAAAAGAAACATAGTCACTAGTAAGCATCAATGTCAACTCAATGATAACATTAGAGTCCAAAAACATCAGTGATAATGTTAGAGTTGGATTGCTTCACATTAAGTCATAACCTGGGCTATCACAGAAGGTTTCAAGAGGTAATGTAGTGGTCTTTGATATTTTTTGACAGTCATGCTAAATTACCTCATGAAACCTTATGTGATAGCCAGGTGCATGACTTAATGTGAATCAATCCAACTCTAACATTATGGTATTACCCACCAAAAGCTTGATTACACTTAACTTCCTCACCACTATAGGAATCAATATCTGACAAGTCATCAAGATCTACCTCTATGTTCTACCTCCTTATCTCTCTATGTAAAATATTAAAATGGATACAACAATATTAAAGAGAGAGTTTATCACCTGCTCCAGTATCTACACGCTAGCCCCTCCACTGCCTCCGGGATCTCGACGCGTTCCGGAACCTGCAAAAGAATCATAATTAGGATAAATTAGAAGTCCATAATTAGAACAAGCTAAGGCTAAATCTCACAATAACAGGGTGTACAGAAAACAAGAAGAGGGATAAACAATATTACCTGCTCCGGTGTCTGCTGCGGCGGAAGCGTAGGAATCTCGATGTCCTGACCGCTGTGTCGAGCAAGAGCCTGCCATTGCAAGATATTAGAAGATATATGTTATTGAAGTGTTGTGAAATTTAACTACGATACTTTAAATTACTTACCGCCACTGCTGCTTGCATCTGGGCCATCATTAAGGTCGTCCTCTGCTGTTCCTCCCTTGCCTCTGCTCTCGTCCTCTCCAGCTCTGCCTGAGTTTGCGTCAGCGTCTCCCTCATGGCCTGGAGCTCCAGCTGGGTCTGCGAGAGACGACCACTGGTCCCAACGCGAGCTGGGACAATGAAGCGCCTCCCAAAAGTCGCGTCGATCTCGAGTGGACAACTCCATAAAATATGGCAAACCTGCAAAAGAATGAAAACACTAAGTAGAAGAAGATTAATTGAAAAAGAAATGAAACACACGAAGAACTCACCGTCCGTGGGTCTTCCCACCTCCGCTTGCGTACGCAGCTTGGGGGTCGATCGGCGCGCTTTCCCAATCGTAATCTGCACTGTGTATCTTCGCGACCTCCTGCGCGTACTTTGTCTACAAAACAAATAAATCTTGTAAGCATGTCAATAATAGTATTAGTTATAATGAAATTGATGACTACCGATCACTTACCAGTCGGTCGGCTGCGACCTAACTACACTGCCCTGGCTGAGAAGGGTCACTTCCCTTGTGACCTCTCTTCCAAACCTGGGTCGGGGTTGGCTCATGACCCATCTCTCGCTCCAGTACAGTCGTGTTAGTGAGATAAATAATATATTAGGAACATATAAATAAAATAAAAAGGTACTTACCATGCGTTTAGCCAAACGCAAGTAGTCGTCGCCGCCATAGTTGTGCTTTCCCTCGGACCTCATGCGGCACTGTCTAGTCTTCGTGGACTTGTTGATGAAAGCTTCGCTAGCCCAGTACCGACAGAGAGCTAAGTACGCCTCGATGTTACCCTGTAACCAGGAAATACTAACCTGCACATATTTCATTTTTCATCAACGCAGTTAACATACGTAGATATTGTAAATATTTAACAATATTAAAAACTTACCTCCGCGTACTGCTCCTCTGTCAAGTAGGAGTCTGAGTCCTTCCTAAATACACCCCTTTGCTGCTCCTGCTCCTGCTCTCGGGGGTGCCGCTTGTAGTACGCGTTGACGGCCTGAATCTGGGCGTACGACAACACCGCCGTTGTGAGCTTCCGAGCGTTGTAATGGAACACGCGTCTCGCGTGGTCCTCCATGCCCGGTTCCTCTACTTGGTACCTCAGCTTTAAGCAAACAAATATTTAAGTGATATGCAATTGAGAATTCAAACGAGTTGAAAAAATGAAACAGTTAAACTAACCATAAAATCATGCCACACGGCTCCCTGAACCATGCCGTGCACCGGGTGAGAGACCCGAGCGTAGTCATCCCAGGACAGGGCAGGAAAACCGTCAATTACACCGGGGTAGTGCAACTTGACGATAGCACCGAGGACACTGTTAACCTGCCTGTGGTGCTTCTCGGCCCCCGTGAACGAAAAGTCGTACCAACATCTACAAAATATATCAAATCATTAAGTAAAGGAAAACAACATCTAATATTTAATATACTATATACAGTATTTATACCTGTCTCCAATAGGACGGATCGTGGTCCGCTGAGTAGTAACCGGAGGAGGAGCCGCAAAGTGGGTCCTCCTCGTCCGTCGCCTTTGCTGCGACGTTGCCGCGTCCTGTGACCCTGAAGGCTCTGCGGAACCACCGGAGCCTCCGGGAAGGCTAGCCGGCTGCCCAGGGAGGCTAGCGCTAGCCGGCTCCGAAGGGAGGCTAGCGCTAGAGGGCTCCTGTAGTGGCCCCCTAGCCTCTGAGTCGGGCTCCTGTAGCGGCCCCTAGCCTCTGACTCTGACTCTGACTCAGAAGTCTCTGAGTCAGACTGCACAAAAGGAAAAAAATTGACAATTAATAATTAATAACAATTGCAATTTCAAAAATAACTTTATTGTAACTAAAATTTACCTCTGTCCACTGAAAGCACACGACAGCTGAGGGTGGAGCGTGTGCGAGAAAGAGCTCACGTCAGCTAGAAAGGAACGAGCTCCCTGAGCAAGGGTCTGCTGGCGGCTCAAACCCTCTCACTGGCTTCCCCTTCCCCTTTCCCTTCCCCTTTGACGACATCCTGTTGCAAAGAATAAATGATTAATATGCAAAGATAATATACAAAATTAATGTTAAATTAGTGAATAAAATGTTACTTCAAAATTCATCAACATCACGATCATGCACCCTACTCCTTAAACCAGCTCATCGATCTTCTTCTTCCGCATATCGTTTTCGTTTGCGCAAATCAGCAGGTTCGACAATGTCATCGATATCTTCAGTTTCTGATTCTGATTTTGTTTCCGCTTCCGTGCCAACCTCGATATCTTGAGCGTCTCCAACTAAGTTATCGAGTCCTACACCGGGCTCGACTGAGAAGGAATCTGGCAACTCTTCCTCTTGGTAGACACAATCAACCTCAGCTTCTTCGTGGTAATCATCATCTCCTGGAGCGTATAACCGCTCACGAGGATTCACCTTATGTACCACCCACCAAGCTTTGAATTTATTGCATGGATAAGGTAGATAGTACACTTGCTCTACTTGGTCTGCAAGAACTAATGAATCGAATCCTTTCAACCGTTCCTTGTGTTTTACTTCGACCATGCCAAATTCGTTTACTCGAATTCCACGAATGGAATCAAACCATTCGCAGTCAAAGAATACCGCTCGAATTGGCTTGTTTGTGACAAAAGTGAATTCAAGGATTTTTTTAATAATCCCGTAGTACTGCGTTTCATGATCTTGCGAATCGATTGCCCTCAGCACAATCCCGGTATTACATGTTGCCGCGAGAGGACAAAGAGATTCAACTTGAGTTGTACGGAATCGAAAGTCGTTGACGTCATATCGACCATAGCTTCTAACATTAACCACTCCACGGGATAGTTGTCACAAATCTTCATGGACGTTGGCATCTTTTTGGCACTGTCCAAGATATGGAGTTATTAGAAAACGTAAGCATTCTTAAGTTATAAGAAAACATTGTTAACATTGATTAGTTATCGAGAAAACGTTACATGGTCTCGAAACCAGGAGAGAAAATTAGATCCCCCGTTTATTCCTTCCCGTCGAATATTTTCTATTTGCTTGCTCGTGGGTTGATGTCTATGTCTCCAATTTTGCTTGTCGAACATACTACACGACAAAGAGAACCTTTTAGAATACATGTGTCGAAAAATATGGTGAAAAGCATAAGTGTAGGAGAAACACTTACTTGAAATATTCATTCATTTCTTCCATATTAGCGTACATGTAGAAGAATGCAGCACGCCTTTCTTTTTCGCTAACATCATACGAAGTGTAACTACCAACAGTAGTGCCTCTTGTTGCAAAAATGGAGAGATCGCTACAAGGAGGTTGCTCATCTATATTGTATCGCATTACCGAAGTATTAACATTGTTTTCCTCTGCGAAGTGAACACTTGAGAAGTATCCTACTTCCTTAAGAGTAAAAGCTTCGGCGATGCAACCTTCAACCCTTGCCCTGTTACCAACCATTAGTTTCAGATATCTAAGTGATCTTTCAATATAATACATCCACCTATATTGCACGGGACCGCCCACTTTTGCTTCAAATGGAAGATGAATTAAGAGATGTTGCATTGGATTGAAAAATCCTAGAGGAAAATTTTTTTCCATCTTACACAAAAGTATCGGAACCTCCTTTTCCAATTTAGTCATCATCTCTGGCGTGATTTCTTTAGCACAGAGTTGCCTATAGAAGTGGCTAAGCTCGGCTAACACCTTCCACACTGCATCATCAAAATAGCCTCGAAACATAACAGGCAGAAGTCTTTCCATGATTATGTGATAATCATGACTCTTCAACCCAATGAGCTTTCCCGTTTTCACATTCACGGCTCGTCTCAGACTAGCTGCGTAACCATCTGGGAATTTCAACCTTTGCAACCATTTGAGAACTTCTTTTTTCTCTTTAAGACAGAAAGGAGCGCGTGGTTTACCACCATTTTCGGAGAGCTCAAGAGTTTGACGGTTACAAAGCTCGGCAAGATCCTTTCGAGCCTTTAAATTGTCTTTTGTTTTGCCCGTCATGTCCATGCATATGCTTATGATACATTCGGCCATGTTACGCTCTTGATGCATAACATCAATGTTGTGCCTTAGAATCAACGACTTCACATACGGTAACTCCCAAAGTCTACATATGTGAGTCCAATTGTGTTTGTCTCCGTAACCTTCGAAATATCTAGGACGACCTTCATCTGGCACCAATTTGTCCAACATATCAGATATTTCTGACCCGTCAAGACGTTTCGGTGGTCCTTTAGTGACAACGGTGTTCTTTCTGAAGACGTTCCTCTGTTGTCTAAACAAGTGATTCAGAGGTAGCCAACGTCTATGACAATCGAAGTAAGATATCTTGCCTCCACGGGTAAGTCGAAAGCAATCGGTATCCGAGGCACATATCGGACACGTCAACCGACCATGAGTGCTCCATCCAGAAAACATGTCGTATGCCGGAAAATCATGAACGGACCACAAATAAGCAGCTCGGAGGTTGAATTTCTGTTTCTTGTAACAGTCGTACGCTTTGACTCCTGTCCACAACATTTTCAACTCTTCGATCAACGGTTTCAACATCACGTTGAGACGTGACCCAGGATGATCTGGCCCAGGTACAATGAGGCTAAGAAACATAAACTCATTCTTCATGCAAAAAGTTGGCGGAAGATTGTACGGAATGACAAAGACGGGCCAATAGGAGTATGGTGCGGCGTTTGTGCTGAACGGCATGAACCCATCTGTCGCCAACCCGATGCGAACATTTCTTGCTTCATGAGCGAATTCTGGGTCGAACCAGCCAGAGCCTTCCATGCCTCACCATCGTACGGGTGCGTCATGACTCCATTGTTCTCACGCTCACCTTCTTTGTGCCATCTCATGTGTCTGGCCGTTTTTTTTTTAAGGAACAGCCGCTTCAACCTCGGTGTCACAGGTAAGTAACGAAGCTGCTTACGTGCGACTTCCGTCGTCACTGTATTACCATCGTTATTAACAACTTCGACAAACCTCGGTTGACCACATTTCAAACATTTGTTCTCATTGGCATGCTCTCTCCATAAAAGCATGCAGTTGTCCGGACACACATCAATCTTTTCGTGCTTCATCCCGAGACCAGAAAGAATTTTCTTCGAGTTGTACATATCCTTAGGCACTTTGTTGGGTTGTGGAAGGGCATCTTTGAACAAATCGATGAGCATGTTGTAACAATTGTTAGAAAAGAAGAAATTAGATTTAATTGCCATAAGTCTAGTCACAAAATTGAGGATTGACATTTTAGTGTGTTCATGCAGAGCCTCTTCTGAATCTTTGAGACGTTCGAAGAACTCTTTAGCCTCTGCTGTTTGAGTATCTTCTGTAAGTTCTGGTCGTATAGCTTCCAGCATCTCATCCATCATATCAACCTCTTGAGCATCATCATTGTCCGCTTCCACTTCTTGTACAGCTTGAGAAGTTGTCTCGCCGTGGAAGTTCCACAACTCATAATGTGACACGTAACCGTTTCGACACAAGTGCAACGTAAGTTCCACTTTGTCCAAAAATGTTCCGTTTCGGCATTTCGTACATGGGCACCGCGCCTTATCGTTATTTGACAACAAAAAAGCTCGTTCCACAAAAGCTTCTGTCTTGGCATACCACTCATCTGAGTGACCACCAGTTCTGCTCTTCCAACCAGTGTACATCCAACTACGGTCTTCGCCCATGTTTGACTCTGCAGTTTAACGCGAAAGAAATTGTCATTAATGTATTGTTATGTTATGTGTCACGGCCCTACAACCTAGGCAGATAGATCCTAAACCCACCCAAGAGTGACCGAGCGAAGCGTGCTCATGACAAGACGCGTGATCCGGATTCGAACGAAATTTTGGCAACATAACCCCGCTGTTCTCCACTGCACGCCCAAAAATGGTGCAGCAGAGAACAACAGGGTTACGCCACCGAAATCTCGTCCAAATCCGGACCCGCGTCTCGTCACAAGCCACGCCCCCTCGGTCACTCCGAGGCTGTCCAAAAAGGGACAATTCTGAACCTGCACGTCTCACATGCCAATGGCATGTGAGACGTGCCGATCCGAAATGGGTAATACATTGTTATAGGTTACGTTGCTCATTTTCATTTTGAGGTCATTTAAGAGAGAGGAAAGAACTAGAGAAAGACTGAGAGGAAAGTTGGTCTTAGATGACAATTCCACATCCATTTCCACCGTCCACACAATCGCGGGTCATTGACGTTCTTAAGGCGGTAAGGCGACTTAAGGCGACAGATCCCCCTGCTCCCGCGGCGCCAGCTTTCCCTGCCGTCGTCGGCTTCCCTGACCGCCGCCGCCTTACCCTAGAAAGCAAGGCAACAGGGACGCCTTACGATGCCGGGGCGCCTTACCGCTCTAGCGTCGCTTTAGCGACGCTAAAGCGACGCCTTAATAACAATGTTCAACGACAAAATATACCGCATTTCTCAGTTCACCGCCGGCGCGAGCTTCTTTTGCGTGCCGCCCACCGCCTCGAGCTCCTCCGCCGGCGCGAGCTTCTCTCAGCGCGAACTCCTCCGCATGCTGCATGACGCACCAAGCCGCGCCGCTGCCCCGATCTCCTCTGCTCACCCCTACACATGACCCACGGTTTCTCTCTCTCTCTCTTGGAGCTACCGGCGACGCCGTGGCACCCGACAGTCGGCCGCCCGCGACGCTGCCCTCCTCATGGTGCAATTAACCACTTAAGAATAAATAGATAAACCACTTGAGCAATTAAACGCATTTAAGCAATTTAATTATAATTAAACATAATTAAATAAACCACCTAAGCATAATTAAGCAAATTAAACAAAAATAAGCAAATTAAGCATAATTATGCATAATTAAGCAAATTAATCATAATAAAATAAACCACTTAAGCATATTTAAGCAAATTAAGCAAAAATAAGCAAAATAAGCATAATTATGCATAATTAAGCAAATTAATCATAATAAAATAAACCACTTAAGCATATTTAAGCAAATTAACCACTTAACCATAATTAAATAAACAATTAAGCAATTTCAGCAAATTTAAAAAATTTCAAATTCAAAATTGAATTTGATTTCAATTCAAATTGAAAGTTGATTGGGGGGGGGGGCTCGAGGAGCAGGGTGAGGGTGGGGGGAGGCGGGGAGCAGGGTGAGGGTGGAGGAGGGGGGACCGGGGAGGGGAGGTCGAGGGGGAGGGGAGGAGGAGGGGGAGAGGGGGGGCTCGGGAGGGGAGGGGAGGGGAAGGGGGGCGGCGCTCGGACGTGGAGGGGAGGGGGAGGGGAGGTCGAGGGGGAGGGGAGGAGGAGGGGGAGAGGGGGGGCTCGGGAGGGGAGGGGAGGGGAAGGGGGTCGGCGCTCGGCCGTGGAGGGGAGGGGGCGGGGAGGGGTTGGGGAGGCGGACGGCGGCGGCAGGGCGGCGCTCGGGGAGGGGGCGTGGGGGGGGGGGTCGGGGAGGGGAGGGGAGGAGAGGAGAGGAGGGGAGGGACGTACCTTGTGGCGGCGGCATCGGACGGCGGCGCGGCGGCGGTGAGCGTAGGCGTCGGGCGCGGCGGCGGGGAGGGAGAGAAGAGCGGCGCGCGGCGGGTAAGGAAGAAAAGAGAAAAAGCGCGCGGGGGGTAGGTTAAAATACGTAACTTACGTCGGCTAAATAGTAAACTTACATCGGCCACCGAAACTTACGTCGGCCAGCCGCCAAGCCGACGTAAGTTAAGCTTAGCTTACGTCGGTCTTTTATTTACGTCAGCTTGTTGATCAGACCGACGTATGTTAAAATTTACTGTTGTCGGTCTACTGACTTACGTCGGCCGCCGACGTAAGTTAGTTTAACTTACGTCGGTTTTTTCGACCGACGTAAGTTAGTTTATTTACGTCGGCTGGCCGACGTAAATTAATCTGGCCGACGTAAGTGTTAGCGTTTCCTGTAGTGCCTGCAATTTCAGTAGAAACAAACAACAATTTTTCAGTAAAAAGAAGCGAGAACAACACCAGGGCAAGGCATCCAAATCAGCTAATTAACCTGTAGGGCACGAGAATCAGGAATTCCGTGGCAGGCGCACTCGTTCACTGACGTGCAGACGCTCTTCGGAAACCCTCCGTATCCAAGGGGAGAGGGCTAAGCGCCTGCGTCGATGGTCATCTGATGAACAGCTCTGTCGATCTCGTCTGTCGTCATCAATGGCTGTGTCAACATCGAAATGTCAGGACATTTTCTCTTGTAATTGCTCGCCGATGGCCTGCACACACGCCGGACACGATTACACTCCGAAACACCCACGCACGCACGCTCCCATCGCTCGCTGGTAGACCCCTGCTCGGACACGATCGCGTCACGATGTTGCGATCGGGTTTATTCCCAACAAACTTCCCCTAAACTCGATCGCTGACGTGCCAATTACTGCAGCGTCGCTTCCTCATCGTCGTCGTCGAGCAGAGCCTCCTCCTCCTTCTTCGGTTTGCGGCAATTGCGGGCGAAATGGCCACGGGCTTCGCAATGTAAGCACTTCCCGATGGAATTCTTCGATTTATTGCGCGCCTTGCACTCCGCCTCCATGAGCAGTAGCTGATCGTCGCGCCGCTCTCCCCCGACGCTGGACCGACGGCAAATTTGTTCCTCGAACGCCTTCAATCTCCCCAGCACCTCGTCGAACGGCATCCGCTCCACATCGCAGAATAGTTCGATTCCGCCCACCATGGGGTACAGTCAATCTGGGACGGAGTTGAGGATCTTCTTCACCATGGCGGCATCATCGAGCGTCGAGTCCAATCCAGCGTACCTCGCTATCATGCCGCTGATTTTGCAGGCAAAATTGTCTAGCGATTCGCCGTCGCCTGTAGACAATTGGTCAAATTCGCCGTTCAATGTGGACAATCGAATTGCCTTCACTCGATCTGCACCGACGAACCTCGATTTGAGGGTGTCCCACACCTCCTTTGCTGTTAGCTTCGTCGACATCTGCATGAGCACGTCCTCTGGCATCACTTGGAGCAGTTGTGCCTGCGCCGCCTTGTTCTTGCGCTTGTCTACTTGCTTGGTGTCCGCCGGAGCCACCGCCTCCCACAGCCCCTGAGGTCGAGGATCGCCTGGACCATGATCGCCCGTGTCGTGTAGCTCGCCGGCGCCAGCACGGAGTAAGACATGGATGTCGGGCTCCACCCGCGCCATGAGGCACCAACGCCATTGCGCTCTCACCGGAACGAGACTCTGGTACCAATTGATAGAACCAGCAAGCAACTGCGGCCAATTGCTGAACGACGGCGAGAAATTGGGAGCGGTGGGAGGTAGAAGAAGAATAGGGGATTGTCGGATTTCGGTGCACAAACACCCGCAGCCTCAAACGCCGCCGTGAATTCCTGTTCATCACTTTGAATCAACGATTACAGCCTCCAATTTATACCCGCTCCACACACGGGGAGCAAAAAACTCCCGATTTCGCCAGCTACCACGATACGCACATTGCGCTCATCGCGTGCCGCAAGCTCTGACTAGCGGGTATGGCGCGCCCACCACGCACTATGTGCTGACCCGTTCCACAGCCCACAAGCTGCAACTCAACCGCCGATGGCCCACACACACGCCGGACATGATTACACTCCGAAACACCCACGCACGCACACTCCCGTCGCTCGCCGGCGGACCCCTGCTCAGACACGGTCGCGCCACGATGTTGCAATGGGGTTTATTCCCAACAGTAAAAAAGCAGAGCAACGCATCACACATGGATCGATTACACACTTCTTCTCTGCATGAGCTAGAGACGTATATGAAACTCTGAAACCGATCGGCAAGATGCTATACTCACTTTGACCATTGTTCCCGCATGTTGCAGGACACGTGCGGCGAGCTCGCAGGCGGCTCGCATCCGCCCAATGCTCTCGCCGTCATGCATCTGCCTGTCGGGGCACACCTCCGGGAGAGTGTCCGTGCCCACGTAGGGTGGCCGTGGTATGTTGCCGTGCACAGGGAGGCGTGGGCTGACTGTCCCCCGACGAAGCGGCTCCCTCCTCTTAGCTCCTTCGGAGCCGTGTACAACTGCAGCTCTTCAGTTCGTTCAACATCATGTCAAGTCAGAGAACATGAATCCATCCATGATAATAATAATGTCACAACAGCAAGTGTGCGCTTGACGACGTGAAATTCTCGTTGCTTGATTGGGACGCGCACCTGCAGGTGATCCTATTGGCTTCGTCCGGCCTCCGCTCCGGCGACCTTGCTGCTACGTGACCTGGGACGACGCCACGCCAGTACGTGAGAGTTCGGTAACAGTGGGGCGGGGGGGGGGGGGGGGGGGGGGGGGGGGTAGAAAGGCGCGGCGGTGGAGAGCAGGCACCTGAACGGCGGCAGCGGAAGGCGAGCTCTGCCGCCGGGACTGTCGCCGCCATCGCCGGTGAGGCGCAAAGGGCCACAATTTGGCGGAAAGTGGGTGAGGATAAGACGATAACAGCTGGAGGAGCAAAGTTGGCTGGAGCCGATAAGGCGCATGGCATTTAGGGGACCTTTAGGCCTTCTTTGACAGAGCTTGATTCTCAAACAGAATTAG